>BROG01000084.1:0-615000 GCA_030159075.1 Atrina japonica | reverse complement strand
GTGCAAACGGGAAAGAAATCATCATTTTCGTTCGTGACCTAGTTAAGAATATATACACGAGTTGTAATTTTGCCTGTTCTTAGGTACAGGTAATGTACAACTGAGGGGGTTGTGAAATTTAACGCATCGGTATATTTAATAAACACAGGAATATGACTTTTTCATTTCAGTACAAATTAATCTCCTTAAATCAAATGGAACAGTCAAAATTAAAACAGACAATTATATATTGCATAACTACATGCGCACATAAAGATTCGGAAATACCTCATGACCTTTAGTTGCTTTCACTAAGTGAAATGTTGAGTTGCCTTTTCGTTGGCGGTTGTTGAGACGTCTGTACCAATTGTGACGAGGATACACTCCTCACGTGTTTCATTGGACTTGACTGTGGACTCACGGCGGGTGTGACCGGTCGACAGGGGATGCTTACTCCTCCATGGCACCTGATCCCACCTCTTGGTTTCCAGAGGTCCGTGTTTGTCCATTTTTCCCCGGATTTGTATCTATGTCCTGGACATCCTATTGATTTATACTTTGGTATCAGAGATTTTTATATAATCACAGTGGTGAAATAATTCAGTTAAATTTTATTCATTCTAACATATTTTGAAGAAGAACATATTTGGGAAATAATACAGTGTTAGGTTTCATCGAAAAATCTAAAGGTAAATCCCTTATAGTTTTTGTCTACGTAAGTGATACCAAATTCAAGCGGAAGGATTTGGAATGGTATGGTATAGTCTTCAAAATACCATTTTCTTCAACCTAATATTATTGTTGATTATACGTATTACTAAATTTACCTTGATAATACACGGTCTATGTATTTTTTCTAATTAACTTAATATACAGTCACGATGAAATAAATCAAAATGTTAAAAGTTTTTTATGATTGATATTTCATTAATACATATACTTTTACAGTCAATCTTTCCCTATACCCAAAAAAAATATCATAACACTGAACATTCACTGTGCATTTTAAACATACGTCACTTCCTGAAGAGTGCATCGTATGTGCTAAATAAGGTCTACCGATAAAGTCAAAGATAAAACGGAAAATTTCGTGCATTTTACTTTCTATAATATTCAAAACGCCTGCATCAGAAAATTATTAATATTTGTCCTGCAGTTCTTCGAGATAAGCCAATATAAAATTTTTACAATATTTTGGCGATTTCCTCCCCTGTGTGCAGTATTGTGATAAGAGGTCTACCTAATCATGAACAGCAGATCGGCCGACGCCATTTTATTTCTTCCCTTGTCTGCATAGGGCAGGGGGTCATTATACCTGGAATTAAAACATGTTTTGCATGCAATGGATATTGATATCATTCGCTGATGCAACCATGTCACAAATAACTTGCTTAACGTGTTTGATTAAGAGATATAATGCGTTTATCAAACATAAAAATTATATTTTGCACACGTTTTTCAGAAAACAAGAATTTTTAAACACGGTAATATGCTGAAATGTTTTTTTGAAATACAAAATACAAACCATTTTGTAAATTATCATACGATGTATATTACTCGATACATTGCAATTCTTTTATGTGAAATTTCAGTCACGACAACTCGATCTTCACCTGTTTCTATCAGAAAAAGCACTGCAATATATATATATATACATAAATTCTTTAAGAGATCACATACATAAGCGTGAGAAAATCTTAAGCGTAAGTGGTATTATATTATGTGACATTTAGGACAAAAAATGTGTTTTAAAAATACCATTTAAAGTCAAGTTAGACGACTATAAAAGACCTAACAAACACGTCATCTTAACCATAGTCAAGTGAGGGCATCAAGTGGGAATTCCAAGCAATGACAATTTGTTGCTTTTGCATATGACCATGTGATAACATGACCATGTGTCCATGGTTATATGTACTTTACAAATCGTGATTTATGGTAAGAAATAAAATTCTTAATCTGAAGGAGGCTTAGGATTTTATTGCTGCTACGGTATCAAATTTTGCTAATCGTTTTAATAAAGTTTTCCAACAGAAATACCGGTCGTCAATGCACGGCAAGCCTCCTGAAAGTACCACGTATATTTTAGCTGATGCCCGTATCTGAAACATCTGGGACTTGTTTTAAGACGTCGCAAGTCCCAAGTTGTAAGTCGTCAAGTTATCTTAAGATAAAACTTGGGACCGCTTTATCAAAACTAGCCTAACTCAATTCTTAAGAGATATATGAACATTTCCAAATAAGAATTGACTGTATAAGGATAGTTATACCTGCTACATTTACAAAGGGACATTGATATGACACATACAATATTTAGGTTTACGTGCTGCCTCTGGTCATAAAGACCTGACCTGATATGGACGTGATAAGTCACAAGTTCTACTTTTTTTTTCTTTTTTCTTTTTTTTGTGTAAAACGGCTGCAAGTCGTAAGTGTGGGCTTAAGATCAAGCCCATCTTTAGAACCATTCGTAAAACCAGCGATATATAAACTCTAACATGGTAAAACTGACCCCTGGATTTTATCCGTATTATTTTTACAAGTTTTCTATTTTCAATCAAAAACAATAATAAGATCATCCTACAAAGGATCGGAAATATTGGCTGTCCAGTGGTTTCCAGCTAAAGTAATTTATCTTTAAAACCGAGTATCTTTGGTAAGGATAGGTCATTTACATTCGCCTTCATTACTATAGTTTATTGTATTTTTCGATGTATTTTTAAGATGTGTAGCTACACTCAAATGCACAACATTTTCATCATTGAAGCGACATAGGATCTGATCGGTGGATAGTTTAGTTCGAAAAATATTTCATTTATATGGCAACGAAAAACTTATTCATCAAATGGCAAAAAAGTCGATGAAATTTCAACAAACCCGCCTAAATTTATATGCATTCAGGAAAGCACTACCAATTTTGAATCTTGCTTTTTCTATAGATACCAATATTCAAAGATATATCACTAAAACTTTTTTCGACCTTCATCGTACAAGGTATTTAGTATCGGAATGTTGTTGTGAAAGTTTTGTAAACAAAGAGTCCTCTACTACAATCTTTGTCCATCAACTAGTCGTCAAACAAATGAAGATGTTTTGATACCTCTATACAATTCACAGATGTAGGCGCGTGTGTATATGACATCTTGAAATACATTTATATAACTGTACATCTTTATACCATGCCGAAACTTTAATGCATCTTTTGACAATTTGAAGAACTACAGTCCAACATGTAATTCATAATCACATGTTGATATGCGATTAAACTGATAGTTATTATTCTTTCTTCCTTTGAAATTGCAGAATTACGGCATATCAGAGTTGACCAATCTTAATCTACGGGAAAATGTGTACCATTTCAAATAATTCAACGCGATACATCTAGAGACGAAATGTTAAAGCAGTTCGTACTATGACAGTGTATTTTAATTCATCTGATACATCAACATCGATAAAATCACAACAAATGACAAATAATGTTACCATTCAATGACTGCAACAAAACGTGGCATGCACGTGAGCTTTTTGCATGATCCGAGAAGCAAATCGTGTTGTAATATGACGTCATAGCACTGCTTTTAGAGCACCAAGTTAGCTTAACAACATTTAAAATGCAGAAATGTTTACGATGCGATCTTAGCGATATCTTTCATACTACATTTTGTTTATTTGTTGAAAGGTTACTTCAGATGTTTAATTTCTGTTTAGATTCACGTTCTGAGAAGCAGACGATGCTTTTAATGTGAATTTGGGTGGTGCTTGATATTTCTTAGCGATAACATGTGGTAGGTTAATTATGTCGTATTATTTAAAAATATAAAAATCAAATTCAGTTTTATAAACATGGAGTATGCGAGTTACATTCCGGATTTTTCCTGTCATGAAATGTCATTCCCAGCAACGTCTTTGACAGAACTGGTTCAGTAAGAGTACAACACACCTAGTATGATGGAACTTGACGTAAAGGGACGGAGGGAATAAAACAATTTACAGATGTAAAGGGACAGGGGAATACAACAATTTACAGACGTAAAGGAGCAGAGGGAATAAAACCATTTACATACGCAAAGGGACAGAGAGAATACAACAATTTACAGACGTAAAGGGACAGAGGGAATACAACAATTTACAGACGTAAAGGGACAGGGGAATACAACAATTTACAGACGTAAAGGGACAGAGGGAATACAACAATTTACAGACGTAAAGGGACAGGGGAATACAACAATGTACAGACGTAAATGGACAGAGGGAATACAACAATTTACAGACGTAAAGGGACAGGGGAATAAAACAATGTACAGACGTAAAGGGACAGAGGGAATACAACAATTTACAGACGTAAAGGGACAGGGGAATACAACAATTTACATACGCAAAGGGACAGAGGGAATACAACAATTTACAGACGTAAAGGAACTTGATGTAAAGGGACAGAGGGAATACAACAATGTACAGACGTAAAGGGACAGGGGAATACAACAATTTACAGACGTAAAGGGGCAGGGGAATAAAACAATTTACATACGCAAAGGGACAGAGGGAATACCACAATTTACAGATGTAAAGGGACAGAGGGAATACAACAATTTACAGACGTAAAGGGGCAGGGGAATACAACAATTTACAGACGTAAAGGGACAGAGGGAATACAACAATTTACAGACGTAAAGGGACAGAGGGAATAAAACAATTTATATATCTACTTCTTTTTATTTAACAATTTAAATGGCCCAAAACAAATGACGATGTTTGAAACAAGTCTCCATATGTCTACGCTTACAGATAGTTATGTACATTTATCTCATAATCAGACATACTTCTGTGAAAGGAAGAAAAACTTAGGTATTGGTGTGACTTAAATGTAAATATTATTTACAAAACTGAAGTTATACTTTGCAAAAGAGTCCAAAACAAAAACATCATTTAGTATGTGTTTATTCGTTTTTATTTTCATGTTGTTGTTTTTGTATTATTGCTACTATCTGGAGTATGAGAATTGTTTATGCATAAAAAAAAGAAAAAGTCAAGAAAGAGCGCACTAAAATACAAGTAGTAAATATTTAATTAGATGTTGAAATATATTTCACCATACTGCATTAAAAACTTATCAGTGATACAGATGGCAACACACATAACCTTTATGCCCACTATATCTCTACTTCTCAAATGCGGAAGTAAAATTCACACGACTTGAAAACTTTTATTTGCATACGATCCTTTACCATATACACACATCGCTCAGCTTAAAAGTCAGTTTTCATTTTCGCCTTTTCGTTGTTGAAATTATCAAAATGTATGAATTGTATCGTATTATGTCATAAAAATATATTTTGCTCGGACACTTGTTTAATTTCTGCATTACAGTAACCGGGCAGCGAAGTCATCACGTTTACTCAGTACTCCAACTAAACTTTTATTTCATTATTTTGATTATTAGTTATTTGTAAAATTTCTGGAATTGAGTGAATTATTATTTTTCATCATTCATATATACATTATTGAGTTACGCTTATGATTTTCCAATAAAAAATGACTGAGTAAATACGTTGAGTACGGTACTCAGAATTTGTATATACCGGTACATTTTGCTATTGTATGATATCAATATACAAACGTTTTGAGTTACAGAATGAATTGTGTATGTTTTACCTTAAAATCGTGAAAAGTTAGTTGAGGTTGAGTTCTCAGTAAATTTGCTGACTTCGGGCACAGGGTCTGGCACTGTAAACCCTGGGAATGTACACAAGTCTGAGAATATTCTCAAATTTGCCTGCTCAGCCAATCAGATTTCAGGATTTGCTAAAGTTGAATAAAATCTTTTGATTTAAGTAATTCTTAAGTTTTATGGCGCTAGGCTCAGATGTGTTTGAGAACCTTTGTGTCCTGAGAAGTAAGGAAAGGAGGAAGTAATGGTAAATATTGTTAAGCATTGGTTAAACCAAATCTTGTTTCTTACGGATATTAATAGTTTCATATCAAAATTCATTAATATTTAAGGAAATAAACTTATAATTTGACAAAAATAAAATTCAAAATATTGCAAACAGAAAATCGAAAAAGCGAACAAAATAAAATGCCCGATTATTTTTTTTTCAGGGAATCAATTATTCATTATTATTTATTATTATTCACATTTAAATCAATGTTATTCTTCAAGTTAAATGCCTTTAAAATAGTACAAAGGTGTTACCAAAGTTAAAATTCTACTTTTAATACTATCACCGACAGATTATGCCATAATTTGTGTATATTCCAGAATAGTATGCAAAAGCAAGTTTATTCATTCAAGAGTCAATCGCTAGTAAAGTGTGCGCCTATTGTTTGGAGTTCGAATCTGGATTGATTATATTTTAGATATTTAATTACAGGTTCACAGGTATATTGACCTATCTAATCCTCTCTGTAATTGTTACTCGTGTTATGATTCAAGTTGAGAGTTGGCAGCGAAAAGAACGTCTTACCACGTGTATGTAATACCTATTTGCTTTTCTATATTACTATTTCATAATAACACTGTCAGAATTAAGTGAAATTAAAAAGTATTTTTTTAATTAAACTTTATTATATGCAGCAACGGTAGGATGAGTCGAGTTGAGGAACTCTATTCAGTCTTTACAATCAAATAGATGAAGAATTGCGTATATAATTAGCATATCATAACTCCAAGTTATATCAGTAGCTTCAATGTAATATATATATATATATATATATATATATATATATATATATATATATATATATATATATATATATATAATTGATACAAAAACACATCTGATTGTACATTATATTTAATCTGACATTATGAGATGTTGTTAATAGAGTTTGAAAAAAAGTATATAGAGGGGAGAGATAATCATAATTGTAATTTTATCTAGATATAACTTACATGTATTTCGTCTGGTATTACATAATGACATTTTTTTAATATTACATGTTACGTCTCATACATTTATAGTTTGAATATTTTAAAATGCTAATTGAATATTATAAACATAATAATAAGTTGTAGCATTGAACAAAATGCAAAAAATATGAGCCAATTAAAAAAAAATTTAGATAGAGTTGTGAAAGTGATCTGTAGAAATATAGCCTAGTGTTTTATTAAAGGAGCTTTGTTAACCAAAATGATTTTTCTACTTTTACTATCTGACAAAGAAGAGGTATACACAAGCATAAAAATCTGATATTTTGTGAAAATAAAGTCAGGTCCGGTGTGGTGTGCAATTACAAAGAGTATGGATGAATTAATCAATTATTGCAAGTGAATAATTGCCCAACTCAAGCAATTTTCACAAAATATATAGGAATTCAAAAATTGCTGCGCCTGTGTATGTCTTTTTTCTCTTTTTTTTTGTAATGTGTATACCGATGTAAGTAGTAAAAGGAAAGAATTAAAAAACACACAACTAATATCCCTTCTAGAGATCACTGGAAAGATTACATATACATGTATGTAAACAATACCATGATAAATGTAACATAAGCTGACAAAATGAACATTTGTTATGCATTGGAGCTTTGTCTTTAATCATCTAAATACATTGTAATTAGTCCAGATTTGCTACTTCCTCATCAACAGTTCTTCTTCACCGGTGATTGTATGCTAGAAAATTTCAATTTCAAGTGCTGTTGAACAGAGGCTATATATTTAAACTTTTTAATTTAGTGTTAAATATGCAACTTGATCCAAATCATAATCATATAATCGACTTCGTTACATCAACATATTTTCCCAAAATAAATTATTATTTTGTTAAGTTGAAATTGATTATGTATTTGCGAAGTGTTTGGATAAAAAGATGGAGTAGTGTTTTAACATATTGACAATCCCGAAAAAGGTGCTCAATGGTTTTAATTTCATTGACAATTTCACAAAAAATGTATTATGGTTTAATTATTTTGTTTAAAATCCCATTTCGACCCACCATTTTGTGGATATTTCGTGGTCGAAACCACTGTAAAGAGTAATTATACTTAATATATTCAACGGTTTGAATTTTTTTTTTTTTTCATAACGAAATTTCAAACTAACTTTATTATTGCCCATTGCCACTTTACCTGAGTTTATTTGTTGATTTAAAGAAAAAATCAAAGTTAAAGATTTAAAAATCGTGCCCACAATTTTGTTTAAATACTGCGGAATTATACATTCTCTTTACAATAAGTTAAGTACTTGGCCTTTGATAACTTATTAGACTAACAACTGACCATTGTTAGTATTCGTACTGGAAAGAAATATTCATTTCTAAGTTTATCAACAATTGGAGAAGTGATATCTGCCAGACCATGTGGCTCAAAATGTCCTTTTCACTCTTTGATACATAAAATGTGTTGTATCGTAGTTAATCAAGAACTAAACGATTATCTTGAGCATTTTGTTTTGATCATTTTGTAAAAATATAACATTTGGTATTGTTTATAATATCCCTAGAGAGGACGTTGACTCTATCTAATTTGTCGTATTTTAATGGACTTGGGGTTTCCGATGTCCATTGGAACTTTATTTATCATAACAAAATAGTTTTATGAAAGTCTGCGATAAAGCTCCTTTAAATTATTACATGCAAAAAAAACATAAAATATACAAATTTAATGGGAAATATTTTATGTCAATAACATTCTAGTTATTATGCTGAAAATATTTGGGAAAGCCCAAAATATTTCGAAATATATAAACAGTACATATGTGCTATACAGGTGTATACTTTAAACAAGACATAAATTAACTCGACAAAACAAAATGAATTCAATATTATCTTCAACTGATTTTCAACTCTCCATGCATTAAGCATGCGTCTCAAGATACGTGCTTGATATATTTTTTTTCTGGTGTTCGTTTTTTGTTTGTTTGTCTTTAAATCGTTTTGATTATCATGATTTGTTTATTATTTTCTTATATGTTTCTTTTGTATGTTTGGCCGATTTTCCTGATTTATCGATAAACATAACGATCGTCCATACTAAATCAATTAATTAAAGGGGTATCAGCTTAATAATAATTAATTAATACGAAAAAGAGATATACACAGGCATAAAAATTCTTTAATTATTACATATGTATTTTGTGAAAATTGTTTGTGAAACCCATTTTGCCAATAATTCAATTCAATTTAATTCAATCTTACTATTTGTATATGAATACCACACTGGACCTGACCTTTTTCACATCAAGTACAAATAGTCAAGTATAAAATCGAAGTAATATTTTGGTAAACACAGCTAATGCCCCTTTAATTAATGATAAGTAAAAATCAAATCACTGTCGATTACATTGATTTATCACGAGGTTCAAGGCCTTTTAGGACAGGTTCAATTGCTATTGATGATAAACATTCATGCTCTGTCAGTTCCGATTTTCATCTGTACGTAACCGGATTCTGAACAAATTTATACTGTGTTACTTTAAACAAACATTGCACTGATATCTATCAGTCTACCTGTGGTTGTGTAGTAGTTAGTTCGTGCCTCGCAAGCGAAAGGTGTAAGTTTGAGTCGATCTAGGTTATGTCTTACACATCTGTAAAATAAGTATTGACCAAAACTCTAGGCGTGAAAAGTGACACCCACATCTCTTTCAAATGATAGGGATTTAAAACAGGTGTCAGTATTTGAAAAAGACATTTCATAATGAGGAAACAATTTCAATGATATCGGTATTCGTGTAGACCAATTCGCTAGGTGACTTCTTCGTATGAATGGAACATTCTTGACTGAAATTGAATAATGTTTTACAAAACAGATTATCATATTAAAAAATTGTGTGTACCGTATATGACAATACTGGGTCATTTATCTGTATATAATATCAGATTATGCATCAGTACTAATGGTGCTTATGATTGTTGACATATAATCATTTCATATGCTAAGTAACAGCCTAACGCTATTTTTGTTTTGTCACAAAGATATGAAGAACTACGTTGAAATATTTTGCAAAGTTTTACAGTCGATAAGGTGGCATACGTTGTAATCCATTTGCCATCGCTTCAATTGATATTAGTTATTGAATCGTTTGGATATGATTTCCAGGATGCATATACAGATCTGGTGAAGACTGGACAAACACGACCTCAGTCTGATAATCCAAAGGTGGAATAAGATACCTATAAATGAGCATAAATTAGAAATCTTATTACATAAGTATTATATATTCAAACTTAAGATGGAAATCAGATAAATTATTAATAAGTTTATGAGTCAGTTTACCTGGGGAGGCCAGTGGTCTCGTCTCGGATACATCGTAACCGGGTCCTCTCTTCCACCATTAAAATTGTCCATCATCATATAAGTGAAAATTCGTTGAGTGTCGCGTAAAACTTTATTAAAACCAAAAATGCATTAAGCAAAAGTAAATGACCTGTCACGTGCCAACTGTTTTGTTTTATTTTCCCAAAATAGATAGCTTATTTTATCAAAAGTAATTTATTAAAAGCTTTCGAGAGCTATCTATTTTTATTTTGACTTGTTGCCGTAATCTCTTTTAAGATATAAATTTTTTTCCAGATACACTGTGGACTCTTGAAATTCAAGAGTTTAAATCAAACAGGAAAACGAGTTGTATGACATTAAGTGCTAGGTATATGTTATTTAATCTTATCTATTAGTACTTGTCACTTCTAAAGCCAGGACCTTTTCGGATGTACATGTTGACCCTCTTCTGATACAAACTGTGTGATGACGTCATTCGTTAAAACGTCTGGTGGTATTAGTATTTTTCCGCCGTTTTAGAACGTCTATTATAGATAACGTACTTTGAATCTTTGTCGAGAGACTTGTAACTTCTGTTTACATTTTTGGGGTAATAAGATTTTAATTTTCAATATTGACGCAGATTACTAGCATTTCCTCAACAACACAAATCTCCTTCGATAAAATTAATTTACATATTAGCAGAGACATATATAGTGTAACATTCTATGGTTAGGTAATGTAGCATGTATACAGGAAATACACGTATTTAGACTTTGAGCATTACAATATTAGATCGATCAACGTTGTAAAACAATACAGATGAAAAATTCTATTTGAGTTTAGGATAGGTCGAGAACCATAACTGTTTTCTTAAATTATTTATTGCACTGATACTAAATATATGATTATGGCTCTCTCTCTCTCATTATTTTGGAAGAAGCTCCTTCAGCAGATGAATTAGAATGAAGCAATCCAACGAGAAGTAAGCTCTTGTATTTATTACCGAGTTAGAATATGAAATACATTCGAAATATAGAAGAATAAGATTAACTTCGGCCAAAAAAAAAACAGTAGATGTTTTGTTAAAGCTTAGGCAGTTTCTCGTTTCATATTACAGTTAATATATCTCAAAATTTCGTAGAGAAAGAATGTAGCAGAGAAAGCATATTTTTCCCTCGACTCTTTTTACCTTAGTATTACCAGTCATCAAGCTAACGATAATTATGTTGACTTATCGATTTTTTTCATGAAATAAGAACCCTTAGTTATTTTTTTGTTGAATTATCTATAGTCGAGTGCAATAAAGGATATAAACTCTACATATAAAAGCTTACTTTAAATTAACATAGTCGGACATATGAGCAAAAAGTTAGGTTTAACTCTTAGTATATTGCCAAAATGTTTAACTTTGGAATGTCAATTGTGAAAGCCTTATTTAGCGTTAAAGTGAACTTGATTTTCGATTGCGTTCTCAACGAAAAAAAGTATTTTAGAGAAATTCGCACTTCGGCCAAAAAAAAAACAGTAGATGTTTTGTTTTAGGCAGCTTCATATTACAGTTAATATATCTCAAAATTTCGTGTAGCATGACTCTTTTTACCTTAGTATTACCATCTGATAATTATGTTGAATATTTTTTTCGAACTTAGTTGTTGAATTATCTATACCGAGTGCAATAAAGGATAATACAACAAGGGGTTAGGTTAGTATACAAAATGTTTACTTTGGAATGTCGGCGGTGAACTTGTCGATTGCGCTTGTTTTAACATTCAAAGCATGTTAAGGGTGCTCTTTCATAGATCGTGGCATGCAAGCATTCTATTTCCGCTGAAACTTAAATCTTGGGTTATTACTTGATGAGTTAAACATGACAACGTAGACTTAAGACAATATGCATAACAGATAACACAAAATACAAATACAAAATTGTCCCGTGTGTGTTTAGTCAAAAATCGTCCTATATCGTGTAGATCTCTTTATCTTTGATGATGTTCATGATAGTGACGATTATGTTGGTTGTGATGACGGACGACGACGACGATGATGATGATGAATTATCATTATTATTCTCTTCTGACTTTCGACAGCACGTGTACAACAACTGATGGTGACCATTAACCATTCCAGTAAGAGCGCTAACGATAAAAAAGTTTCCTGGAACTGTGGGAATATATCCCCATGCGAGACATTCAATATGAAAAATTAGGCTCCCATTTTAGGCTGACAACGAGTTATATAACAAATATGATTTGTTAGTTACAGGTAAATCTAGTGAGTCACTATAGTAGTAAAAAGACAACTGACAGTCGTTAAGATATATTTAGTTTGTAAACTCCACATATAATGGTTTTACCACAACACGTAAGGTATTTTATTACTGTAATGTGTAACCGCAAGTAAAATCATAGCAGAGTATAGGGTATGTTTATTTGTTTTGATAATCTTATCAATTCAGTACTGAAATATATTATTTTATCTTTTAAAATATCAACTTTGACGTCATAACCTTGTAATTTTCCGAGATATAACTCCTTGATCAAAATGTTAAGCATAAGGAAATGACATCTACAACTGAATGAAATATAAATTACGGGTAAACCGAAAGACATAAGGAGTGTTGATGTGCGTCTGCGTGATGACAATCACATAGGAAATGCAGAATCCGGGTCATATGAATGTTTTATTTATTTCCCACATCTTATCTATCCTCAATTTATAGAAGCGTTACAAGTAATACTTTTGATGAAAATTCCAAGTTTATAAACAAAGAGGATCTGCAAAATATGTTTTCGAAGAAGCTAAACAGAAAAAAACCGATGTGCTTGCTGAATACAGATGCCCCCGAGTCTGATCACCATTTTAAAGACGCGTCGATTCAAAATGCACACCTATCTTGATGCATCTAATATTGGAAATACGTGTAGGGCTATTTACTATTTAATTTTTACAAACTCACCTGTGCTATGGAATGATGCCATTACGTTGTGGGTTTTTGCAGGACATCGTGACTTTTACTTGTAACAACATTTTTATAGTCCTAGGTTTGACCAGGTGCAAGCCAAAGAATCACATCCGGGACCTTGCGCTTTCATTGTGGACTTTTAAAAACCATAATCATCATGATCATCGTAATATAAACAGTTACATCTTTCTCGAACATAATGAATAACCGTATTCTGTTTGATTTTACCCAACATTAAGAATGTGGAATTACTATTGAATCGAAAAACATTGTGAATTTTTTATCTTTGCGATGTCTATACATGATATACCGGTATTTCTGAAACCATTTAACGATGAAAAGTAATTTTCTCATGCTTCCCGTCTTTCATACCAAGTTTCAATACTGTGTTGGTTTATTGGAACTCTTCTGTTTGAAAACTATAAATTAGATACCTGCCAGGGGCTAAAGTGAATGATTAACGCCCTTGATCGGAACTCTGGAGTGTAACGTAATAAGCATCGGAGTGAGTCAGGTTAATACCTGGCATGAGTTGAGCAAAATCGCAATCTCTTACACAGAGTCGTCGGTCCTTGCAAAGATAGTCAAGGACCGACAACTCTGTGTAAGAGATCGATTTGGTATATCTGTTCATCGGGGAGTTTTAACCTATTAATAAACATTCGCATATTATCTCAATAACTTGTCTTATTGACGTCTGTGCACTTGGTGACCTAGCGGCAAGATAATTTTTTTATTGAAAAATGCACTCTCAAACTGAACTTGTCTTCAAGTTGTCTACGGACCGTTAAAGTCTCAACTTTTCCGCGAGTTGATCTGTACTTTATTGTCGTTTTCCTTCTATTCGTTTTCAATTTTGTTTGGTAGTCGTACCACAATTGGAAATAAATTAACAGCGGGTTTTGCTAATGCTTACAGTATTTAATAAGTCATTTACAGACTGTACTTAAAAGTATTTTATCACTTGAGAAAGAAATATGTCTGAGAATTTCTTTAAGGTCCACAACTTTACCCAAGTTGAGACAATATTCTCAAGATTTGAGTAAAATCTTTTGTTGAGTAAAAAGTTTATCTGAAAATAGTTTTATGGCCGTGGGCCCAGAGTATCAATATTCAATTTGCGGTCCAGGTACAGAATACAAATCGGGCGAATATTGGACAAACAAGGACCTCTAGATATATAGAGATGGGACCAGGTGCCATGGAAGAGTAAGCATCCCCTGATGAACGGTCACACCCGCCGTGATTCCACAACCAAATTCAAATGAAATTAAACTTACAGGTGCAGTTTTTTATTAAACACATTGAATGATATTATTCTGTTAAAATAAATAGAATTTTTTAATTAATTGTATTAAAAAGCAACTTTAATTTCTATCCTGAGCTTAATGAAAATAATGCCTCATTTACGTTATTTTGGTGAGACTGTATAGCATTATGTGTGTATAGATACAGTAATATAACACACTGCACTTCATTTTGACGTGACATTGAGACATCTCGTGCACCCAGCAGACGACTAATAATCCATATTTTAGGGAGTATATTGCAGACAGCAAACCTTTGCATTCTTCACTAGCATAAAGTACCGTTTTATAATATTTGACAAGTAACATGCGACCTGAAGATTTTTTGCAGAACTAACAAGACTGGATAAGATTTCATTGTCACGATTATGCTGTTTCTTGTAGATTCACATATCCGTATCAATTATATCACAGAGAAGTTTCCCCCTATGTTTAGCGTCATATGAACACATATTTTGAGTATGTAGCGAGGTGATATATATGTGAATTGCTGTGGAATGTTTCGCGGAAATCCAATCATACGACCAGTTGCAATTCCTGCATAGTGATGTCTCCGGAATTTAACTTTGGGGAGAATGCTCAGAATTTTACAACAGTTATAGTTCGCCTACTCAAAAGTCTCTCTCTCTCTCTCTCTCTCTCTCTCTCTCTCTCTCTCTCTCTCTCTCTCTCTCTCTCTCTCTCTCTCTCTCTCTCTCTCTCTCATACTTTAAATATTCCAACTGGTTTTTTGAGTACTTTATTTCATAATATTTGAACCAAGTTAAGATTATGAAATATGCTTATAAATGTATTAAACCTGTTACACATTACCACCTGTTGCGCGTGCATTGCACATGTTCGTCACGCCCCTTACGTGATATATCTCTCTTCGGTGATTTGACAATTCTAATTTTCCACTTTTATGACCTACCATATTTTCGTGATTATATCTATGAAATCATAATTGCACACCCCAGGGATCCCCTCTTTTATCACAGACATAATTAAGTGAATAATTACCCCCGTGATTACGGTTTCTGCTTTTAATGTGAGAAATTTATTACGCGTGTTAAGTTTTATCATGTCAAAAAGTCCATGATGATTTTAATCAGTGTCGCCGAGTTGATGAAATTATTTTCATCAGCGAGTGTGCGCTAAGATGTTTTCATCAAATCTACAAATCCCAAATTTATTGAATTAATCTTGGAGACAGAATCGACTTTATCGTCAAATTTGGAACCACTTGAGACGATCTTAATATATGCTGCTGCGGTTACACCTAAAAGAAATGAAATTTCCACGGAGAAATCAACAATATATATCTACATGTATAACGAATTTCACGGAATCAAACAGGCATCAGGCGATAACAGAGGATTTTGTAATAATTCCAAGAACACTGAGACCGACTCATAAAGATTTTCTCACATTTCGTATAAAATATCATTTGCGTTTTACTTGTAAATTTGATAAAAACGAAATTGAGTACAATATATCAAAAGGGAATAAAATGTGTAGTAAAATTTCAGTTTCAAACATTAACGTGAAATGAAAGCTAATACAAATATTTGGTATACTAATTGTTCCCTTATCATGATATGACATAAATGTTTAACGCGAATTCAAAGGGGACGCTTTTTGTTTGTTTCATATTTTAAATGTTTCACATCTTGGCAGGATTTTTTTCACTCACATGGAGTTGTAACCAGTTTTACGTTTTATTTTGACCTTTGCTAGATTGAAGCCACTACTGTGGGTTTTTACGTGCCACGCCCACCGTTATACAGGACGTGGTTGTACCAGTCTCTTCAAAAGACCTGCGAGTTTGATTTTTTATACTGAGCGCTGGTCAATGTCACAGCCACTACCTATTTAGAGTTTAGTGTATGACCCGGTTCCAGTTGAACCTGGGACCTTTCCCTTGCGAGTCGCACACTTTTACCACTTGATCACCACAAGTGGTTTTCAGCTTGGGCCCCACCTATTCTACAGAGCCCTTAGTTTCGAGTCATGAGATTTGACATTGTGATACCATTGTTCTATAATTGGGCAAACTAGTTTTCGAGACGTTTAGGATGTCTCATGTTGTTTGTCATGCTGTAAATTTTGTATTTACACCATCCCATAAATTCTAAATTTACAACATGACAGATGCACGAAAGTTTACGGATGGACGGCACTGGACCACAAAATGGACACCTGCAATACACGTGGATGTAAGGAAAATCCGCGGGGTTCGCGGTGGATGTAGAGTGTCTATAGACCTCCGTCTTAAGAATTTTAATTTCATTTATTACACCAATATCTAAACCACCACTTCATAAGAATTATTATCGCAATCTGTAGGAAATGTTTTATCATATTAGGTTTTCCGAGTTCGTGGGAACGAATTACGATATTATCTATCAAATGGAATCTCACTTGTTATACTGAACACTGAAATTCGTTGAAATTTATTTCGATTCGCTACATCAAATTCTGAGATTTTTGGACGAGTTCCAGAAATTCGAAGTTAGAACACTTTGAATATGATACAATATCGATAGATACAATACAATGAATTCTAAAGAAATTTGTTCGCCTTCATTTGGTTTTCCTTTGAATACCGACTGTATAACTATCGTAATCCAACTTTTTCATTTAAAAGAGGTTTTTACCCCAAAAGTTGGATTCCTAGTTTCTGGTTTAATCATTGGTAAATAAAAAATAGGGAATATAGGGAAAATGGTTTCCGTTTTCTTTTTATTTTCAACTGATTTCCGTTTTTGCATTAGGTCACTTCCGTTTTTTCCGTGATTTGTGTGAATTATGTATTGTTTAATAAGAACTTATTTATAAACATCAGGGACAGTAAAAACATTCATTGCAAAACAGAATAATTCTTTAATAAAACTGGTAATTTATCGTGAATACTCCAACAGAGTCAGGAATCCGGGTGCACAATTCACTGAACATTACTTTACCGTTGTCATAAAAACCCTCACTACAGTATATAGTCCAATTTTTGGCGGAAATATTGATATTTACTTCGGATACTTTCTTTTTCGCTCAGCTTGCTTTACAACCACAGGCCATTCAGTATTGTTAGTTTCGTATTTTCATCAATCAATTGTAAGCTTTTAATTCTGTGTGTTTTGTCTCTATGCTACTACTATTTATACATTTGATAGCCAAACTAATTATAGTGAACGAAATCAACCAAAGAAAAGGATTGATTTTTTACATAACTTCAGCCAACAAGTTTAGCTCACAACACAAATACAGGGTCAAGCTAATATACCCAAATCAAATACTTTAACTTTCTATGATAACTATTTTTAACAAAGAGAAATGCGGATACTTAATTTATTTTGTTGAAATTACCATGTATTACAATGGTAAAATTATATAATATATATATATATATATATATATATATATATATATATATATATATATATATATATATATATATATATATATATATATATTTACATATCGACTGTAATTTCCTTCATTACAGTTATACAGAATGACTGTATTGTTGTATCAATAAAATCGGTGATCTAAGTGTTAACCGCTAGCTGGCGTAGGAATACCTGAATATATAAGAAACCCTTTCCATGACCATGTTACGGCAGCGATTTGTCGGACAAGTATTAACAGTCACACTCAAACTTTCTGTGATATATTCCACTGATAAGATATCAGAATTCAAACGAAAATTTGTTGTAAACAACGATCATCTGTTGCTATCCAAATCGCACATGGTAGGCCTATCAGCCATTTGCACACGGCCCATTCGGGCATTTCTCTTCTGATACATTTAACTCGCCACTACTAAATGGTCGAATATTAAAATTCGCGAACTAAATCTTAGAATAAGTATTCAAAATTGTCCATGTTACTAGTTTCTTTCAAAATGATATAAAAAAAGAAATTAAACCTTAATTTCATTAGTATTTGCGATCAGAAAAGAGAACTACTTATCATGTCAAAACAGCTGTTGAGCCATTACGTCATGTGAAATCAGTGTTCTGGAATGACTTAAGTATCCAGTTGCACTGAAAAATTGTAATGTATATAAATATAAGGATTGTTTTTCATATTTTTGAATATCATCGGGGTATAAAAGCAATTGCTCATGGAAAAAATTCATTGTGCAGCACTTCGTGCACTTCCATGAGTAATTGCTTTTATACTCCGATGATGTTCAAAAAATGAAAAACAATCCTTAAATGTATATATATATATATTTTTTTGCAAAGATAGACATAGGTGTTAAAATTGGGGCTTAGCGTGTGTAAGTGTTTTAAGTTGGTTTAGCCCCCCCCCCCCACTTTCAATTTTCAATGTGTGTGTGTGTGTGTGTGTGTGTGTGTGTGTGTGAGTGTGTGTGTGTGTGTGTGTGTGTGTGTGTGTGTGTGTGTGTGTGATTCCGTTTTTGAACTCTGATTCCGTGATAATGGAAAGCCATGTTCCCTAGGAATGTGATATAGAAACGGATAACGATAATGACATGGCGTATATTGTTCTAAACGAGCAATCTTATAAATATAATCAAACTTTCAATTTGTTGTAAACGATAATCCCACATGATGCGTAATTGTTGTTGTTTACTATTTTCCGAATATGGTAAAATGATAATGAATCCACGATTTCGTGTATTAACACCAAGCTTAAGCTTAAAGAAATTAAGTATGATAGTAGACCCACTTAGCATACTATGTCATTGTGTTCAAGGGACATACATGAATTTTCTTTCAAGACCCACTGGCGGATTTAGAGGGGGCGCATGACCCCCTAAAATTTCTTTTTTTTTTCACATAGAAAATAACAAATAAAGTTTAGTGTCTGTTAGCTAGAAAATAGACTCTTTGATATTTTCAAAGCAAAACATTTTCTAGACTGAATCCTGAATTTTTTTTTTAAAAATAACAAAATTCTTGATCCCATTTGAATTGCTGTAACTTGTAACATCTTTGTTCATAGAAACTCAACGGTTTTTGTGAATAATTAGTTTGTCAATTTAATGCATTATTTGGGATAAGAAAGAGTTGCAGATGTTAAAATTAACTCTGTGCATTTCTGAGGAAATGCCCTGGACCACGAGACAAACGTAGTTCTATAACATAGTACATCAGGTTGTGATATTTACATTTTTTTTTTCATTTACTTTGCTATATACTATTTTATTCAATATTTTTACTATCAAACTGCTGTATTTCAAAAAAAAATTAAAAATGTAAAATGAGCTTGAGTACTGAGTAAATTTGGTGACTTTCGGCCAAGGAAAGGATTCAGACAGAAGCGCAGCGAAAAAAAATAGGTGTAAAACCTTTGATTTTTCAATAAAAAGCCAGAAAATTAATAACAAATCAAAAATATTTCGCGCCTCGCTCCGCTCGGCGTCAATATTCTATATTTCCTACCATCAAAGCAAAAGAATTTCTAGTTACATCGTGTCTGGAAAGCTTCCAAATTTCATAATTATCTTTAAAAAAATAACTACCTGTAATCTCAAATGAATTATTGCTTCACAATTTATCGAACAATTTGTAAAACAAAACAAAAAGACTTGTATTATAACAGTCTAGTTAACCATTACCCTGCCCCACCCCTGAACAAATTCTCGAACAAATTCTAGGGCACTGTGAAGATCAAAAGCACGCCAACTGTAACCTAAAATCCTGTATCCGCCTATGAGACCTATCTGATAATATCAATTACTATGATATAAATATTGATATGAATATCAGTTTATATTTTCTTTTTAATTTAAACATTTTATGATGCTTTTCTGAGAATTGGAAATTGCACCAAAAACATATGTATGTAATGCTACCATTCTCCACGATTAAGTATCGGTACTTGGTCCTCTTTACATGTCTAGAGGCTCTTAAAATAAGTAAACTGGTATAGTGTCTTCCTGCATCCCTTCCCTTCAGGTGTATTAAACGTGGGAAAATCTAACACCATTATCTTTTTCAAAATTTTATACTGTAAGCTACTTACATTTCTATATTTGTGTCACAATCAGGTAGGTTGTCTATTTAATGTTATATCAAATGGGTGTATATGCTATCTGCGCCATTATCATTTCACTATCTCTTTATATATTTTTTATTGTAATCCAAGACTTTCTTTAGTTCACAAATGATTATTTTCACGAAGAGAATACGGTTGCGTATCTAAAATATCCGATGAAAAACGCATATTTACAAATTTGAAATCAGATACGGAGTGACTCAACCGACTTGAGGATTCAGTTCGTGATTTTACCCCGAATACCCATTTTGGACATTTTAAAACGAACGAACGCATCGATTTGGAAATTAAGTGTGACCCCGTGTTCAGAACAAGGCCTCAAATGATAGGGTTTCATTCGTCTTCTTGCATCCTTCTTAAGACCCCGATCGACTGTTTTTACATCTTACGGGAGAAAACTTTGGGGTTTGTTGCACATTTTAATTGTAATTTATGAAGCATACTGTATCCGTGTTTTATGGAATATAAAACTGACGGATAACTTTCACCGTAAATCACCTTGATAATGACAAATAGTCACGGCTAATTATTGCGCTTAAGTGAAATGAACATCTTCGAGAAATCGGGTTTGGTCTGGATGAGTTAACATCGCAAAAAAGAAACATGGTTTAACTCTATTCCATTACTGCGTTAAAAACAAACTTGAATTATTATAACGTATTTCGTGCTTTATTCATAATTCTTTCCATCTTTATGATGGATCACTAAATATCCCAACCGAGGCTTGTAATTACTGATCTATCATACGTTCGACTGATATCTGGAATTTAAAGTGGAGCAAGATTCTATTACAAAGTTACTATACCGCTTTGTCTTTCCTAATCACAATCTGTATAGACGTCTCAATAACTAGGCCTACTACCAAACAAGTAACTCAACATTTCAGTTAGTGGAACAGAGAATTGTAAACAAGGCCATTAGATCTATCGTTAAAGTGGAGAAAAGTCTATTTCACGCATTATTTCGAATACCTTTGTAACAATAGTTAGCACGTTGAAGTTTACTTCTGTACACAAAATGGTCGTAGGCTGAACATGTTCGAGCATATCAGATTATTTTTGGGACATAAACACGATATGCAAGCGATAAAGGCTTTATTAGTATTTATATTTTTAAAGGTCGAAAGTTAACGGTAGGGAAGCCGAGAATACCACGTTTGGCGTGAGTAGATCAGTTGGTACTTTGCCATCATGTCTATTTTCTGCACGGCCTTGAATCCATCTATAAATCAATGTTAGTTTATCAAGAATTCAATATAAAAGGAATCCTATATGATATCTTCATAGCATCATTTGTTAACTTTTTATTTGAAAGTTCACTTTTCAATTTACTGAACGTTAGCAAAAGACAATAGATTGAGTATCAATTTATAATTACCCTGAGTTTGAATTTTGAGTAGAGTTTTACGCCATACTCAACAATTGTTCAGCTATATTGTGGCGGTCAGTTTTTTATGGGTGGAGAACAGAACCCGGTTACAATGTACTCGGTAAGAGACCACCAGCCTCCCGCAAGTTAACTGGCAAACTTACTCACAAAAATCAGCTAAGCTTCCAGCTGGCCGGAAGTGAGAATTCCAATGGTTCAAACGCGATGCTCTAATCGTTCAGTCGTGGAGGCCCTTAATTAGTTTGAATGTCCATTACTCTACAATAATGATTCATAAAACACTACTCATGATAAGCTTGGAACTTCATCTTTATAACAAATATCTGTTTACAAAAGAGGCATTAGCCTAAAGACTCTATATTAGGGCAGACTGATAAAAGTAAACAGAATAAAGAGCACTAATTTTCGACTGCAATTTGCAGCCTAACGGGGCCAAATATCGCATCTGAAGTCTGAGCTATGAAGTTCTTTTTATATAGAACTCACTATATGGTCAACTATGGCGCAGGTATGAGACAAAACGTCATGATCTTGGATTGGACACGAGGTCGACAACGTCACTTCTAAACAACTTTATGCTCGTAGACATGTAGTAGGTGTACAGCAACAGACTTCGTTCGCCCCCTTGAATTAATTCTTTTCCGCAAATACTTACATTTTAAAAAAAACAAAAACGGATATAAATACTGTGATTCATTGCTATATACATGTCAACATAAATAAATTTTCTTTAATTAATACATATATCCGTGTGTATCTTAATATATTAACCCAAATTCATTGTGGGAATATTTTAGCATTAATTAATGACCACTGGTTTTGACGTCAACATCGTTTATGTAAAGCAGTGTAAATTAATTTGTGATTTATCTGTTGCATATATTTCCTAATTAAAACAGGAAATAATATTTACGATGTGTACAAGTATCATACACACATTTTTGTAATTGACGAAAAGAAATAAAACCACAGTACATGTGCATTGAATATCCCGGTAGGGACGAGGCCGCTTAAGCCTATTCCGTAGGGGCGAATATCTGTAACAAGCTCCAATATGGATCCACGTTAAACACAAAAAGTCACTCCGGAGCTGTATGTGGTAGCTCTTGCGTGTGTCAAGGGTTTTCAATAGTCACGCCGCACGTTAAATAATAACTCACTGGTAGGGACAGGGTGTAACGAGTGTACATTCTGTTGCAGTTAAAACGAAACGAAACCGGGACCTACATAATTCAGTTGGACCCAAGTTCTTTGAACTTAAAACTTCCTCTCGATGTAATACATCATAATGTATAATTCACAATGGTTTAAATATTATAAGTCTTAAATAGAAAAACAAATATGTAACCGTAAATAAATGGACGACAAAACACATTAAGGTAGGATAGAAAATGGAAAGAAGTTACGGTCACATTCACCATGACACATATGGATGGGTGTACAAACAAAATGGATGTAATTATTTGATAAAACGGTACCTGTTTTCTGTGACTGAGTGAACAAAGAAAAAAAGAATGTTACATCAATTCGGTATCTGGTATACTATTGGAGTCGTAACCTAGTAAAACATGATAATTAATAATTTGCAGCTTTTCCGTATTAAAAATATGGTAAAAAAAAAACCTATGTATACATCTTGCATCGGCTGTGTAATATTTTTTTATTTTGTTTAATATAAAACTTTTGATTTGAATTCAACGTCTGAGATTCTTACTCCTGTAAATATCGAGTTCACAAACAACATGATGATGAAATGTGAAGATATGCACTCAGTGCCCGGGGACTGTGTACAAGGTTCGCCCAGTTTGTTAATTACTTTTGAACTGTATACAGGTACAGCATTTCAGTTTTTATACATCTTGACGATTGAGAAAAGACAATAATTCGTTGTTTTAAAGGTAAACAAATTTACCTATGTAACCCCAACAAAATAAATCTGATTCGATGAATTTTAAACATAGGCTTCAGATAAATAAAATGCCAGCAAAGGTGTTTGTGACGTAGACGAAAGAGAAATTAATAATATCATTAACATGCAAAGCAGACGACAATTAGTAGAGGGCACATCTCAAAAAATCTGTTCGTACTGAGTGCAAGTCGGGAATACTAACATTATCTTCAGTGTAAACATGTTTACTTATCCATTGTCAGTTGTCAATATCCTGGATTTTTTTAAGAAAGCCAAAACCCTTAAGCGGCGTATTCTTTTGGTTATGGGAATTTAATCATGGATCACTCCAACTGTGTTCTTTAGACGAAAGTTTAAATCCGGGATCGATTCTGCCTCTCCGTTCTATACCAAGGTAGTACTCAGAAGAGATCACATGACAATATATATATATATATATATATATATATATATATATATATATATATATATATATATATATATATATATATATATATATATATATGAATGAATGAAAATGTTCACTGTCTGTATCTTGTAGATCATCTATCACCATGATCTCCATCTCTATAGCCTTTATTTTCAAGGCTGTAAACGAATCATGTTATCGTTTCTGTTGCATTAACAAAAATCTGGATTATGTCCTTGAAATTACCAATTAAACATAAACAGAAGCAGTCCTGGAGCAAAACAAATCCAGGTCTAGTCTATTTTTACTTGTTTGTTCATCGATTACGGACAGCTCTAGAAGTGGTCAGGAAGTGACCAAACGAATACGCATGATAGTTACTGTTGTTAAAGTATCGCGCTTTGAACCATAAAGTGGCTCACTTCTGGTCAGTGCAGATTCGAGTCCCACTGGAACATAATTTACTGATTTTTGTGAGAAAGTCGTCGCTTCTTGGCTACATTGTAATCGGGCTCACTCCTCCTCCATTGAAAACTGGCCGCCACCATACAACTGAGAAAAATGTTGTGTGTGGCATAAAAAACTATTCTAAATCAAAATTAAAGTTTTGGTCTTTTCAACAATAGGTCTGCCACGATAAAGTGGCACATCCTGGTTCTGCCAGAAACCAAAATAATAGTGTCTATTTTTCCAAAGATGGTGGTACACATGTAAGACATTCTGTGGTGCTCCGATTCTTTTATTTACTGGCACCACCGGTATCAACACGGCGTGTTGCCGGAGCTGCCGGAATGACTACGGTTTCTATACGGATGTATAACTACGGTTATTCTCAGCAGGGGTGGCAGAACAACTCTGAAAGCAGTCATTCTGTCTTTACTCTCTTTACAGGAGAATACTTTCTGACTTTCTCCTGAGGTCAGTTCAGTCGTATGTTTTTCATATTGACCATAGAGTGGTCGTCTGAGGCTTAACCCACATACGCCTCTTTGCTGTGGTTATCCCGCGATTCTTCCCTTGTTTTCCTTCCACCTGCAAATGAACAGCTTTTGTAGCCAGTAAATTCAACACCATGTCAAACAGAAGCAAGTGATCCAGATCCAGATTTCTAAGACCCTTTTATATGATTGCATACAGGGGTGAAAGATGGTGATAATCCGCGGGCGTCCATGTAAACACCGTGTAAAGACCGGCATAAACTGTAATCATCCGTGTGCTCCGTGATCACTTCGACACCGTCCGGTGGGTTCTCGGGGACGTCCGGGTAGCTACCGTGATTATTCGCGGAGAGACCGGGTTATCCGTGTCAGCATCGTGTTGACACCGGCATCATGAAATTACAGAACATTAGAATACCGGATGGTCACGGATGATAAAAATGTTTAATTCGTGTTGATCCGGCGTCTCAATCGTGAATGTGTGAAAGGGGCTTTAAGCACACAGTGTTCCGTGCACATAGGTAGTGTGCTTCCGCACGTTTACTGGGTATAAAAGGCTGTGATACACGTACTCTGTAGATTTAGATAGGGGTTTAAGAGTAATGGCATAACTTAGCATCGCCATCGATTAACATTACATCTTCCCTCTTCGGGAAGTACTGAATTAAAATCTTTTTTTTTTCAATCAAGAACAAATTGAATTTGTAATACCGTAACGGTTGGGAAAATATTTTCGAAAATGCTATACGATACGATTTCTTGTTGGATTCGTTTCCGTGGGTTGAAAAATCTGTGATACCAAATTACAGTGAAACTTCGCTATTAAGACCACCTATCTGACTGACTCAAAGTGTTATCTCTCAAGTGAGGTTCTGTACTGATTACATATTCACCAAGAAACTGAAAAATATATAGTCTTAAATGTCAGGTGGTCTCCTGAGCGAGGTGGTCTGTGGTCGAGAATTCAATGTATATACAATGTGAGAAAACGATTGATTTGTCCGATTCACATAAGATGGCGGACGGAGTAACGTTTTCATTATCATACGGACGATCCTACTCACTTTTCGGTCATGACAAGCTTCAGGGAGAAAACGTTTTAGTCCACACTGGATACTCTCTAATGTATGGTGACAAGTAGGAACGGTTACTCCATTCGGTGTAATTTTAATGTTATGCTTTATTACCTAAAATTTAAACTTTTCCAGGCCAAAAAAGAGTTCACAAGACTCCACCCCGTCAGTTTATATGAATTTTAATATGGTGAGGTACAATTTTAAGAAATAGATCCGATTTCGACTTCAGTGAAGTGATGTAAGTTGCATTTAAAAGGACCGGTATTAGGTAAACTAAACCATTACTTCTATAAAATTTGATATATTTTGACAGTTGTTCGATCAAACATTCATTTACATATATAAACTTACATTACAAGCTATGATTTTTTTCCTTAGATGGTGACCCGCTGGGCATCTTTTATACTTCGTACTTGCGCGTAAAACATTTGTATAATATAGTAGTACGCCTGTTCAAAGACCGACATATTAAAATGCACTATACATTATAAGTTACCTTCTATAAAAATATCAAATATGACATTTTTAGAATTTACAATTTATTAACGTTTTGCTAGTAATCATCACCTGCTCTTACAACTTTAAGAGCATACCTGAGTTCATACTAAACTAAACACACGTCAACTTTGATTTTGCACTCACTTTTCCCGTCAGACGGCTATGCGGTTTTATGTCTTATTTCCTTCAGTGTGGGACTCCCGACGTTGCGATGTTGATATATGAAAATGCAGATTTTGTACTAAAATAAAGCTAAATGATTTGATGTAATGGTCTAAGGTGCAGTAATATCTGAAGAACTCTAAAACTTGAAGATCGACGGAAAACGAAAGAGGCCCAGGGAGTCTTCATGTTGATTACTAAGTATCAGTGGGTCAAATTACTAATGAAAAATAAAACATTATAAAAAATTATAGAAAATTATACCAAAAAGAAACATTTGCTTATTTTGAACACGTATCCGAGTGACATAAATTTAAGTTGCTTTAAGTTATTTTCGTGTTAATATGACAAACGTGTGAATATGCATGCAGGACCAAGTTTTCATATATGATGCACATCAATTTGGTGGAATCAAATAAAGACCTTCTTTACATAGGGATATTAATAAAGCGTGCATGTTCTAAAACATACATAAAATTGGAAAAACTCAAGTTTAATAAAATCAACAACAATAAATGCTTTCTCTTTCGTTTTGCACTTAAAATTAATCTGCATCAACACTGGCGCCAATCTCTTACAGAGTTGTCGGTCCTTGTACTCCTTTCTGTCAACGTCTAAAAATAAGTTCCAAAACACGCAGTCATGTTGGTTGGTTGTATTGTTGTTTAACGTCCCACTCAAGAATTTTTCACTCACATGGAGACGTCACCAATCCGGTGAAGGGCTTCAAAGTTTGGCCTATGCTCGGCAATTACGGTCACTGATAAGTGATCGTTCTTTAACGTACCGACACCTACGTGACTCGTGCGTCCGGTTGTGATTTCACCGAGTACGATCTGGAAAAATTGCAGCTATGTTTTCCGTAGTCGCCCGCAAAATCCGTGCGACCTAAACTCATTGTTTTCTGTGTACGCTCTATGTTCGATGTTATCTCGTTCGACCTTCGATGTGTAGGTTCTACTTGCCCCCTATAGATACTCTCTGTAGATTCTCTACATACGCTCTACTTGCGTCTATATCTGATCTGATCTTGACATGTCCAAGGCTCGTTTTGTTCGGCCAATTTGCGACATAACGTCGATCTCTTTGAAACTTCAGCAAGACTATGATTATGCTATCCATGCGGAAGATGAGGAGAAAGAAGTATACTAAGAAGAATTATAGGGTTGTACCTTGACTGCGTGAACGCCAGAGGGTCACTATGTTCAGTACTCCTCCCTCACAACGGGACTTAGCATGGGAGATGAAGATACCTATTGGACCTATCTCCGTATGTCCCCGGAGATGTTTGACGAACTGTTGGCTACAGTGGGCCCCATAATTGCGAAGATGGACACCTAACTACTATAGAGCCTGGGGCCGAGCAGCACAACTATGCGTGCAATCAGTTCTCGCTCGAGAAGACTGAGCATCGCTCATCCCCGTTCTAGCCTCGATTTTCTCTCGACCAATGCGTTCTTTCCTCGACCTTGTTCGCTCTTTCGACTCTCTCTATGCGACTTTTAGGTTGAGGCTCAGTTTTTCGACAAGTCAAAAAACCGATCTACTATCTCTTTGTCGGGGAGACCACGATAAACCAAGGCGTGACCAACCCTCGGTCAATCGTCGACTGCGAACGACCTGCGGCGACCAAGCCACGCTCTGAGATCGCAGCTCGGTCTTCCGGGAAGATTTCTCGGTGAAATGACCCCTTTACGAAAGTCGCATGGCTACCACAAGAACACATTGTAACTGTCTATAGTAAAATCCATATAACCTGGCGAGGTGGATGAGTTTAAATTTTAGGTAATAAACATAAAATTGAAATTACACTGACTAAAGTAATCGTTCCTACTTGTCACCATAAATAAGAGAGTATCCAATGCGGAATAAAAGGTTTTTCCCGTGCAGCTTGTCATAACCGAAAAATTAGTAGGATTATCCGTATGATAATCAAAAGATTACTCCGCCCCGCCATCTTGTGTGAATCGGACAATACTATATGAGCATCTTATTGCAGCCTGGCAGTGTCTACAACTGTCTATATTTGTTGTGAACTGAAGCGTACGTTCAGGCTGATCTGATCTGGGCCCGAAGCCACCAAATTTACTCAGTATTCAAGCTCAACTAACTTTTCATGAAGTTTAAATAAAAACAGGCTAAATTGATTCTGTGACTGGACACGTTTGTATATTGACGATATACAATTGTAAATCATGATAAAAATTATTTCATATTTGAAGAAAACTTCCGAAATATTAAAATTAGTTTGATTACGTACTCAAATTTTGAGTACCGTACTCAACGTATTTATTATTTTTTTACAGGAAAATCATAAATGTGGCGAAAAAATAATACATGTGACTGATGTAAAATATTAATGTTTCCTATTCACTTCAATTAGGAGTCGTTAACGCGCTCGACTCTTGATCGTGAGTTTGGTGGGTTTCAAGTGTATATAGCACAAAACACATAACCTGACTGGACATAGTAACATTTAAATTGCCATAGCTACGGATGAATCTACTCACTTTACTGGTCAATTAATGCTTCACGGAAAACCTGTTTTATTCTTCGATGGATACAGTTAAGTACATGTACGGTGACAAGAAGAAACATTACACTCGCCAGTAAAATATTAATGTCGTGATCCTTTATTATAAATTTTAATTGATCATCAAGGTCAAGAAAGGGGTACACGAGATTCGATCTCGCCAGTTTATATAGCTTTTTTAGGTCAGTGTATACAATTTAGCAATATATATACTCTCTCTCTCTCTCTCTCTCTCTCTCTCTCTCTCTCTCTCTCTCTCTCTCTCTCTCTCTCTCTCTCTCTCTCTCTCTCTCTCTCTCTCTCTCTGTACTATAAATTTGCAGTGTACCGGATAGGAATGTTTTGAGTAACTATACAGTCATGTTATCTAAGACTCCGTTTAAGGCATGTACAATTCTAAAATCATCAACTTATTTACATACTGGTAATTCAAATGATCGTGTTTGAAAGCGTAAGCGAAAGCGTAGATCTGCACTTTCTAAATTTTTGATATTATAATTATTATAGCAAATGTTCAAAATTAAGGTTTGCTAGACAGGTTTAAATTTAGATTTTGCTTTAATGCAATGAAGTAGAGGAAATGGCCAATTGAAATCTTAAGCTACATGCCACTAATATTCCTGACTTACGTACTGGGTTTAATTTCAAAGAACTTTTACTTTGAATTTGACATTACGTCAAATTTTCAAGATTAAAATGTGTTTTAAATAAATTATAGAATAACACGTTATTACATAATCCATATTGACCTACAACCTGCAAAAGCTGTGTTCCCACACCCCACCCCCAAAAATGTTGTTTTTTACTTAGTAGATTGATACACAATAACAAAAAATGGGATATACAAAGGCATAAAAATTCTTATATATTATTCCTTCTTATTTTGTGAAAATTTCCTGACAATCCAAGTTTAGCAATTATTCACTTGCAATTGATTAATTCAACCTTACTACCTGTATTTGCATATGCATACCACAATAGATCTGACCTTATTTTCACAAAATATATAGGAATATAAGACTTTTATGCTTGTGTATAGATCTTATTTGTTATTGCACATCAAAGTACTTGTATAGTAAACGTAGAATAAATTAATTAAATTATTTTTGTAAGCACAGCTAATGTCCCTTCAAGAAAAGAAACACTTGCTATTTGATGAAAAACAAAATGTTATAAACAGAAAAACATACCCACTAAAAACAATAACCGGCAACCACCTCCACCACTTCTCCGATTTCAGGATATAAGATTATAGTGAGTGTTCCTATACCTGAAACGTTCTACTTAAAAATTGGACGCCACAGGTCTTACAGATGAGATCTAAGACAGGGGCCTCATGTTAGGCGTAGGCGTGACAGGTAGGATACCCCTAGGGTCATGTCATAGTCTATAACATAGGTCCAAATTAGCAGCACTTCATTTGTAGCTCCGTACATACGGTCAGTTCTCGTGGAGATGTAAAACAACAACAAAACAAAAATGACCGGGTTATTGCTACTAAAGATAGCTACTATCTACATAATATAGGTCAAGTTGACACATTCTTTCGCATATATTCTGCCCACAATATTATGATATTATTGTACTTCATATAAATATTCGAGTGTTATCAATCCAATCAAAGTTTGATGAATTATTTAATGATAATCACTAAATTCTGTCGATACTATCATAAATCTTAATTAAAATTCATTTGTCATACCTGTTGTAGGTTAAAACACGTGTACCATAACAAGTATCAGAGAAAATAGTGTCTACACAGTATACGTATAGTACATGGCTATATAAGGAAATATGTACATACATCAAGACATGTACTTATTTTGTTTTTCTACAGGTGTGGCTATCTACCGAGTCCCTGGTCAAACATGGAATACATAAAAATGAGTATACCTTGATCTATCAGGGAAGTAAGTTATTTATTGTCGATCATTAAATATACGCTACAAAAATAGCACTTGACGTCACAATTTTCTAATGCGAAAAACCTAAGAGACCTATCAGAGAGCGACGATGTTTTGACAGATCACATATATGCTGCCGAGTGTTAAATTTACATCACTTTGTTTTGGAAAAGTTAAGGAATATATATGCAATTGATTATATTATTGCCGTTTAAAAAAATATTTAATGAAGAAAAACACATTAATTTAATGAACTGAGTAATGGTTTGCATGCTCTAGTGTCCTCTTTTAACCATAAAATAAGTTTTAGATAATAAATTATATTACATGTACATATAACGGGACGTCTTGTTTTGATGAATCATTGTAGGAACAGCATAAAATGCAATAAACGTTGTGACGTCAAAAAAGTTGCATAATGATTTGCGTGATCTCATCGTTCGCGAAATCAACGTTATTCTACATGAAACAGGTAGGGACCAAACTGAGAAAAGGCATACGCCTAAATTTAGTATACCCCTTTCTCCTTTTTTTTTATTTAGTTGTTTTATGTGCCGGTGAGTTATAGTGTCCGATGCATTATCTCAGCACAAAACAGAGGTTTTTTAACTCCACCCGGTGTCAATGGACTAGCATGATTGAATCTAGTCCAATAATGTAAACCTTCGTTGGCCCAAGTCGTTTGCTTTCACCATTTTTATCGGATTCTTTTTACTATCAATGCTGAACCACATCGATGGTTCAGCTTTAATAGTGAAAAAAATATTCGAAAAAAAAAACGTTAAAAGCAAATTATTTGGACATACGAAGGCTTATATTATTGAATTAAATTGTAACATAATACTCATGCAAAAACGCCCTCTGTTGAAGGAATCTACAAAATGAAACACGGTACAATTCGGTCCCATACACGTACGCATCAGCGGTATCGTGCCACTCAATGTGTATGTTTAAAAGAGGAAATAGTTGTAGGTTTATTTTTTCATTTTTTTCTCTCCCTTTTTAATACTTGTACAGTAACAGATAAAGAGATATACACAGGCATAGAATTCTTGAATTCCTATATATTTTATGAAAACTGCTTCAGAATCCCAGGTTTTGCACTTTTCACTTGCAATTGATAAACTCGGCCTTACTATTTGTATATGAACACCACACTGGATCTTCCCTTATTTTCACAAAATATATACCAGAAATATGAAAATATTTATCCGGTGTATATCTTATTTCTTATTGTAGTAAAAGTAGAAAAACTCGAAATAATTTCAGTAAACAGCTAATGCCGATTGATGTCCACTTGAATACTAGATTCACAGGTTGCAGAACCATTCGACGCTAGTGTTATTTTTTCCATAGAAATTCACATTTGACTGTTTTTATTTAAAAATATTCTGTAGGTCAATATCAGCTCAGTGTTTGTCGATTCTGTCCGCACTCATGCTTTGACTTGATTAAGTACTCATTTGTGCGATGTACCATGTCGTTACATAGATGACCAAAACCTCAAATAAATCATGATATAAAATATAAATGTATTTATTAATCTCAAATCAGGTGTGTGGATGCCATTGCAAGCGGAATATCCTGTTTCAAATCCTACCCATAAGACATTCTTTTGACTCCGATGGTGGATTTTCGTTTGGTAAGTGTTGTAAAATTAAATTCACACTCACGAAAAGTAGATGATACACTAAAATTGAGATTGAAAAGTTCTGATCATCGCTGATGTGACAAATCATACCACTCCACGTACTTGTACTTCGTCATGGTTTGAAATCGCTTCCTCTACAATCATCATTCGATTGACGTCAACGTGCCAAAATGAGCACATGATTCTATTTGGACCATCATAAAACCTAACCAATAATTTTTTTTACTCATTCCATATACATGTATATTTTTATCATTTTTAATTCATTCATTTGTTATATTGGTATAGAGGTTTTAACAAAAAAGGAAATCCCTGACGTCAATGTAACGTGAACGTCAACTCTCTATAGTTCTATTGGAGAAAAGGCAATAAAACTCTTTATATCATACCCCATTTGTACTCCAAATATGGCTTTGTTGGTCTAGTACGATAATTACTATAAACAAATCGAGATCGCCTTGTATGTTTGCGTCATTAATATCACATACAAACGCTAATCGGAAATTGACATTAACGTTTACGTTTACGTTGCTACCGTGAAACGTGAATCACATTCTGTATTTTACGCATTATGTGAATGAACATCTCAGAATGGCAACATAAACAGGTGTTCTAAAAATACACCGTCATTCTGACAAAATAGTCCCTGCAGGTAAATAAAAATGTGATAGGTAATTATGCTTTTGCGTATTATATTTAAGATAGTAAACCAGGAACTGTTATTTACAAACGAGGAAGAAAACAATTTACTATATGCGTAGAAACTTTATAGTTTAGGCTGAAAAAAGGTGTACAGCTAACTGCACCTGAATGGAAAATTTTGCTTAATTGATGATGGACTATATACTGATTATCATAACTTTACCTGTCTACCTTGGGCGATAAAATGCCGTCATACATATATAAATAAATATATATATATATATATATATATATATATATATATATATATATATATATATATATATATATATATAACCGATGTCAAACCTTTAGTATAAATGTGTATATATAATCCATCCGATAGACAAATTCCTAAAATGCAAACCATTTTGGTGATCTTTCCCATGATACACTAAGATATAATTATTATAAAGTCATGGAATATTCAGTTAAAAATTGTAGAAAGACCCCCCCCCAAAAAAAAAAAAAAAAAAAGCTATCCATGTCTCTTTAATTGGAAAGATAATACTGGAGTGTGTTCCCCATTCATTTTATCAAATTTGTAATATGCCAATAACCTAAACATCTATCTACGGAATTGGAAGAGATCCCCGAACCTAAAGCACTCCGTGTATCTATAAATGACCTGACTACCATTACCTGTACAGGTATGCTATTTTAAACACTTATTAAGCTTCACTACCTGTCGTCTGGCCACGACATGAACACTGAATAAACGCGCGATCTGCGGACTATGCAATAAATTGGTATACATATCACTTAGGAAACCATTTCACTTGTTCCACGAGTCTAACTTGCAATGTAGTGACCGAAATATGGAAGAGGGGATTATGTATTCCGTTTGATTTATAGCTTCCACAAAATGCCAACATGTCGTAAGAAAATCAAATCTACGTCGGAAGCATACAGGTATATTCTTAAATAAAATTTATAATCATAAGATTACACCAGCGGAAAATGAAAATGGGGGAATTCATTCATAAATTTACTAGTTCGGTAAAAGTCTGAATAGATCTGGTAACAACTGCAAATCATAAAATAGAAGATTAGATAAGCAAAATATTAGTACATATATAAATCTTCAGGACACGACAACGTATATTATCCAAGTTTAATGATATCGTTACCTCGACGCCAGGTTTTTTATTCAAATTTAACCAGCAAATCCAATCGCATGGTCGGATACAAAACTCACGTACAGGTCATGTGCGGTAGTTTGGTGAACTATGTAAGACTGGGTGAAAGGTATAAAACGAATTATTACAGTATAAAAGTTCAGGCAAATTTAACGTCGCGATATAGATCATGGAAAAAGAACATTAAAATGTATATCAGCATGCAGCCAAATAATTAATTGTTCGGGGACCTTCGTAGCACATAAAATTCCCAAAATAGTCCTCACAGAAATGTCAGATGTCTTATTAACACCGAAAACATTTTGTCAACGCAAACAACAGATAATTTCTTTGGCGGTGTTATTTCACATCTACAACTGTGGCCTAGCTACACTGTAATGCTCTATACTAAATTACCCATAGTTTTTAAGCTATATATATATTGTATATTGTATTGTCATCGAATTGTATATTATATATATATATATATATATATATATATATATATATATATATATATATATATATATATATATTATCAACGGCATTATACCAAATGTATAATTTTGCAAAAACATTCCAAATCAAAATGTTCAAGACGATTGTTTTTGTCAATAAAATATCATCAGTTGAGCTCTAATCTATCGAATAAACGACACTTGTCTATATAAAATTAACTCGAAATACTATTCATTTTCCTAAAAATTCCCTATAAGTCTTATAATTCGGATCAATGTATATAGTTACAATTTCGAGATGTCTAGATCTGCAATTGTTTTCGCTCACCTCATTTCAACATCGACAAAATTAAGTGGGTGTAATTTGTTCCTAGTATAGTTTATTCGTCAAATACACTCAGCAGATGAATCTACATGTTTATAAATTAACAGGATTTAGTTCAAAAGACCGTCAAACGTTTTCCTTCAGCTGAAAACAGGTCGCGTGCGGAAGTGCTAAGTGCCTGTACAAGTGGCGCGTGGCGGGAGTTTGGAGTTTCTTCTGTGTGCAGCAAGGGAAAAAGGCAGGGAACTCCGATGGGTCTCTTCAATGAACATATACAACACGTACGTGCACAGCGTGACGTAAATTATTGTTTTATTAAAAACAAACCGCAGAATAACCATGTATTAAATTTTACAGACGGTATATCCGGGTCCGATGTAAAACAAAATCATTAACATGACTATAAATCTTGTACAAAAAGACAATAAAAACGATGATGTGCAGGTGTAAAGAACGAGTGTACAAGTGATCGTGAAGGATAATAACAAATTTAAAAGGTGTCGTCCCTCCTCCGTATGAAATTTGTACAAGGGTGGATCTGATAGTTATTCGGTGTGTCTGTTCGCGTGTTTTATCTACTAAAATGTATTTTTGTGGGGCGAACTCGTTGTATAATTATGAAACATATGAGAGGAAAATAATTAATAGTCCCTTCGGTGACGTCATAAAAGCGTAATCTACTATTGCTATCGTATTTAGTAATTTTCAGCGACCATGTCGGTCCATGTGTACACGTCACAGTTCTCGAATAACATACAGCAAAGCCGCACGCCCCTGCGTGTTGGACAATGTGAATCCTGCTTTTATTTATATGAACGTTAGGATTTTAATACTTATCTAATGTTACTTACATATCCGGGCGTGTATCATAAAGCGTATATATAACGAAATATTGAGTTAGTATAGACACTTATACTCTGAATGGTATAATACTGTGTTAGTGATTATATATATCATGTTCATACTTTTTGATTTACCAGGGGTTTTACCAAAAATTATGAACATGATAATTACCAAAAAGTATGAACATGATAATTATTATCATGCTCATACTTTTTGGTAAAACCCCTGGTAAATCAAAAAGTATGAACATGATATATAAGTAAACTATAATAGACAAAGACAACTCCCACTAGTACACCAGAAGTATTTTAATTATTGTTAATTACTTACAACTCATCTTGAATAATTTGCGGTGTGCATTTGAATTTTAGATATGCATACCTGATTCCCTACACATCAGTATATCATGTTGTAAATTTTGAATTTACTGGGTGGGTGTTAATACAAATCCCACCCACTGAATTCAAAATTTACAACATGAAAAGTGTAGCATTGGATTATATTGTTATTTATTTACATCGTATATACTTTTACATCAGTATCACGTTTTGTCAGTATAAAGCAAGAACTTTAAAAAAAATCTTTATCTAAAATAATCATATTAACATCAATAAAGTTTAATTGTTTGAATATTCGAATATAGAATATTTGAAAATTATTTCATTTTACATCGGGATTAGAAAGAAAATAACCAGTGCGTGAACTTACCAGATAATCCGATTACTGTCTTAAAATATATAAGTTCGTTGGGAAAATATTGTATATTTTATCTATTTATTTACTAATTTCTCTTTTTTCTTTTATTGAATCAACTTGTACTTATAATTTATTTAATTTTTGAACGCATATCTGAGGACCGAATAAGAATTTTATATATAGTAACATCAATTAGTATTAAATCCATATTCATTCATTACATATGCATATCTAGAGAATTCCACAAATGTACAAATTAATATTTGTTTAGTTTGCACTTGAGTGAAGTAAATATGATTTAATGGCAGGTACGAGTTATTAAGTACATGTATATTATGAGTTTTGCCCTGCCTTGAACCATAGATTTATAATTCAGAAAACTCAAATACAACTTTTTGTTGAAAAGTAGCAATGTCACTGGTTCAATACGCCCGCCATGAATTTTTAATTATACGGAGAAGTCGCTGGCTAGAAGTATGGCTATAAATATTGACCTATGTTATGGAGGGTGGGCTTTAGCGTACCAAACCCTCCGTAACTCGAAAACTCGGATTAGATGTGGAGCGATCGAGTACAGGTCTAGTACGATTAATGCCTGTCGAATCGGGTACTACATACTGGCCTCTGCTTGAAAATCCTCGACTGCTCCATCGCAAGTGGTCGAGCGGTTGAGAAGATCCATATCTTCAATAAAAGATTATATTTTAGCAACGAACTCAAATTATAAAACGTGCATTGCGATATCACAGTAGTTATATCCATAGACGTATGTTGGTAATTTATGTATAGCACCTTGTCCAATGTGTTATATATAACTGTACAACTTGAAATTCAATATACACGTATATAATATCACCCGAGTGACATGTTTAATTTGAAATTGAATGACTTAATTTCATATCGGATTAGCAAACAAATTGATTCGTGCATCTTCTTTATTTAGCCAATCATAGATACAAGTTACATATTTTATTTGCACAAAGTCCTGCATATCCATCTTGTTACAGAGACAGCAGATATCACATATCATATATAGTAATTATAAACATAGAGAACCAATTGATTTAGATTTTGAATTTTCAGAATCAACTGAAAGGCTTCGATTATCCCTTACACTACCAATGAGACAGAAATATGTATAAACATCCGTGTAGACGTGAACATTTTCTGTACAACCCCTGCTGTCAGCAATATATTAATGTTACAAAAACTGGAGAAAACCGCTCAACAGAAGTAGTCGTTCTTACTTTTCACATGTTTCTGTAAGTAGTATTTGATGCTAAGTATCCGCTAATCATTGCCGAAAGATGAAATAGCTTCAATCGAGAGGCATGTAGACATTTATCATTTAGCAAGTACTTGTTGAAATGACTAAACACGTGAACATTGAAAATGTTCATTTCTTTGAAGTTGTCCATTTCGTAAATGAGACAAAATTAAAGTGCATTCCGCATTACTTATTTAAACGCCCAAGTAAGAATCTGGGGGATTTTTAGTGTATATTTTATATTCGGGAGTTTCTTTGATTTTTTTTCTGTGCTCCAATATGTATATGTACATACATAGAGAATAAATTAACATTATTGTTTATGAAGGTGTTGCTTGAGACATTTTTCACCCCATCATTTAAACACCGTGATATACTTCGAGCCCCACCCCCCCCCCCCCCCCCCCCCCCATCACACACACGCGCACACACACACACCTTATTAAAGTTTAGATAGAATAATTGTTTCAGATAAATCTTTTACATAAATATTATTTGCATATGTTTGGACCTAGTTCATCGTGGAAACTTGCTAATTCCAAACTTCAGGCACCGGCCTAAGTCGCTATGCGCGATCCCGATTTATATAACTATAAATCCATCATTTTGAAGTTTCTAGCTAAAATTCAGTACAGTAACGTGATATTAATATCACCAATTTCAGATTAAACAGTAGTAAATTAATTCTAAATAAAATAGATATTCAAATAAGCTGATATCCATTACATATTATCATGCAGACTACGACATGCGTCGCTGCCTGTCGGTCTCCTTTGATCTTACCGTTGTCTTTTTCTATGTAATACTATGTCAAAATATTATGATTACACGCTGTCGCACTATCAACTAGCGAACTAGTCAAAATACTTCTTTTTGGCATAATTATTCTTATTTTTATATTCGTTTGACTTTTTTTTTATTGAATTTAGTCATTTACTTGCTTTATTGGAATTGAAGCAAGTTCAAGTTCAGATAGCAGAATTATCAGAAATGAAATATATATACAATGTATAAATAGATGGGAATACGAATATATATATATATATATATATATATATATATATATATATATATATATATTATATATATATATATATATATATATATACACACACAATGTATATTGGTTCACTAGTGCGTTTATTTAGAATCTCTGAAATACGGTGTATGTACAGTGATCAAATTATTCAGTATATACATTATATTCTTGTTTTTGTGTAAGTACTAAGCTGTAAATGCTAATCACAAAAAAGAGTTATTACAATAGTGGTTGTGACAAAGCATAAACATTCTTAAATTCATATATGTTTTGTGAAAATGCTTTAGAAACCCAGGTTTGGCACCTTTTTCAATTGCAATTGATTAACGCAACCTTAATATTTTGTATATGAATATTACACTGGACCTGACTTTATTTTCACAAAGATATACATATGAATATAAAATTATGTATATCTGTGTTTACCTGGTGTTTGTTATTGCATCAAAAGCCTTTAACTTTTACATCTATCCATCACTGACCGAATTCAAACATAGAAATATGACCATCAGTATTGTGCTAAGTATCAGTATCGATTTTACTACACGTTCGGGTGATCGTCCCAACAATACCGGTGTTCCGACCGTTTTCGACAATCCAACGAGTCTATTACCTAGCGGTCCAATAACATTTGATATAATAAATAAATAATTTATTTCTATTCAATATGTAGGAAACTATTAACAAGTATTGTAGCGGGACAAATACATCTCCACAACTGCGACATTTTTTCTTCTTTTTTGATGACCGTGACCTTTGATCTTTCGACAGCGAAAGCGACAGTAGAACGGATCATCTGATAAACGAAGTATCATAACTCTATGCTAAAATCATTTGAGCTACAGTCCGAAAACATTTGGTCAACTGACAGACAGACGAAGTGAAACCATTTCGCGCCATGTAACCTCGTTGATGGAGATCTAAGAAAATAACAGCGTCAAACCAGATGTAAAACGTATTGAAATTTGCTCGGTAGATTGTCGCCATGACTTTGAATTGAAAACTATGAATTTCATTTGTTTGGGTCACCCGACTCTGGTCGGATGAACATATTATACATGGAAATGAAAATATTAATGTTTTGCCCCTTTTGCTGTAGTTAAGACTATATCGTAAAATATATCTTAAAAACTGCACAATCATTACGTATATATGTTAGTTTGACAAAAATCAGAAAGATGTCACAGTTGTAGAGTATTTGAGTTGGGTATCAAGGCAGGAGGTTCATGGTATCCGCTCAAGTGGAAGTTTTCAGTTCCAAAAAGCTAAGAACCATAGAATTTTCATATTATATATGATAGTGTTCAAGAATATTGCAGGCATTTGTTTTGTTGGTATATCATGTTTTGAGGTTTTGCTATACCGCCGGGTAAATCAAAATGTGAGAGTGTGACAAGTATTCTAGATAATATATGGAATGTCTAAATCTCAGATATCAGAGACTAGAAACAAAGTCTATATCAAGTTCGACTCCAATGTCCCCTGTTTGCTTCCATAGAAAATTTACTGTACTGTAATGTCGTAGGAACCAAGATACAAACTTGACTTATTGATAATCATTGAAGTCCAAGGTTACGACTATATGACTACACTTACGTCTAGACGAAAAATTACGACCAGTTACGACCTAGAGTGAAACTGGCCCTAAGTGTACAGTGGAATTCGTTGTTACGAACACCCGGACTGACACAAAATTGTCTGATTAATAAGACGGCCCTTAATCAGGGTGTGTACTCGCTATATATATATATATATTGAGAAATGTCAGAACACTTAATATCTATGGTCTTAGATGTGAGGTGGTCTCCTAAGCGAGGTGGTCTTTTGGCGATGCTGCATTTCATTATGTCCCTACGTTATATTTAAGTTTTACAATTCAGCAAATTGAAAACTATCTATAACAATATTGTTATAATTAGTTTTCAATTCGCTGAATCGTAAAACTCAAATATAACTCTTAACACAGGCAACTAATAATTTGTTTCATATCACATCCTGCTGACGACTTCTCCATACAAGGTAACATTTCTTGTCTGAACACAAAACTACAGAAAAATAACCCCAAGACGTAGGGCAACCAGTAAACTGCTTTAATATAACATATATAGAATTATCCCCTGCAAAATCAGGTGCTTGTATTTTTGTTTTCTTTTTAACATTGCGGACGTTCCTTAGAGTAAGCTCCCTTTAAATTGGTGTCTCCTGGATATCATACTTTCGCAGTAGAGAAGTGTTAGGTCTACCGCTTGATCATAATAGTTATAAACTTTCGCTTAGTTCATACAAGTCATGAACACTTATTTGTGAACACTTCAGTGTATTTTAAGTATATGTTTATAAATGTACACAGTCATATTATGGGAAGCAACTCGTGAATAGGAAGACCGATAACTCAGTAGGTTATTGACCCATTACTACTCGTCGTCGATAAAAACCATACATTTTCAAGTCGGAGGTCCTCAATAATTGGTAAAGAAGTCAGAGTAAGTTATCTGTTATTGAGATCATCAATATCTGAACATGAGTTAGGATTACGCTCATACACATACATAGCCTCTCTCTCTCTCTCTCTCTCTCTCTCTCTCTCTCTCTCTCTCTCTCTCTCTCTCTCTCTCTCTCTCTCTCTCTCTCAGGCTTGAGACTGATTGATGTATATTTGACCTTTTTTTCACAAAATAAAGTAAATGCGTATTTGACATGCTCATCACACTTCGGTGTAAATCTACACGACGTTTTCGTTAATCGCTGTTGTAATGGATACCTTGTATATCGCATTTTCACATTTAGAAATTCAAACTGATTTGACATTAAATAGATTTTGATATAATAATATGTAAAATAGTTTGTATCTGCACCTTTTCTTTGGATAAGTCTGTCGTTAAAGGGTTGTTTTACTGCTTCATACACTTACATTAGCATTTCAAATACATAGTTCAAAGAAATTCTCTCTCTCTCTCTCTCTCTCTCTCTCTCTCTCTCTCTCTCCACTTATGTCTTATTTTTTTATTTTGAATAGAAATCTAGTGCTTTGCGCCATGGTAAATAATTTGTCGGTTTTACAGTGTCGGCCAGTTTTCAATGGTGGAGAAGAGAACCCGGTTACAATGTACCCAAAAAGAAGACCACCGGCCTTCTTCAAGTAAACTGACAAGCTTTCTCACAAAAATCAGCTTACTAGGTTCCAGTGGGGCCCGAACCTGCGCTGTTCAGAAGTGAGAAACTTCATGGTTCTGTCATGTTGTAAATTTTTAATTTACTGGGTGGGATGTAAATACAAAATTTACAACATGACATCTCGCCCAGTAAATTCCAAATTTACAACAAAAGTCATGACAGCGCGATCCTCTAACCATTACGCCTCCCCATATATATATATATATATATATATATATTATATATATATATATATATATATATATATATATATATATATACATATATATATATATATATATTGTGTGTGTGTGTGTGTGTGTGTGTGTGTGTGTGTGTGTGTGTGTGTGTGTGTGTGTGTGTGTGTGTTCCTAGGTGAACTGTATATTATATAAACTGTGATGCATTTTCAGCAATTTATAAACATACTACCATTTGCACATATCTTGAAAAGCGGTGTCGATTGCGACATCGTATGACCAACAACCAACAATTAAGTTGTAAGTGGCTTCACGTGAATCGCTATTTGAAGACTTAATAGCGGCAAATTCTTTGATAGTTTGCGACTATTTGTTGCGATCCTAGTTCACTGTATGTTGTCTTATACGTTCCCAGGTGTGTAGGAGAAGGGGGTCTCCTGGATGAAAAAGATGGACCTTGTATCGGAAACAGGTGTTAGCCGTCACAACACCACGACGCAAGAACGTATCTTTAATTATAACTAAAACATAATATTATCGTGACGTTTTGACTCTAGGACTAGTTCTTTTAGGCATTTAATATTTTAAAAACAAGTTTTAAAAAAAGATAAATAAATCCATACTCCTAAATGAAAGATATTGCAAATCTCAACAACACGTGAGTCCTTAAGGAAGAAAATTTGATAGGTCTGGATGTGGGGGGAATAATTCCTTTTTAATTCCCCTTCTATTTTTTCGAAACATAACCGTATCTGTGGTCGAGTATGAGTTCTTTTATTTCCAAAACATTTAAAAGTTTAACCTGGAATGCATAAATGCTACAGGGAACCATTTCCTTTTCCCCATCCCGCGATGATCTTTCTGGGGAGCCCTAAAATATTATCATGTCAGTCCCTCTTTTTTTTTTATTTACCAGGGGTTTTGTCGTGTTCCCATTTTTTTTGGTAAAACCCGTGGTAAATCAAAAACTGGGAACATAATATTTTTGTCTGCGATTGTGTAATTTATAATTTTATATATTTACTGGATCCGAGAATATATTCGTTACTTGAGGAGACAAAAAAAATATGTCTGAACAAGTATTATAAACCTTTCCTGTATTACCGGATCACACACGTGCATTAAAATTTACATATCGGTGGGTTGTAATATGACATAAATTATATAAACCCCAAAATATAATGACACGATATAAATGGTACATACAAACTCAAGCTGCGACACAACGGATGAGTTTTCAGAATGGCTTAATCTGCAGTTTTGAATCTTGTCAGCAGTAATGGTAGCTTATGCACTTGCTGTTTCGGAACGAAACGTATTATACGACGTATGAATGACTTAATTACAGGTATAAACACACATACAACAGGTAACAGTAATATGATTGTTTTAAGGTAAACAAAACAAATAATCAAAGTATGAAATCTTTACATTTGACATTCAGATTTTATTTTATTAAATTAAATGTACTTCGATGAAAATCTTGACCTCGTGATTCATAGCCATGGATGATTCATTTTAGAACAACATCGAGCACTTGTTGCACACTATCAGTTTCGGCCATATCTTTACTATGCATGTATAAGAGAGAACGACATGAATATGACCTAGTTTAAAAAATCATCAATGAGCTACGCCATTTTTACGAGTTGGGACATGGTTTTACCTGAGCAGTAGTAAATAACACGTGACTATCAAAACCGTCACACACTACTACGAGTATTTATGAATGAAAATGGGCGGAGTTCGAACTGCCCCCTTGGTGGCTACTGCATAGTGCATTATTTTACGACACCAACCACTGAGGATCGTAAGAATATGTACATATCCCAGCGTTTGTGTGTATGCGCGTGTGCTCGTGAATTAAAACTCAATATATTCCATACCCTTTTACAGAGTTGGATAAAAGCTGAAAAAGTCGTGTAAATTTCAGTGATAGAAGAAAAGTGCTACATCAGCCAAAATTTTACAAAGCAGTTTGATTTTAGATGAAAAATAAGATTCAAAAGAGGTCGAAACCCGAAAGAACATGTACAAAAATATATAATACTTCTGAGTAAAGTGACGGTAGACAGTTCTTTTTATCATATTTAAAAGTAAACGTTTTCGTGCCTTGCGATTTTCAACCTAGTTGTATTGATACTTTTCTTCCGCAAATATTTTCATTTCTGGCTATATAATGCATGTCCACGTTTATGTTTTTTCTCTCCTATCGTCAATTTTGTTTGTCATCGACACATTAGTTTTCCTTCATAAATGTAAAAATCGATGACAAATAAAATTTTCACATAAATATCCTCCTGTGGTCGAGTTACTATACAGTAACAACCACAACGAAACGATACTCTCTACATTGGAATATAACCTACACACGATTGAATAATTTATTTTACAAGTTTTTCAATAAAATTATGAAAGAATTAAATCAAACGAGATGAATTAAATGCAACACCTTAAAAAAATAAAACAAATATACAAAGATTTTTTATTGCCAACGATAATGAAGTAAATCGCTGAATTTATATTGTATACATGAATACAGGGTGATTGATCATTTACAAAACCCCGTACCAATAAATACGATTAACATTATTGGTTCTTTTAAACTTTGGGAAAATATTTAATACAATTTCTAATTAAACACTGGATGAAGAAGAATGAAAAATGCAAATTCGTACTAATTTTCCATCAACTAAAACCTTCCGTTGTTTACCCTTGCAATTGAGACTCAACCAATGAATACCTTTCATATAATATTTATTTCAAACTAGAGGCAAGCAACTCGTTAATAATTATGATGTCAAAATTAGTACACGGTTGACGAGTTTGTATTTGGACCGCTGTGATTGGACAAGACTGAAGAAAATAAAACTGGCATACGTCAACCTCATAAAAATGGGAGGAGCTAAAGGCGACAAACATCTTATTATGACAAGCTACCGACACCGATCTAAGGTTTATCTGTGAGCTATACTTGTTTAAGTCTTTAGTGTACCATAAAATGACATGTGGAAAACATTTGTGTAGAGAACTTGACATAAGTGTATAGAGAGATTTAGAAGAAGTTTTTCTATATCATTTATAACTTATAACGGACCACTTGAAACTTGACAATACCTTGGAACATTTCTGTTTAAACTTTTTAGTTAGCATTTGTGATAATTAAGTAATATATAATTCAAATTAATTTGACCATGAGTGATTCAGATGATAGTGGAAATTCCCCTTGCAGTCAGCCCTCGACTGAACAGTTATTGGATGCTGTTAGAGGTGCTGGACCCTTGAATGATGCTGAATTGTCTGTGGTAGGAGGCAAAGATGTGGAAAAGTTCCCCAAGCAGATACAAGATGCTGTCTCGCAGGTCCTTAAGGGGTACGATTGGACTTTGATACCAATGCCACAGCGTGGACCTAACGGCGAAAAAAGAAAACCACACATAAAAAGGCCAATGAATGCTTTCATGGTCTGGGCTCAGGCAGCAAGACGGAAATTAGCAGATCAATACCCGCATCTTCATAACGCAGAACTTAGCAAAACGCTAGGAAAGCTCTGGAGGTATGTATACTCGTAAAATATATCCATGCCCCTGTTTTAACGTTTTATAGAGCTGATTTTATTAGAGTGTCATTTGATAATTTCCTCAGCAACCCAGATCCCCATAGATTTTACAATATAGAAGAACGATAGGAATATGTTTTTAGCCACCTCGGTTACTCAAATATCCAAAGGCTCATAAACAGCAAAGCTCAAGCTGTAGGCTCTGTTGCTTGCTTCTTTATTCGGTGTTCAGTACTGTATATGGGATATTTGGGTTCTCCAGTGGGTCAGATACAGATACCCGACATGAAATCAGAAGTGCATGGTTAAACCAGAAATCGATTTTCTGAATTTGTAAGTCTATAAAGACAAGAAGATGTTTCTTCTACTAATACCCGTTTCAGTGGTTTTTTTTTTTGGTTTTCTTTTATTTACCAAGATTTACCTGTTTTTGTTATTATTGTTGAAAATCGATTGAGATGCATTCTCAACCGGTCTTCCTACCATGAACATGAAAGTACATCGGTGACCACCTAAAATTTTAGCAATGTCCACATCAACCCTAGTTTTAATACAATCGATATGTTAAATTCGGTCTAGATAGTATTTTGACATAATCATTGTGAAGGTACAAAAATGTACAGTATAAGCTTTTATGTAAAATATTTAGTTTAACAAGGTCATTATGCTTTCTGACATACCATGAGCTCTTTTCTAGATTAACACATGTAAGCTTACTCTTTTCGACAAGAAAAAAATCAAAATATAAAAAAAATCAAATGTGATCTTTTCGAAGTCAGTGCGTAGAAGGCAAAGAACATGAATATGTCAAAATCATAATTTTGACAAAACGAAAATCGCATTTCCTAAGGGATCGATTGTCTTCATGTAAGCAGTGATGTTTCTCGACGATTGACCGGTAGACCTGTCTTGTAAATGGTCAATCAGTCCGTTCTAATCATATTCGTGTCAAGTACGAGAGGAAGCTGTTTATCATGTTCATATTTCTAGTATAAATGTCCTTCGCAACTAAGTGACACATTTACATAGTAACGTTTAATTTGTGTTATTGACGGCTCTGTCGATTTCCGCCGTCACTTTATTGTGCAAAACTTCCATGTTTTTGGTCATATGTCATTTTTATACACATAAATCCCGAAACTTTTTCAACGTTTTTACTGCGACGTTTGAGATTTATAGTTCTGCAAAATACTATAATCCTTCATCGATCCTTTAATCTCTTAGATAATGATAACTTGATATCCATGATAAAGATCAAATAAAAATTTGATAACCCTTTGATTGCTGTAAATATGGCCTCAATATCGTCATATTACTGAAGAGTGCAGTTTTATGATCGGTACACAACTGTGGCTCTTGTGAATACAACCCAAAATCTATACAAAGTTTAGTTATGAAAATCAATACTAGATACGATGTTTTATCAGGAGACGCAACACTTTGGGGTATGTGTTACAGAAAAAGTATGTTTTATACTTATGAAATGACAAGTTGAAGCGTGTATTTAGTTGTGTTGAAAATAATGAATTCATTAACATACAAATTAAAGGGACAAATTTTCTGTGTAAGTGAAATCCCACCTATTTTTACACAACAGGGATTTTTTTCGTGTTTTTGGACCTCGTGTTTTCTATCATATTTTTATAAACACTGTTTTTTGTAAATTAATTATTTTTGTGTCTCCATAACCATCAACCATGCTTAATTTTGTTGTAACTGTGAACATGAAATTGATGAATCATAAAGTGCATATACAACCTAATTTACATAAAAATTAACATAATTAATTAGGTCTTCCGCGTGTATAAGGTAGACCAAGAATTAATATGAATAAAAAATAATACGAGATTGTCCGTGTGCGTGTGTGTATGTATGTATATATATATATATATATATATATATATATATATATATATATATATATATATATATATATATATATATATATATATATACTCCTCTGAAATGTAAATTTACTCATTATGTTATAAAAACGATGATGTGGGAATTTTTCACAAGATATTTTGATTGTCGCGTGCAGTGGTATTATGGGGAAATCCCTGTGGTGGGATATGTTTTTAACTTATTTTTAAAGGTTCACAAGGTTGAAGAGAGTGCCTTAGTTATATGTCTTGTATATCAGTATAAAATAGAATTTTTACCATAGATTTTAATCTCACGAAATTGTCGCCATTATATTACAATCTGCTTGAATCTTCTGGTTATAATTTTTTCTCCAACCGTGTGTAAAGTGATTCATTGATAGAAATCTGACGTGAAACCGTGTCCAACTCCTCTGTTAAATATAGGGAATCGCATTAGCACATATGAATGAAACAGAAATGAAAATTGCACGCGCAGTTAAATTGTCAGTTGCATAAAATTTTATCACACACAATTGTTTGACTGGAATCGCAGTTTTATCAAAAACTGGATCAAATGATGTTATGATAAGTTTTGTGTTAGAAACGACAGGAAAATCTACACAGGTTATGCTATTAAATTCTACGGATCGCTTCCCTTCTTCATTGAAAGCCCATGTCACGTCCATGGAAAAAAATGAACGCATAAATTTGTCATAAGCCTTTTGAATTACGGGAGAATTGAATAATTTTCAAACATTTCAATGAATTATGACCTATGTTTCTTTGAATCCGTACTCAATAAATTTACGAGAGACAAAAATATTTCTATGTCTAGTATAAAAAGTTAATCGCATTTAAATGTGTCTATGAACAAAAATTAACACATTTAATCGACAACCATGTAACCTTTATTTTATCATCATGTAATCCATGTAAATCCGTGGCGATTTTATGTGTATTTTTTTTTAAAATTTAACCTTTTCTGTATTATTTGTGTCAACCGAAATCGACCTTCGTTTAAACACATGTCGTCTGCTCCTTGCACGTGCTTTTTCCCGGTAGTAGATCTAGTGAGTAAGTGTTGAAATTGGCTGATGAAGTGGCGAGTTGACAAGTAGCTGAGAGGTTAGGGTGGTAAGATAGTATAGAATTCCTCTCCCACATCTTAAGAGACCATGGGAATTTCAACATTTACATAACACTTCCCGACATTTTTGTCACAAAAGTCATGTTTTGCGTGTTCGCTAGATGGCAATGACCGAAAAGTTTATTTCTTAAGTGTTGAAAAAATGATAAGCAAACGGATACAAGTATATTTATGCTACAAATACTTAAGTTTACTATCAAATCTTGGAGTAAAATTTTCCCCAACTTTTAATAAATTTAATATTCTTCTTACATAGTGAACATAGAAATGCTTTCCCATGAAAATAAGTATTTCCGAACAGTCTTGAAAAAGGAAACGTCAAGGAAAGGGACGTTAAGTGTTAAGTCGCATGATGTTAAATGATATTGGAATTAATGCATATAACACTTTACTTTATGACAAAATGCGTAGAAATTTCCGTTCTGAAATGTTTCTATTTATTCACATATTTCACGATATTACTAAAGTATATACTTGTAGCGACGCATATGGGCAAATACATAAGAAAACAACGCGAATGTGCAAAGGAATCATTTGTCTCACAGGAAAAACTTTAAAAAAATAAACGTGTCCTGGTGATTTTTCCAAAACTGCACATATATTTATTGTAAGTTATTTAATAACAGGAATGTTTTATTTGCAGAAGGTAAACAAAGTACTCATTTCCGCCAAGATGATATTTATAGAATACATGCGTATATAAATGTAGAACATGTTGTCAATTTATTGTTTATTTATTTTTGCACGATCACCATGACCATTACACATTATGAAAGCATGCTCTAGGACACCATTCCAAAATACACCATTTATAGTAAATGTGCGGTTTCTCTCGTAACGCGGAAACACAATTTGTAGGTATCTACCTATTTCTTACAGCTGTTTTGATCTATGTGAGAATTCTCAGCGACTTGTCAAACGGCCCACACGTCACGAATATGTCAACCCGCTACCTTAGCCTACCATATCCACTCGGCTTTTACCTTCTCTTCCAAATGTCTGCGTCATTGCATAAAATTATTCTTTAACACTTTTTATTAGTTTCTCGTCCTATCATATGTTTTTATATCGCATGATCGTAATGTAAACAATCGCCGTAATCATATTCCAAATGAATTATAAATTATACACTTCAAAATATGAGTCCTGTCACAAGTTGTATCCTTTCAAATACATGTTTATAATTCATTAAAATGTTCATATTATTAACAAATCATAGAAAAGCGATATTTATAAATTATACACTTTAAAGTAAGAGTCTTGTCACAAGTTGTGTATATGGAAGTATATATATATATATATATATATATATATATATATATATATATATATATATATATATATATATATATATATATATATAATACTCACAAAGCCATCCGTATTTAGTCATAAATCTAGATAATCGTAGGGATTTGATTTTATCTCAACATCTTGTATCAGATTTATCTAATGTACTTGAATCGCCTTGGATCCGGCTTGTCCTTCATTTACCTACGACCGACTCTTTCTCGAAATCAATCAATAAATAAAAAAAACACTGCTGAAAAGTAAAAACAAACATATTTGCTTTTTATAGAATTGTAACTCTGTAAACCTGTTTGGCCTTTCTTTTATTTGTCCATGTTTTCTGTGTTGTCTTTGGATCGTGAAGGGACTTGATAACTTTGTTTAACTTGAAATCATCTTATTGAGTATCATTTATCAAATTCGTGATTTACTTAAGTATCCTATATTCCGTAAAATAAACAATAAGTGCCTCTCTTATCCCAAAGTTAAACATCTGTTAAAACTGAGACAACGTCTGACATATCCTTGAATTCCGTATTATTTCAGTAGACATTTTTTCACATTAATATTTTTTGTTCAGTCAAATAAAATCCAAAGAGAAACGAGGGGAAAATAGGAGAAATTTAATGTCAGGTTTTATTAATTCATTACATATCAATTAACATATCAAAAGTTTGGTTATAAATGAACCGATCTAATTATACCAATCTGAGTATTCAATTTTTAGATGTACAGTAGATACCCGGAACGTACCCGATTAACGGTATTGGGTGTACTTTTTGATCTTCTGTTTTAATTGACCATATCTTATCTAGTATTGGTTTCCGTTCTTGCGTGTGATCCTGATGTCTTTTTCTGTCAGTTTGAAAGGGTCATCTTTTTGACACGTGTATTAAAGAGTGCGCCTCAAGGTATAATATCTTTCTTCTATTTATGTAAGATATAACACTTAACTATCACCAAATCAATCTGTCTTGTATCTTTTGATCAATAATTGTACAAGGACAGGTATCAAATATCGTAAATACAGCATAAACTAAGAAGTTATTCGCACATAATCTGACAGATTCTAGTTTTAATTGATCATTGACTGGAACATTCAAACAGCTGCAGTCAAAATCGTCAAATATGTACCTATTTTCCAAGAAAATGCATTTTTCTGTTCTCGAATTGTTGAAGGAGTTGGGATTCCTACCGTTTTTGTTAATTACAATACCTCGATTTAATTTACTGACGGGAAAATTTAAGATTAAAGTTACATGACTGCAATACAGTTACAGGTGTACATAAATAGAGTATTAACCTATAAAACCTATAAAAACACGAAACCGGATGTGTAGGGGAAACTAGAGTTATTACGTTGACGATTGTCACCAAGGCCATGTCTGTGTCAAATCCTATTTTCTATGGCGTACAAATGTTATAATCTACATCGATTTTTTTAGACAAGTTCTTTACAATTTTCCGGGTATGACGCATGCTTTTAATGACCACTGGCCGTCATCTTTAACGAGAGTACCGAATGTCCGGAACGAACGTGATCCGGAACGTTAAAATACTCCATCACAGAAAATGTTTGTCATCCGAACCCGACTTGTTATATGTGATATTCGTATAATACTTATGGGACAAGAAACTGATACAGAGCTCTTAAATTTAGTTCAGTTGGTGCACGGTGCTTAACTTAATTTCTCTGTCATTCTTTAAGGAAATCTTAACAGTTCTGTAAACAAATTTATGTCAAACACACCAAATGCCAATTAGCAGAATATTGTATTATTGAAAACCCTGTAGCACAATCTTTCTGCCACGCCCCTATTGTTAGGGTTTCAAAAAAGAGTTTGACATTCATTATGAAAGATACTAAAAATTAGCTTTGCAATAAGTAAAATGTTTTTATAAAAAAATTTGAATGGCGTTGTACTAAATGACGTTTGTTCGCAAATAGAAAATAACATCTTGAAATAGACAAATAGGTTGAAAGGTGTAAGAATAAGCGCAAGGCTGACATCGTGCGTGGAATTTTATAACATTGTGATATATGTAAATTTTAACCATTCAACCGTATTGACTTTTCTTTCTTGTAGTAAGTACGTTCAGTATTTCAATCGTAAGGAGAAGTAGATATACTATCAAGCCTTACTGTTGTAAAATGCCCCGAAATCTTCTTGCAACAGTTGAAACGTTTTCCAATCTTGCTGAGTCAAATATTGAATTGTATTAATTGGCAATGTTTATGTATTGTAAATATACAAATATCGCATTTGATTGTTTAGCAATGGCTCCAGTGTGTTTTCAGATCGTGATACCTATTCATAAGTCATTGCAATTTGCATTTTAACCAAACAAAAATGTGCAAGTTTCGCGCTTATTAACATAATTAGATCAATTTTGGTATTGTGGCTGAGCATATTCAATCTATGCGTGCTAGTATTTGCATCAACGGTTTTAGGTATGTGTCTATTGGCTAACCTCAATATTCATCATAGCTATCACCTTCAGACAAGGCTTATTTCCTTATTTTTTTTCACGAATTATAGATATATTCTTTTTATTTTCCGCGTTTTGTATTTTTTTCCTTCTCAATTTTAGACGAAAAGCATTTACTCAAACACTTTTTATCAGGCCATTAGTTTTTGTCATGTTCATGAGCGGCCTTGACATTGTTTTTCCTTCCAGTAATGGGAAAGTTGTATTTGGCGTTTGACAACGATATAAATTTTACAAAGTGAAATGTCACCCCAGAATCATGCATCTTGATTCTGTGTCAGAGTTTGGGAAATGGATTAATGGTTGCACATAGATAGGTGATCAGTCTTTTGAGCAGTCAACGGTACTTTGACAGTCGTTATAAACAACGATTATTATTCAAGTTATGTTGTTTGTGACGTCACATTATGACACATGTCAATGCGCTTTACATCTATTCTTGGTTATTTCTCTCACTGTTTACCTGTATAATAAAACAGCATGACAAAATATGGTGTACATAATGTATCTCCAAATTCACATTTCTCTTGTGTTTTATAAGATAACGTTTCAGAGATAGTTCCTTAAGGTCGCAAGGTCGTACGTCAGTCTAAGTTACCTCCTTTCAGAAGATTTTCCATAGGATTTTCTTAAAGCTTCTACGAATACATTTGCTAAATGTTTATGTCAGTGATATTAAAAAGAAAACCCTTCAAATGGCACTCTTTTTAAAACGCCCGGTAAACTCATATTTATATTTTAAGATTGTCTATTGATGTTTGTCTTATACGGATTCAATTTGACTATGTTAATTCAGTTACTAAATTTATATTGGGTCTCGGTTAAGATCATTACAGTCTGTAATAAACTTGTAATGTGCTCAAGTCAAAATATTCTTCAAGGCATTCTAGATGTCAATCATTAATTTCAGTAACTGAAAGGACACACAAATAAATAATGTGTTATGGAGAAGTGTCGTTACATATGTCTTCAGAAAGATCATTATGACAAAATTAAAAATAAGGTTATTAGATAAAAATAGTAGTTTATTTCGCTAGTGTTTACTTGTGTTTACTCGCTTCATTTAGTTCAACTTTTCGTCTAATAATTTTTGGCTATTATTATATTATGTATTATATTTACTTTGCACTCCACGTAAGTTTACTACCTATGGATTGATTCAAATTCTTTAAATGGATTTGATTCATTATCTGATAGGATGACATTTTTGCACATTTCATCTTTTAATTCAACCACATCGTTCGTCATCATGATAATAATGATTCATTATCATCATTATTTATTTATTCATTATTATTATTATTATTATTATTATTATTGTTTCAGGCTTTTGAGTGAAGAAGAAAAGAGACCATTTGTTGATGAAGCTGAGAGGTTACGTGTTCAGCACAAAAAAGATTACCCGGATTATAAATACCAACCCAGGCGACGAAAGCCACTGAAAAACGCCAACGGAAATCCATCAGAAGCAAACAATAATATCCCCCAAGGAATTCTATATAAAGGCATGCAGGGATCTCCGACAGGAATCAGCGATGGAGATTCCAGTGACTGTTCTACTCATAATAATCCCAACGGACCACCAACCCCACCTACTACACCAAATCAACACGACCTGATCAATCTGAAATCCATGGCCGACAGAATGAGAGCTACTAGACCACACTTACAAGGTGTGTATATATATTTGACATATAAAGAATAGAGCAAAACTTTCAACAGCAAATGTACAATTTTTCTCAAAACTTTCATTGTCACAATATGATTTCTGATAGTTAAATAGAAAGAACACCCGTTTTAAAGCAAGGTTAACTAAAATGGATGCCCTTTTTTTACAATTTTTTGCCAAAATAAGCAAAATGCATAATGAAAATATCAACATGTATTAATTGTAAGTATATTTTAATGATTTCTGTTTTACTTATATTATTTTAACTTGTATGTTTATAGGTCACCCATCAAACCCAATAGACTTCAGCAGAGTTGATCTACGTGAAATCGCACCTGATGCTGCAGGATTCAATGATTTAGAAGAATTCGACCAATATCTTCCAACTACAGGCTCACACATGCCAGGCACGCATGTGCAAGAACAATACTCTTCCTGTTACGGACAATCTGTTCCATCCACTACATCATCATCTTGGGCTAACTCTTATCGTGTGTCATGCCTACCTTCCTATAATATGACACAAAATAGTGACGTATCTACTCCTTATGACTTGTCTAATCACCATTCTCCACAGGGTGGAAATACGTCACAATCTCCCAGCATGCATAGTCCTTCATACCAAAGTAGCAACAGTGACTGCAAATACTCAGATCCCGAAGATTCGAATGCGCCAATAAAACTAGAACCACTTTCTGTTCGAGGATCCGGTTCACAACAGCAGCAACCACCTTCTCAATACAGCAGCTACAATTTGTCTCCCCCACCACGTTACGGAATGGAGAGCAGCCATCTCAGCAATTCTTACTCATCAAGCAGTGCGACTTCCGGTTCCTTCCTTCCATCCAGTGCAGTAGGGTCACAGGCATATCAGTATATGGGTATGTCACGTCAAATGTTTAACCCTATCCCGGCTGCAGTCCCATCTGATCAGCAATGGAATAGATATACCTGAAAAACTGATGTGATACAAAATTTGACAAATCTGTTTCCATTGATCTCCTGATTCAATGATATTGAACCTCGATGTTCAAAAATGTCGTCTGCGGCTTCAAGAGTAAAGGAATACCAACGACTCGTGCAAGCCTAGCTTAATGCAATGACAATATTCAACAAAGCCAAAAGATTAAAGCAATCCCCGTCAAAAATGTGCTACACGTGCTTGGTTTTGAAGGTTACAATTTAAGATGGATTTGGAAATGGTAGTGTTGTTAGTTTTCAATTTCGGTTCGACTTATTAGAATGAGTATTCGCCGGGATGACCGAAAATATTTGACAATGTTGTATGTGTTAAACCTTGCTATGATGGAGAAGATTAGGTGTATTTGCTCTTAGAAACTTTTTCATGACTTTCACACGTTTTCTTCACTTCGCGAACTTTCAATATAAATATTATAAATTGCTTGGCTATAAATGTAATGACCATTCATAGCCCCTTAACAAAGCCAGCGACTTTTATATCTTTTATCCACACATCGTCTCAAATGCATTTGTACATGTATATTTCTGTTCTACAGGTGTTTTTGTTGTCATAATGATTACAATATATTAACCAAAGAGCGTAATTTAATTACACCTTATTTATCAAAGCAAATGAAAAAAGTAAGTCCCCGAGGATTTATGTACAAATAACAATTTTACTAATTAGGAAACACTGGTGCTTTATATATATATATATATATATATATATATATATATATATATATATATATATATATATCTTTTCTGTGATCGATTTGATATTCAAGTCGTAACTTTGATCTACACGTATTTTATGCAACGAATCAAGATAACGCGTTTGATATAATGTTTATCATACATTGATTTTCACTTTCTATGCAAATATTAAGAAAGCTAAAATATGTATTCTACAAGATTCTTGTTATGGGACAAATTGTTCCCAGTTTTAATTAATCAAAATTGCGCACAAATGTTTTGTGTATGTAATAAATCTATAATGATATTCAAATGAGATGCGAAGTAATGCTTGTTTAATATTTATCCATTTATGAGGCGCATCGTGAACTTTTTAAGCATTTATTATTATATTCAATTTGATAATTTATGTATATTTTGATACAGTTGTATATATTTTGTAAATAACCATTTTATATATTAAATTTTTCGATAAATCATATTTCATCTTTATCCTGTTTGTTTCAAAAAGTCATTTGAATGTAGTTGGATTTTAATAATAGAAATTACAGTGTTTGTGATCGTAATCCATGACAATTGTATACGACCTATCTGATAGTAGAATTACACCATCAAAACAATATCGAATGTGATATTGAGTTACATACTGAATACTGGGGAAGATCATTGCTGATATATCAATGACGTAAGAAGTGATAATAAGTAACTTAAAACATAAGTGATAAGTTGACCCTCGTCTCAAGTAGTCTCGTTTGGAAAATTACAGAAGAAAAATTTCACAGAATCGACTCTTTGTAGAAATATCTTCCAAAATATGAGTGTCATGTCAAAAAACAGAATGTGTATTGGCATTTGCATAGTCCTCTTTCACAGACACACACACAAACACACACACATATATATATATAGATATATATATATAATGTATATATTTTTTTTCAAAGAAAGGAACAATCATAAGAATCTACCTTCGACAAAGAAAAATCTAATTATGATAGTTTATTTACTTTTATTTATTAAACAAATTACAATGTTAAAACAATTTGAGAAAGAGCTGGAAATTCATACAAATAAATGACAATGTATATAAACTGATTTTTGATCAATAAATTTGGTAATGATAAGATGCGAAATCAGACAGAATCTAGAATAATCGAAGCAACTGATCTGAAGAGAAATACAATGAAAAAATTCTGATAGTTCATTTACTCTCTGTTCCTGCAGTATAAATTGCATAACGATACTTGAAGATGGTATGTTTGAGATGAATATTTCATATGATAATGTTAACGAGAATAAATCTGAACTAGATATCGACTTGAAGAGAATTTACAAAACATAGGATGTCTCTGATTTATAATTTGCACAGCGGACATAATGATACTACTGGAACACTTAAATGCTGTTTTCCCTCTTGCCTGTGTCACTAAGGTTTAAATTCTAGTCCAACTGTGTTGTATAATGCTATCTGTTCACAAACATAGCAAATTACCAAATGCAGATTTATAAAGGAAACAGAGCAATATAAAAGCAAAACGAAGCGTATGTAATTGAAGGCAAATTTTTTTTGATTAACGAATTAAATGACACAACCAGAGGACGTGTAATGTAAAGGTATGACCGGCACTGTTTCTGCTTGATTGTAACATGACGCTTCCTCATATTGTTAAGCACTGGAGCGTCTAGAGCCCACACATAGATATAACCTTGACTAAGTCATACACTTGTAATTTGAGGGAGCATTGTATGGTGTATATAGTTTATGCACCGTAAATCCTGACTTTAATTTTATACTCTGCTCACTAATATCTACCATAGTCATAAATATTCTAGTAGGCGAAGTAAGATGGGTATCTGCGTGTTAACAGAGTGCAGATAGCTCAATATGGAAAAACACCTGCTTTGTTTACAACATGGGCGCAGACATTTTGGACACCCAAAGTTGTGCGGAGGGTAAAATGAGCCCAGAGATCTGATTGGCCATTAAATGAAAAAATTAGTTTTGCCATTAATAAGTGAAATTAAGGTGATAAAAAAGATACATGAATATTGGTAGTACTTTGGAAATTATAGGGTTGACGCATGAAAATTGAAAAGGGAGGGGTCATATGAGAATAGATATTTTCCTTTGGTGCGGAATACTACGAGTTGTAAACAAGTGAAAATTTGAAGTAGAAATGCAACGGCAACCTATACTTTTGATTGCATATTTTGTTATCAAAAATATTGATCTTTCAGCACAGGGTACTTATTTGACCCAGATTTAATAAACATGGGAGTGACAGTGACCTGAAGTTTTGTAAATTAGCATTGAGGCCTATGGGAAAATATTTGGTGGTGTCTGTCCTATAGAGAAATGCATATTTGACACATGTAGGCTGGATGAAGCCTTAAAATAAGTCATGTCTCTCGTTTTTATCACCTAAGTTGCAATTTATTCACTTTTTACTCATACTTTTAAACAGATTTGAGGGTCTCTATGAAATGGGGGTACCTGTTGGGGGTCCACAAGGTGCAAATTTAAATAGGTGTGTTGCCTCTACACACACATTATTATGCATTTGTTGCATATTGAGATCTCTTAATTTTATCTGTATGTTTTATATTACACCTAGAACTAATATTTTATCATTTATTGGTCAAAATTCCATCTGTACTTGGAAAATTCAAGTATACCCCCACCCTCTCCTACAAACATGCACATGTTCTTTTATATAAAAAAATCATATAGTTATGGTTATACATAGTGACTAATTTTAGCAAAATATTTTGGAAATGATGTTTCTATTGTAAATTTTAACCCATTTGAATTAAAATCAGACCTTTTTGAGGTAAAGACTGGTTGATTTTCTTCTTTTGAGGGCAAAATCTACATATTGGACCATGTCATTTTACTCGTGCAGTGTATTTTGTACCTTTAGCTGTACATATGTACTGTATCTGAAGGGTAAGAACCATCTCATTTTTAAGAAAATTGTATTAAACTGCATTTCAGCATTTAAGTCTCATCAGTAAAATATTTCATCATGTCATATACACTGAAAACAGTATAAAAATTAATTTAAATCCCCCCCCCCCCCCTGATCTGTACACAAGAATTTCCACATTGTGGTTAGGTCATATTGTGTTAAATTTGGGTAATAGATAATTTGTAAGTAAAAAAATTCTGTAGAAATAGGGCGCTTTAACATTTTTTTTCATAATCTATCAACATTTTAACCTGTAGAAGGAATATTTCAATTTCTTAAATCCAGGAAATATTGTCCAATAAGAGATTTTTATCTAATTTATCATACTCAAGTACCTGTAAAGGTAATTATAAAATATCAATTATATTTTTTCTGTATTAACTCATCTAATATTCATTCAAGTTGCATGTTTTCATAAGTTTTCTAAATATTCAGTCATGCATTTTTTGTCTGAATCACTTTTTTCAACACCCCCCCCCCCTTCCAGCAAATGTCACTTAACACTCTCTTGGGGTCATACCAGACAAAAATTAACACCTGATATTGACTTTTACTGGTTTCTAAACTTAGTATAATTAAAATTTGACTTAGTTTTTCATCTGAAACAGAACTATAAATATGTCATATATCTTTTAAAAGCAATTTTGACTAGCATTTTGCACCATTTAAGTGTCAGTCATTTTAAAGTCAGACTCAGTTATCTGCCCTCTGTATTTAATTAGTTACATCATGAGACTGTAATTAAGGGATGAAACAAAACATGGACATGTCTGAAAATGATTACATAACATATTTTATATAAATGAACACAATAGGTCTATTGAAATGTGTTGTATGTAAGGGTATCCCCTCCCAGAAGTTTTACACTTTTATTAAGGGTGCACTTAAAAGCAATTTGATGATATAAAAAATGACATGCTTTACTTTTAAGTGAGCTTCAGAAATTCTTCTTTACTTCTGGCAACTAATTGGTTCCATGCTCATTAAGAAATGATCCAAATTTTAAGTTTTTGTGAAGAAAATGGTATATTTTGTCACTTTTTCCATTATTAAGGGGTACCGTCTACCCTTATTTGATATCATGGTCAATATTGGTAAATAATGGTATGAAATCATTCAAAATAATGAAGTGTATGTGTTACAGACAATTCTGAATGAAAATCATGAAAGAAAAACAGACAACTTCTTCATATAATGTATTTATTTGTTAATATCAATGAATGGGATTGAGAGGTAGGGGTGTGACACATTATAGACCGTGTTTCTCTTCAGGTTGGGTTCCCATCCTCATTATTAAGGGGCTTGGTGTTCAGTTAATGAGATTTCCAAAAAATGCAAAATGACCATTTTTGGCAATGTTTTGGATAAATCTATAGAAAAAACACCTGCTTTGTTTACAACATGGGCGCAGACATTTTGGACACCCAAAGTTGTGTGGAGGGTAAAATGAGCCCAGAGATCTGATTGGTCATTAAATGAAAAAATTAGTTTTGCCATTAATAAGTGAAATTAAGGTGATAAAAAAGATAAATGAATATTGGTAGTACTTTGGAAATTATAGGGTTGACGGATGAAAATTGAAGGGAGGGGTCATATGAGAATAGATATTTTCCTTTGGTGCGGAATACTACGAGTTGTAAACAAGTGAAAATTTGAAGTAGAAATGCAACGGCAACCTATACTTTTGATTGCATATTTTGTTATCAAAAATATTGATCTTTCAGCACAGGGTACTTATTTGACCCAGATTTAATAAACATGGGAGTGACAGTGACCTGAAGTTTTGTAAATTAGCATTGAGGCCTATGGGACAATATTTGGTGGTGTCTGTCCATATGAGTTTCTTGTCCAGACTATGTTTGTGAGCAATGAGAATACTTATATGAAGGTCAGCTGATGGAGTCTAACTGACAGAGACTATCGTCCTGAACATTTGTTTTGGTTCGTTTTTTTTCTCTCAAAACTATAACCTTCGAATTATGTTTATAATGTATTATTGTATTGGTCATTGCTTTAGTTTTTGTCAGAATGAAAGTTTTTTTTTATCTTGACCTTCACCTTAAATAGATGACCTTCACTCTAAGCCATGCAGTTTTCACTCTTATATAAATTTCATGCATAACTAAAATAGATAAATAACGCGTAAATAACAGGTGTTCACTTTCAGATGTTGGAACTAGAAAATATGATTTTTTTTATATTGACACACATGTTGAAAATTAATTAAAAACTTGAGGATTTTAGGAAACGTGATAAACTCTTTTGCTCTTTCTAGTTCTAATATAGCATGAAATATATGTTTTAACAGGGCTCGAAATTAGCACTGGTCTGTTGGCCCATGGTCATTAAATAATGGGACGAATCGGTAGAGTTTTCATCTGTACTGGCTTCGTTGTCCAGTGAAAGAAATATAGGCAGATTTACATACTTCACTATGTGCACATACTAGTAAAGTATGTAAGTCTTACAAAAAGATCTATCTAATCTGTAATACATACTGAAAATATCCTGTCTTGTCCTTAGTGTTATAGTTGGATTATTTTTCTATATAAAGGTATCATGAAAATATCTCTTCTCTTTATTTTTGGGCTAGTAGAAATTTGATGGGGCTAGTAGATTCGTTATGGAACTGGTCACTTGGGATGCTTAATTATTATTAGCATTATAATCACTTATTATAATAATCATTATTAGTTATAGTTGGATTATTTGTTCTATATAAAGGTATCATGAAAATATCTCTTCTCTTTATTTGTGGGCCATTAGAAATTTGATGGGGCCAGTAGATTCGTTATGGTACTGGTCACGTGGGATGCTTAATTATTATTAGAATTATAATCACTTACTATAATGATCATTATTATTCATTTATGTATTTACTTACTGATGTGACAGGTCATCAGGGGATGCTTACTCCTCCACGGTACCTGATCCCACTTCTCAATTTCATGGGGTCCGATATCACCAGATTTATATGTATATATCCTGGACATCCTGAAGATTTATACTTCATTACTTATTGTTATTACTGAGGTTAAATGCTTTTGATAGACAAATGTTCAAAATATTTTATTTTCAAAGGTCATGTCAGTGTTCGGGTCCAACCCCGCGAATATCATTATGACATACCTGGTTCATATGGGTTCATAAAACCATTTCATAGTTATGACTTTTCACATATAGTGGATGGCGTCTTTATATTAGTGAAAAAAAAATTGGGACGTCAATAAAAAACGATTGTTAAATAGTTGATGGAGCGATTATTTAGCCATTCGACCATTCAGGCACCAATGGTCTTTAATCAACCTTACTGCTGACGTCATGTCATCAATGTGATATTGGGAATAGCGGTTACCCCCTTAATGAATTTTAAACTCATTTCATTTATAATCTTCAACTTGCGTGAGGCAGTGAAGTAAGCGGTTAAGCAATCCCATTATTTGAGATAAATGTTCAACGTGCACGTCAGGTTGACGGTATACACGTCAACATGGTTCCTGATTTTGACAAGTGGTTATGACATTGCGTTTTATCAATTTATTTATCCATTATTTATTTATAATACATCTATTTTGAATTTTTCAATAGAATAAAATAAAAAAACAACAATAAATAAACGAAAATCACGAGGCAACTTTATTAAAAATTAATGAATAATTATATCAACAGAAAGACAAACAAAAGCCCCTACTAAAAGAAAAAAAAATAGTGAAAAAAAAAACAAAGTAAAAAACATCAAATGATACATATTACATAAAAAAGGAACAAACATACAAACATTCAACAATAAATCACAATTCCATAATTCGAATAATAATAATAGTACATGTATATTGATCATATTTAGGACATAATTACAATTACCATTTAGTGAAAACCCCCTTTACGATCCGAAAACATATTCCTTATTTGTTTCATTTGAATTTGAAATTAGATTGACGGCGGGTGTGACCGTTCAACATGAGATGTTTACTCCTCCATGGCACCTGATCCCACCTCTGGATTTCCAGAGGTCCGTGTTTGTCCAATATTCTTCAGAGTTTTATTGTATCTTGGACATCCTGAGATATTTTAATATTGTTACGGTCTTCTTCAAATCAAGTGAAATTAACAATCATGATATCGACAACCAAATACCAAGATGGTTTACATGTGATACCGTGGGTATCTGTTGTTTGATAATGATTAAAACTTTAACACGTTTTTTGAATTCCTTTATATTTTGTTAGGAGTATTTGAAGTTTAATCCAAACTGATCGATTCGCAAAAAATATTTGAGGTGACATAGAAACAAAGATATTTGTGAGTGTATTAGATATGATCGTATTGCAACCGTTGTGTAAATCTTAAAACACGTGTACATCTCAATGTTTATCAACATGGGTCTTGATGTTGAATTATGATTGGTGTTCTGAAAATTTTAAAATTTTAATTCACTAGGTGTGTAACTAGGCAAGATTTCTTTGTTTCAATCATAAACTTTATTAATTTCAAATCAAAATTAGTATAATTAACCTTCTGCGCCAGGGTATATAAAACTCTATGAATAGAAGAATCAAATCATTTGTTGTTAAATCTTACTCGTTTTTCAAGCTTAATTGTTTGCAGTAAAAGCACTTGTGGTATAAAGGGTAATAAAATCTCTAACACTACAGTGACAGTAAATCTAAGGAACCTTAACACAGAACGCCAATATAAAATTTAGTGTTATCCTCTTTTTCAGTCAAGTTCACTAACACATGATTTCGCGATTTCCAAGCCACAAATACACCAGTTTTGCTTGTTTGGAGCTGTTGTATTGTACATGTCATTTATTCACACAAATGTTTACATATCTCCAGTGTAACGAAATGGATTGTCCAATTAAAAGCCCGCAATGCTGTAAATACTTAACATGTTGTAAGAAATGCTTTCGGAAATCAATATAAACAATAGATAGAAGAAATACATTCGAACATACTTTTATTGAACCCTGTAACATTGAAATGTTGTTTTATTTCAAGTGATTTTGACTCCGCGTCCAAATGGCTTTATTACCATTATAACCGGTTTATAATGAAACCCTTGTTTTTTTGAAAGGAAGTTTGACCCCCTTCTATTTCAATATATCCCGGTCGATTGTATTCTCTCGGTATTTGAATTCGGAAATTTGTCGACGATAAATTGACACGAAAATTAATTTCTCGCGGAATAAGCAGTACAAAGAGTGGAATTTTGATAAACTACGGAATATTCGTCTATAAATTATAACAAACTCTATACATACAAGTATATTTTGAATGCAGACTCCTCTTCCATTGGACATTAAACAGCATATTTCTCTCATCTTAATACACGGAATTTCAATTCTATGTCGCATAACCTATCTAGGCCCCAACTAAATAGAAAGAAAATGAAAACACAGAAAGATATACTTTCACTCTGACAGCTCGGATTAAACTTGAAACTTGCGGTTGATCCAGAATATTTGTAAACACAAGATACTGATCTATCGACAGCTTAAAGCTTTTCTTAAGTTCGAAATTCGATCAATGATTCACACAAATCATTACAAAACAATGAGTAATAATGGGTGTGGTCAAACTATTTGGGGGTTCCCATCCAAAATACCCAGACTTTATCTCGGAATATACATGTGAATGTTTAATGGAAACAAATATTTTCATTACCTAAACTTTCTCATGAATTTCATAATATATTTTTGGAATATAAGATAAGTGATAGCTCAGAGCCATTGGATTTAAAAGTTTTCTTTTTATTTTATTTTCTTTTGTAGAGAAATTTATTGATTAAAGTTTTATTGTTTAACGTCCGAAATTAAATAATTTCACAATTTTAAGGTACCGATCTGACTGTTATTTTAAAATTACTCAATAAAGTTTTATATTAATATATAATTACCCCCAGGAGTGTATTGAGAACATAATGTTAAAGATTCCTTCCTAACCACGGGCGGGCACAGACCTGTCACTTTGACCTCCCCAACCCTTTTTTGTTATTATGATTTAAGTTAATATCTTTCGTTTCATTTAAAGTACATTACTTATTACCCACAAAGAATTAAAATGCATTGTTTGCCAAGGGAAGAAATTTACATTATGAAAGAATAAGAAAATCAATTTATATTTTAAAACGTTTAAACAATTTTCTTACTCAATAAACTTGGTGCATCGCTTTATAATAGTTAACATGGATTGTGTCACTGTGATTATGACATAAAGCCATTCCGGAAGAGATTTTAAAATGCCATTTTACTGAAACCTAAATTATACCGGGTTTATTTGTTCTTTCATTCTGAAATTTATTTGTTAATGTTGATTTACAGTTTGAGTCATATATTTGCTTAAATTTCTAATGTATTTTAGTAGAACTGCTAACTGCAAAGTCGGAAAATATTTCAATTTGTCACAATATATATATATATATATATATATATATATATATATATATATATATATATATATATATATATATATATATATATATATATATATATATATATATATATATATATATATATATATATATATATATATATATATATATATATATATATATATATATATATATATATATATATATATATATATATAGAGAGAGAGAGAGAGAGAGAGAGAGAGAGAGAGAGAGATTAGATTCGGTCAAAATGTTGCAACTTGATATTTGTACACAAGACATTTGTAAATTGTAAAAAAAAACAACGAGATTTTAAACTTGTTTAGATTTACTTAATGATTGTATCAGTGCCATTCGCTGTTATAATTACTCAGTTGCAGTTGTTTTTGTTTGTTTGTTTATAAAAAGACGTGTGTATATAAATAAACATAATTTTTTGTTTGTTATTAAAAATGTTACAAGAAAGTACTTTCTTTCAAACTTCATCATCATAACAGAGATGTATTATATATGAATTAAAACATTGTTCATTTCAAAATTTCATTATGAAAAATGCCTACAACGTATAAGGGAATAATAGAAAAACATCCATTATGGCCTGTTCAAATTTGCTTTTTCAGGCACTACTGGTTAAATGAATCCCATCAAATATATGTGAAATATAGCTCTAGCTCAAAGCATCCTTTCATTGAAAACCAAAAGAAGCAAACAATAACATGACTGCAACAACAACAACAACAACAACGACAACAACTACAACAACAACAACAACAACAACAACGACAACAACTATAGGTACAAAATGTATTTCCAGTTTAAAAGGTGCTTAGATTTTCAGTTGTATTGTGTATGTACTGAGATACTGGTAGTTTTAATACAAATAAATGGTTTTTTAACCTTACGTGAGGGCCGCTACTTGTCACAACAGACCAAGGTTCTTGACATACTTTTCGTGAAGAAAATGTATGAATGGACATCAATGAAAACTTTAAATGGTCATTCATTGCTCGGAAATCTTCCTAAACAATAAACAGGTTATATCGGTGTACCAAGTGTCACAACTGTAAGCTGTACAAACTATTGTGTCGTCTGGAACCTGACCGCAAGTCCGGAAGTTAGTTATTTGTTTGTACCCATGCAAAAATGACTTCTTCACGTCTGACTGTATTTTATTACTCAACGAGGTTTTCTTGTAAGATAGAATTCAAAAAATCAATTTCACATTGGTTTGGAGAATTCTCAGTTTCCCGTGTCAAGAATGATTAATACTTAATCGTTATACAACAGATATAAAAGTAAATTGACAGAAAAGGGTTGACTTGTAATTATTGACGTTTTGAATGTCTTATAAGAGGGGATGCAAATACAACCATTTTATTAATATGTATATCAATATTGAGTGATACTCAATTGTTAGCCATCTAAAGAGACCGAGACTAGCTGTCCCGTAGACATAGTCGGTTCTGTTAAATCCCACTCAGCGTCGGAATGAACGATAAACAATATAATATTCAGTCGTGAAAATCTTTAAATCGTTTGTTTCTATTTATCCAAAACGTAATTCAACATAGGTTATACTGAGGCTTGCTATACACAACCACAATATCCGTCCAGTAGATTTTAAGTCTTATTGCCAGAAATAATTGTCTTGAGCATCTGTTCTGACCTCTTTTGTAAAACTAGTTGCAGCAACAGCTCATTTTTGCAGATTTCCAGAAATTCTGTTCATTCTTGTGAATAAAAAATAATTGCAATACTTTGACTTTTTCCTGAGGACAGAATAACTTTTTAAGTTCAACTTTTTGATATAGTCAAATTATATAATGTAAGTGCATTGTATGCCACGTCTGTATAAAGGGTCTTGCTTATAAAAGCTTATTTTGCATGTTCCCTTCAATACCATCTGTTTCACTCTCAGTATTTTTCAAAGCATTTTAAGCTATTTTTTTTTATAGAAATTCACATTTTCCCAACTGTTAACTTAAAACAAACGTGGAAATAATTTATACACAGAAATTTCCTTTTTTTTTCTTTCAGAATACATTCACCGTAAATCACCATGTTTAATGGATGACAAGTATGCCCATGCTGCAATTATCCAACATGAAATTTATTTTCCCTTCCGTTTTAAATTCGCAACTTATCTAAGGGCAAAAATGGCGAAAAATAATAGAGCGAAAATTACCATTTAACAGAGTATGAAGTGACGTAACAAAAAAATCATATCCCTGTGTCAGTGTTTTACCAGATATACGCCATGAGAATAAGCGGATAGATGAAAAATAAAACAAAAATATTCTAGATATGAATTCATAATATGTAATACGTAAATAACACAAATAGTCATTTTTACTCCCCTCTCTCTGCTGGAGAAAACCACAAAACTATATCAAATGATGCAACATCATTGCAAAATATTAGGAGTCAGTAGTCAACAAACATCCTGTACTGAATCTTGTGGTGAAACGGTATCTCGATACAGGAATTTAAATAGTTTACCAGAAGTATCACGATGGTGTAAGTCTGAAACAATAACAAATGGAAGTGGTCACACGCGTTACACACACACACACACACACACACACACACACACACACACACACACACACACACACACACACACACACACACACACACACACACACACACAGAGGACTATTATTTATATTTTCAATATTTGTTTAATCGAAATACAACCACAATAGGTTATCAATATCATGGACATCTTCGCTCTTATCGTGTACCACTGACGTCACTAGCTCCTTTTTAACATCTAGTGTGTAGAACACGTTATGATCTAATCATACAATAAAGTTAGCTTCTTTTGCCTCGTGTAATTTCATTTCATATAATTTCCAAATTAATATTACAAGTGTATGTCTGCTGTTAATAAATATGTTAATTTCTGTAGCGTGAATCGCTGTAGATCAATCACATTTTCTAAGTGCAATGAATTTATTGCATTTACTAGGGACTGACTAAACATGTGATTACGTGTGTATATTACACGATTACTTGGCACAGGGTAAAGAGGAATGTATAATTTTAATACTCCAGAATTATTTGATCGTTTTCCTTTTACATCATCAGGGTGTTTAAGTGAAGTACTACATACCAAAAATATGACATTGGATGTAATTTTTTGGTTGAATTATTTCTGTTTATATGTATTTAGTTATCTTATAATTTTATAATGTTGTTTTCAAGTAACAATCGTGTTATTTTGAAACGTTAACTTTGAAAATACACGAACGAAGCGAGGGATTCCGTTGCTGGTTTATCACCATACAGTGTTGTAACTTTTTCTTTTTAGTAGGTGCCTATTCTACTGACCTGCGAATATCCAAGTCAGTTGAAAATATAATATACACATATTGGATTTGATACATTCAAAGAAGCTTTATTGAGTTCAGAAACATGGTGGCAGATAAATCAACATTTTCATGTACATATCATATGTGGATATAATTCAACTTGATTTTTTTCTCGCTTTCATCCAACGTTATTACGTGAATCGTAACGCATGACTTAATTACGTACGCTTTAGACACGTGCAATTTGACACATCCTAATATTTATCGTTCTGAACTTTTCCAATTTCTATTACGTTTTTTTATATTTATAGTTAACAACTCTGTACACGGACTTACATGTTTAGAACATCGGAATTTGTATCGAGACAAATGAATAACCTCGTACTGGGCAATACATCATACTTACTTATAACACTGAACTTATAAGTGCGGTATCTCTGTCACAGTGTGCGTATAACCTTCTGAGTACATTTATTTCCAAAAATATAAATTCAATTACACAGGTATTAAAAATGACAAGATCACTGACAAATGTCACTTTCTATGCTAATAACATAATTTTAATCTGTTCAACGTCAGGTTCTTAAACGAAATGTTGTGTTCTTTTTAATTTGTTTGAACGACCTTTGCTAGTCCAGTTTAGCGACTTAACTGCGACAGACCAGGTGTTATATAAATATTTTTTTTATTTATAAAAGAGCAATAAGTTTAAATACATTCCAATCCTACAGGTAGCTGGGACATTAAAATTACGTTATATTCGGGTAAAAATGTCCATATAACCATCATTACAATTATACATAATTATATTACATACGTAATAAGTGGAACATCACCGAATGAACACCTAGCTTAGGATACAACATCGCATCTACGATCGTAAATTCAAATATACGACTCTCACATGGGATTACCGGTAATCTACAACTATAAGTTTTATAGTACATAACACAAAGAAGGAGACATCGTTACTGATACATATATCGTCATTTTGAATATGTATACAGTGGAATATCGATATCAAAACCACCTAACTGACTGACTAAAAGTGGTCTGATTAGTGAAGTGTTATACTGGTACCTCTCTATTAAGACCACCTAACTGACTGACTCAAAGTGGTTTGATTAGTGAGATTTTATCTGAAGTGAGGTTATGTACTTATTAAATGTTTATCAAGAGACTGGATACTTGTGGTCGGAAGTGAAAGGTGGTCTCCTAAGCGAGGTTGTCTATAGGTGTGTTCCATAATATAATCGTAAGTCACATAGTGGGTGTAACCGATTTCCAGAGGTCCTTGATTGTCCTATTTTTACCAGATTTGTCTGTTATATGATATATCCTGGACGTCCTGAAAATTTGTACTTTGGTATCTGAGATTTTCTTATTTTAATAAGAACAGTGCGACGTTTAACACCTGATATGACAAAGTCCTGACTTCTACGTATTATTTAAGTGGTGCTGTAGAATTTAGTGAACACAATTACTCTCTAAAGACTTTATGTTTGTTTAACTTGTCGTCTGAAATGTGAGGTGGTTTCGTAAGCATGATAGTACATGTATATAATATTTCGGTAAAGTACGTCAAATAATTGGAATTCATATTAAAAGAAGAAATGAAGAATGAAGAAAATAATATTGTCACATTGGCTGATCATTATGTATCAAACTGGAATACTCTTAAGATTTGGAATTAATCAATGAAGAATACATGTGTATTAGTATACATCGAGAAATGTTATGTAGTTGAAAATAAATCTAACTGTTTCGTTAACTTAATAATAAATGGTGACTAGTAATTTACAGAATGAATATATGGAAAAAAAATATCACGCAATCACCTTCAATTTAGTAAAATAAACCGTAATCAAATTTAGTAATTATCAATTTAGAATTAAAATTGCGCATGCCATAGATTGTTTTTCATAACAGGCTTGCTCATCACATTTTTAATAATGTTGATATCCAAAAAGATTTGAAAAAGTTCATTCAGTCCGTCATTAAAATCAACAAAACAAAATATTGCATATGATTTTTATGAAATTCGAAGTATAATCTTTATTGCAAAAATATACCGGCTAAAACGTGACATTAGTAATCTTATAACAGATGGAAAGGCATTGAGTACATCGACAGACGAGTTCGAAAATCAAGATGTCACCGATGAATATAATTTTTTATGAGAATTTAAATTTTTAGAATAGAGATAGGTAGAAAATATATGGTGGAGATTCTAATATTAATTAAAAAAAATTAATTGTCGCAAAAGTTGAATTTTTTGGAGTTTGTACATAAATAGAAAATATTAAGACATTTTATTCGTATCAAGTGATTAAGGACGACGGTAGAGAGACCATTCGTACTAGAACATCTTTATGGAGATACATACTGTATCTATTTAGATATACAGGTATAATTTATTTTTTAAGTACATGTCCATAAAACTCATTTATAAGTTCATGTTTTACTAATAAGTATATGTATATTCATGACATAATTATCCTTATATATATGCATTACACAAATACATGTGATTTAATTTACAAAAGTCGTAAAGTATAATGCAATATTTGAAGGATTTGTAGAAGTATAAATCCATATCAATTGTAACATTGATACAGATTTTAGAAAATTAAAGATTATCAGTTTTTTTGGTATTGTTAAATGTTGCTCTAAAAACCTGTACCAATATTATAGATGGATGATTACAATCGAAGCACAACTTAAACGCTTCCTTAAATATCCAAATATAACATTTACATCTAATTTACATTTTTGGAATGTTAGAAATAACACTGGCAAAAAAGCAAACAAACAAAAAACAAACAACAAACAACACAAAAAGCCAACAACAATGCTCAGAGATTTTTTACTTACAAAAATCAAATAAATTAGCATTTTTCGTATGAAAATTCATAGTATGTTATTAGTCTCTTTCGTCATGATGGATAAAATTTTTAATGAAAATATAGCCATAATGTAATAATGTATTGGACTTCGAGTTTCCTGGTTTAATGACCATTGTTTGCAATGCAAGGTGTCTCTAATTGATAGTCTTTTCAAATTTAAATTTGTTTACATCAGTTTCTTGTTGTAACTCATAAATTTGAAATATCCATATTGTCTAATTTACAGAAAATAAATAGGCCCAAGAAATTTGTAGATTACATGCATGATATTGAAATTAAATAAAAGTAAATATCATGAATTCTGGCAAACATTTTAAGTACTCGTCTCTTGTGACAAGTGTGTATGTATTGATAATTAATAATAAAAATAATGTTTATATTGCTTAAAGTACACAAAGGTAGTAACATGCACGTGTCACAAAGGTGAATAGTTTGTTAATACTATCCAAGCTTAACGAGTGTTCACCTAGTGTAAAATGAAGTTGATGGACATCGTATACACAGAGAAAGTAATTAAATAGGATAGAAATATATCATTTGGTCTGTGTGTGAACAGCGACACTCAGACAGTTACTGTTTACGGATATAACTACTAGACAGCTAAAGTGCAAGGTAATGCTGTAGAACACCTTTCAGAAACTATAATATAGGTACATGTAACTTCCGTTTAACTTACAGAAAATACAGTCTAACCTCGCTATCACGACCACCTCACTGACTCAAAGTGGTCTGATTAGTGAGGTGGTCTCTTAAGTGAGGTTCTTATTAGATATTTATGAAGAGACTGAAAACTTGTGGTCTAGGTGGTCTTTAAGGATGTTTATGGAAACCATCGTACTATGTGCCAACAGACGCAAATGAACAGTAGTAAGATATAAATGAGTTCGTAAAAATGAATTTCACGATGTATTTTCAGTAATTCTGCATTTGTTAGATTTTGTCCTATGCATTTGGTAGACATCAGCGTCGGAAGCAAATTGAAAGTGTGGGGGGGGGGGGGGGGGCTACAAAACTTAAAACACATACACACGCCAGAAACGTCTGGGGGCTAAGCCCCAATTTTTAACACCTATGTCTATCTTTGCAAAAAAGTGGGGGACTAAGCCCCCCTAGCCCCCCCGGTTCCGACGCCTATTGTAGACATCCAAAATAAATGAAAAATCATGGCATGTTTAACCCTGGAAATCTGGTCCTATTTTTTACAATATTTCCATTGGTTAACATCCATATATTACTTAGGTATCGATGGTTTAATTTTGATGTCTATAAATTACGTCATAGATCCATTAATCTTATTTGTACTAAACATCGAAATGACGTCACTAGAATTTTGCTTGCATGATGAATAATGTATTGAATATATTGCAATGGAAGTTCAAAAACCTCAACTTTCTATGAATCAAGTTGTGTTAAAATTGGATAAATGACGAATTCTAGAGGAATTATTGAAAAGACGCAAATTTGGGAAGAATATATCGTGAAAATAAGTTTTGCGAACTCAGTACAGTGTTAAACAGATTTTATGAAATAAACAAATCCATTCCATTCACAAATAAACTACTTTTATGCATTTGTGTATAAACATGTTGATTTGTAAAAATATTAATTATTTTTATCATTCTTGTAAAAGTTGGAGATTCCAAACATATATAATTATGCTTAACTTGACCGGCGGACAATTACGGAAACTGTATAAGATATGACTTGAGTTATATAATAATAAGTTTGGGTGAATAAGAGTCTTAACAATAATTGCTGATGACATCATAGTTCATCCGTTTTCCCTGTTTGTTGCATCATGTACATTATCCGATCAGCCCAGCTTGTATTTACGTTTTGTCCCCCGTGATGACAGGTCACGCTATCCCAGGACAATCAGTGACCACAACATGACAAATGTAACGGTTCTCGTGTAAATACGACAAAATAAACACATTTATGATAATAGAAACTAGCTCGAAATGATTGACAGTTCGTCTCCAAGGCAGAAACATGTAACAGGTCACACCTTAACAGATGCATATACACAGTCTCGGAGTTTATTGTTTTGACGTCATATTGTATTAAAAAGGGTATTAGATGCTTTTCTTCTTTTTCTTCATTTTTTCCCCTTTTACCATTTAGATTGAAATACAATAACAACAACAGAAAGATGTACACAGGCATGGAAATTATTAAATCCCTATATATTTTGTGAAAACTGCTTGAGAAACCCAGGTTTGGCAATTTTTCACATGCAATTTATCAACTCAACCTTACTTTTTGTATATGAATACCACACTGTATCAGGCCTTATTACTTCTTAAAATATATAGGAATATAAGAATAATATTTCTCGTGCCTGTGTATAGCTCTTTTTTGTTATTGTACATCAAATATAAGTAGTAAAATTAGAAAAAAAATCAAAATAATTTTTGGGGTTAACACAGCTAACGCCCTCTTAAGATGAGTATTTAATATCACTAGTTTAATACGGGTCAAACCGAATGCCGTGGTACTCGTTATCTTTATGTTACATATCAGATCTTTATTTCTGTCGAGGTCTGAAAGGTCCGCAGGGGGCATCTAGCTTTTGGGTCGTCCATCTGTCTGTCCGTAATTCCGTCCCGCTTACAAATAAAGTGCAATATTTCAAGTTTGAATTGTGATACAGTAACCAAACTTGGACTGTAAGTTTATCTAAGGGTTGCTCACACTTCACTGACATCACATGCCCGTAGGCTGCACTTCGTGACATCACATCCCCCTGGGGGTGGGGTGGGGGTAATTTTATTTGCCAGGATAGAAATTTGTTGGGACCAGGGGCATTTGTGTTTCACAAACACATCTTGTATCTCTATAAAATGTCTTTTCTAGTATTTCTTTACAGCATCCTCTAATTGCAGTCGTAAGAATGAGCACACAATATTACCAAATTATGCGGTTCAGTAATTTATTTTTAGTATTCTTAATTCGTCATGTGTATAATTTTGGTATCCCTTGTCACGTATATAAATGTCTTTGAAGTTGGTATAAATTAGATCAAGTGAAAAAGGCCTAAGGTATTAAGTGTAAAAAACGAGAAATATACATATACGCCCCACTGGAGTTCATTTCTGCCTTAAGTTTATAACAACCCCATCAAACTTGTATATGATAGTGACAGAACGTACCAATAATATGTGTTCAAGTCTTCAATTCTTCAATTGCTTAGTTCGTATATGCTAACTTGTTGACCTCTAATGAATAATTTTAAAATGTCAACCTGCATCTGAGTGCAATAGGCCTACGCATTAATGATTATCATTTTTCACATATTTAGAATTATAGACTTTTAAAATATGTAAAATGCTATCCAATCGCAAATATAATTTACTGCTGAATATTCAGTACCTTTCATTATTTATTTACGATTAAACGAAATAGAAAATTATATCAAGAAATAAACACCAATAGTATTGTACATTTAATCAATTTCTATATATCATCATCTCATTTAATTTGTTTTAATCCAAATTGTCAAACTTATTTAAAGGAGTTGATTCATTTTGTTCAGCAGCTCAAACTAAATACTCGAAGTTAGTTATCATGTCATAAAAATAAGGGTAGATTTGAGTAGTTATAGAAGTCCAGGGCATCCAACTGCAAAACACAACACACGATATCATCACTGTCAATGGACGGATTTCTTTTCGCAAGCAAAGCGGTGACACGAAAACAAACAAAACTAAAGATTTTTCACAACATTTGTCATAATTCTTTGTTTCCATGTACGATGTAACACAATAACTGTCGCATCAAAGCTGCTGTCCTCTCACATATTTCATCCCGAGACCAATAACGTGCGCATTTCGTCCATTATAAAAACCCCTAGAGTGAAAAAAATAACGACGATTGTGAACCCGATTAAAATCATGACAAAACATGTAGATGTATGAACACAATAAAGTAGACAAATTGATTCGTTATTTCAAGTATTTAGCACTAATGCCGAATTGTTTTGCTTTGCAGCACAAATTACCTGACAAGTTTTTGTTTACGCCGTAAACATCTTATTATAATGTTCCCCTTCAGGGATCATGTTCCTTTCATGTTAGCCGATAATCCGATCATATTAAAAACCATATACTAAATCAAATAATAATCGTTGCTAGATGATTTCCATAAATCACATATATTTTAGGAATTTCGTTAGAACCGCCGGTAAATCGCCAGGAAAATGACAGATATTTACATACAGTATTCGGAAAATATATAGTTTACAGTACTAATAAAAACAAATAATGTAATAATACATTTAGCATTTTCTCGTGTTGTTGTAAGTTTCAAAGATGCAAAAGTTTGTTATATGCCATAAGCCAAAATGTATTTTCGCTTAAAGTTAAGTTATATAGTATTGACTTAATGAAAATCATTTTGATTTAAAAATAAATGAATGGTGTTTTATGCCACACTCAACAAGTTTTCAGTTACATGTACATGGTGGCGGCCAGCTTTTAATGGCGAAGAAGAGAATCCGGTTACAGTGTTCCGGGATAGAGACAACCGACTTTCCGCAAGTAGACTTGAAAACTTTCTCACAAAAAAAACCCAAAAAAAACAAAACAAACAAACAAAAAACAAACAAACAAAAAACAAACAAACAAAAAGCAAAACTAAACAAACAAAACAAAAAACAAAAACAATTAAAAAAAACAGTGTACTAGCTTCTAGCTGTGATGGAACCTACGCTGACCAGAAGTGAGAGACTTCGTGGTTTAAAATTCGATGCTCTAACTATTTGGGACGGATGAGAATCATAATTATACCAACTTGAACAATATGAATCACTAAACGGCCTATACATCGGCATTTTTCTTACATGTTTTATACTGTAGAGTTTATATTTGGAACCCACAAAACGTTTTAGACGGTAAAGCGATTTACATCTCGGTGCGCCATATATGAAGATACAATTTTAAAAACGAAATGAACGTCGATATATTTTACTTTTAATAGAAACATTTTATTATACAAGGTAAATAAATATAATTTCGTGTAATTTTATTATATTCAATAAAAGAGAGCATTTAAAGTACGAACATCATAATTTTAATTCCATTATTTTTTTCTATAGAAAAAATGCCCACGAGCATCGGGTCACACAAACACGACCTACCTAAGATATTCTATTATCAAACAGGACAAGTTGTTCATGGAAGTTGAATGAAAAATAGAAACATCCTTTCCGCTGCAGGGTACCACAATTATCACTGCGGATATGGATAAGGATTCTACCGTAAATTATGGAGATAACCTTTGTACATCATTTGACTTAATCTTAAAGAATCTACGGTTGTAACTCTTTTCCATGTAGTTTTCGAAGTATTACGGGCCTCCATAGTCGAGTGGTTAGAGAATCACGCTTTAAGTGATTGTCTCTCAACTCTTGTCAGCGCGGGTTCGAGTCCCACTGGAACCTGAGCTGATTTTGATATACGTGTGCTAGTTTACTTCCGGAAGGCTGGTCTCTTCCCGGGTACATTGTCACTGGCTGCCACCATATAACTGAAAAGTCATCGAGTGTGGCGTAAAACAACATTCATAGTTTAAAAAAAAAATAGAAATATGAAATCGCTCACAACCATAAAACGATGCTTATGATAAAACAAAATACATATACTGATAAAACATTTCAAAAAATATTTCAATGCTTTTGCCATCCATGTTTAATTTTGTCTTGAAAGGCCGTATGTACAAACATAACCATGGTAAGTGTTTTGCCCGAGGACAATCATAGGATATAATGCAATACAAATTACCAAGTCTAGACAAATAACCGAGTCCATAAACATACACACACATATAGAATCATATATATACACACACATATAAAATCATATATACATACATATATATATATATATATTCCCGTCTCAAAAACCAGGGTTTGGTCCACACATCCCGCATTTTCTTTCAAAATAAACTACAATGGTCAGAGCCACAAGCGTTTCCACTTTTCCAAATTGAAAGGAATATTCATTTGTTTCAATATAAATCGATAGTGTATGGACCGCTTTAGATTACAAAATTCGTCATTTTTTTACACGATTATATTCTCAAATTAGAATATAATTGTTAATGGTATTCTAATAAATTTATTAATGTTAACTGGTACTATTTGGCATTTGACGAAATTAATTGACCTCAATTTTGAACGGTCAGTCGTCCACAACACCTGATACCACTTCCGGATAATCCAGTGCCCTGTATATTTTCACTTTTTGTGTAGTTTGATGGACTTCTTTACAAATAATACTTTGGTATTTGTCTATATCGATAACGTACTAGATAGACATTGCTAGGGACAGTTAAAGTGAAACAGAATATTCAGCTATAAACCCATACACACGGACGATAACCATCCACCATCATTTTGAATGGTAAATCAATGACTAATTGGGGAATAAAATATACTTCTCCATTACACACTATTTTACATTTCCACATTTAAAGTTTCAGTCGGGATGTTGAGTCAAATTAAACAAGACATGTTTACAGTACTGGGTGCTAAAATACTTACCAATCTAATGATAAGAATGTGGTTGACACTTGCGAAGTGTAAATAAAATCTTTCTTGTTTATATGAAATCAAGTGTTTTAAAACCGGTACGTTCAAGCCTCGAATATACGTGTAACATTTGTGCGATGTATTCAATTCCAACATTTGACGTATAGTAAAAAGTTAAAATTGAAAACAAAGTAATAAGTATACATAGATAAGCGAAACTCTAAAACATTTCCACTATTCCTGCATGTTCATTTATCTACACCAATATTGATTGCTGAATAATTTCCCAACGCGAGCTTGGATTGAGTGAAACATGTGCTACGCGATTTAACGTTGAGTAAATGTTAAAATTGAAAAATAAATTTATAAATAAGTATAGATAAATGCAATTTAAAAAAAACAAACAGCACTGTTCCATGTTCATTCAATATTGTAGATTATTTGCATCGATATGATGCCTTAACATCCAACTCGATCTTCTACTACTCTGAGAGTTTCAGTGTAACATTTCCTTTGGTTTGGAAACGATATTCATCGACTAGGTCGACATCAGTAACAGCCTCTCACTTCTGGTTCGGATCCCGCTAGTATCATTTCGAATCAAGTGGGAAAGGTTGCCAGTTTTCTTGTGCGAAAGGTCGGTGGTCTTTACCCGGGTAACCGGGGTTTCTCCTCCACCAATAAAAACTGGACGCCATCATATGACTAAAAGATTGTCGAGTGTGGCGTAAAACAAAAAATCAAATCAAATCAAAGGGTTATCTTGAGAAATGTAATTGCAAAAATTCTAAAGTTTCACATATTCTTCTTTCAGTATATGATTTTTTTTGCCATCAACAAGTTTCACTTTTTGGAAATTTACAGTTGTGTTTTTGATAATTGTCGTGTTATCCGAATCGATTATGACAAGGAAGTAATCAATTTTTTTAAATTTTAGAATCGCTTCACTCCTCCATGGCACCCAATTCCACCACAAATGTCATGCTTTCACTGTCCGTTTTTATAGTCATGGGGATGTCTTTACGATAAAGTCTTTAGACACTGTACTCCTTACATAATAAAAAATAACCCTTTCAAACCCTACAGGCAATAATTGAGTGGCCTAAATAATAGGATATCATTGCATTTATATACTTAGGGGCGAATGGGCTAATATATAATACTAATTTGATCAATCGACGGAGTCTTCAAACAGAAGGCCACAGACCTCAATAAACACAAAATATCTTGATTTTTTTACATCGATTTATTTATTTTCTTAACAGATAATACAAAATGTAATACATATAATGTTAAAACACATGGACATTTCGATTCACAATGATTCACACTGCTTACTTCATTCACAAACACCGCACATGTGCAATCGCAGTGCAATATAATTACTAACATACATAAAGGGTGTGATTAAAACATACAGACTACATATCAAGGATATATGCGTAATACATGTACTTGTACTTAAAAAATCTCGAAAAAATGTTTAGGTGAAAACGGATATCATACTTTCAAAACAAATTCAAAAAATAGAATTATTTAAAGTCAGCAAAAATATATAGAAGAAGTAGTTTTCTCCGATAAATATTGTAAACATCCATCCTCATAATACCCGCTTGAATTAACATACCGAAATGAAAATATTTTTATCATATTCAATTTGAAAAAGATTAAATTATGAAGACGATATCATTATCATGTCACAGACCTTATGATGAATACAGAAAAATAGAAAATTATATGTAACAGTTTATAAACATGCTGGTTATATTTGTAACACACACACACCATTTCATGGAAATATTATAAATCACCCAATATCTTTGAAGTTAAATAATTTTTCAATCTTTATACTGCAAACAAGGGTCTCATATTGCATGGAAGTTCCGACACACAATGTGAGGACTTGCTCAAAGAGAGGACTAATTATTCAGTTGCACTATTTTTACGTAAGTGATCCTCTCCTTGAATGCAGTGTATCTATTTATGAAAAATGAAACATAAACAGGCTAAAACAATAAAATCTTACACTTCATCTAAAGATGCTTTTTCACATGTAGTGTAGGGTAAAACTTTTGTTTTTGCGTAAACTTGATTTTCTTAATTTATGATTTAAACATAACTCTACCAATTTCAAATAAAATTAAAAACCAAAACGCTAATATTTTGACGTTTTTCTGCTTATGTGTAATATAATTTATGCCAGGAAGCCTCAGCCACCTATGTGGATCTGTCTCTGATGTAATGTGTAAAAAAAAATACAATAAATGACTTTGGTCATTTTATCACCAAAAAGAAAAATCAAAAACATATTTTCATAAATTTCTATGAAAGAGCATTTGTCGGTTTTATTTCTACTGTTTCGCATTCACCAGGAGTATTTTCAGCCAAGATGTTGCTTCTGTGAAGTAGGAGTCTTGTTGTAACCATTCTACATGCCGCATTTGGTAACAAAATCAGTTTTCACAATGATCTCAGAATTTAACACAATCTGTCAAACCACTGTGAAAACCGGTTTTGTAAATTTGTCAACAGCTACAGATGTTTATCAATAATCCCATGGTGCAGACTTGCTTGGTGATTAATCTGTTAAAAGTGTAACAAATCATACGGTTACATTTCCAAAGAGAATTGCAAAAACTGACACTTCTTCCATATAAATTGGGGGAAATATTCTCAACAAAAAAACTACCAAATGAACCCAATATTGTAAATACAAAATAAAATTAGAAAAGCTTGGAGTAAACATTGTTGGATTGATATCAGGATAAAAAATATTTTGTTACTTTATTGGGCATAAGTATTGACCTGCATTTACTAGCTTGTTAGTATAGAACCTAGATAAAATGGTCTCATATAAATATATTTTATATATTTTCATTCAAATCCTTACAAAAAGAGCAGTTTTCAGTTGAAAGGTGAAAATGAATAGGAGAAAAGATTGTCATTGTATAAAATTATAGAAGTGACACAATTCGCAATTTAACGAATTAAAATCTGTCAGACAGTGTAAACCAGCAATCAATCACTCAAATTGGAGTTAAATCGAGCAATGAAATTGATACCCTTCATACCAGGGCGATATTTGAACCGTAAGACAACCCAGCTAACTTCTTTATATTGCTTTTTATCATTTTTGTTTAAATCCAAAAGAGAGGAATCAATAGTAAAAAATCTGCAAACAATCACACACGACATAGAGAAAAGACATTACAAAACTGGATGTTAAATGTAAACCAACGGGTCATGGAGTAACCGTGTTCAAATATGCCTGTACTTAGGACAAACTGCATTTCTACATACTATGGGAAAACATAATCCAAACTTTTCTCTTTGCCTCAAGATGATAAGCCCTGAATACTTGGTATATAAAACATCTGTTGCTTTTAGGATAAAGAATGAAAAAAATATATATTGCCAAATGTTTGATCATGCAACACATTAATTCATTTTAAACCCTTTCTGTCCCCAAGAGTATTGGACTACATCACGAGTATATGTATCTACCATACACCAGTAATGATATCATTCCAGTGTTTTTGTCTTGACACCGTGACTCGTCTGTGTAAACGCGAAATGTTCCCAGACAAACCACTTGTTGCCTGTGACAGGTGCGTGATCTAACATCACACTTTCTGAAAATTTTATACAGAAATGCGTTGATTCAGAAACTGATAAAACTAACAAGATGACATGGAGCTTGCATCATCAGCTGGTGTCAACAAATCACTATACTCAACTTCTGAAATGAAGTCAACGATAACACAGGATATATACAACAGAAGGTTTAAACATTATCATTTTAACTGGAAAAATTTTCGAGTGTTTCGAGATTTCTATCTTTCTAATGACGTAAATTAAACTAGCCATTTGTAGGTTGAATAAACAGGATTGATGAAGACTTTACTTAAGTTTATTAACAGAAAAAAACCAACAAAGTGTTTATCGTAAACAATTCGTGGCCATTGCGACTGCATTAGGGGGATTCCCTTTATGTTAGTATACAATCAAATAAACGTTCGACTCTGTTGTCCTTCACCTTGATATATATCTGTGCATTGATCTCAATGCATCAAACAGAAGATGCATAAATTACGAAGACATCTGTGGAAAAACCCTCTCCTTCATAAACCTGCAATTATTTATACGACAACATAAGTCAAAACAAAACTCCATAGAGATAAACCCAACTCTTTCAACTTTTAGTTTTTATCAGATCTGATTTTGAGATAGTCACTTGCACCCATCTAATCTGAAGTAGCACAGAACAAACATATTCTCAATGATCGTTGTATTTACATTCACATATCTAGGGTAAACATTTATACACATAAAGTGTCGTCTTACCAGACAGACATTTGTAACTCGAACAGTAGAACATAATTATCTATGTCATTACACAAAACTGATTTATTTCAATGGTTGTCAACTGGTAAATTGCCATATTTATTTTTGTTACATATAAATGTTTGAAGAGAATTAAATATCTGTAATTTCTCATATGTACACAATAACACCTATGACATATAAACACAGATACCCGGACGAGGTAATCATGTCCAAACAGGGAAGGTCCAGTGATAGACAACAGAATGCTATATCAGTAAATGTGTATCTAACCCATATTCAGAAGAAAATCGACGATTTTCTCTAATTAATAATCAAGATCTCAAAGTTTAGAAAGACATAACCGAGAAAATAATATAGGGTATAGCAAGGTGTTTGTAAAATAACAAAATTGTAAAAGCTGGTTTCACAATACTTGAAAATATTAAGTGTGATTAATTTTGTTAAAAAGTACAGTACTATTTAATAATACGATGGTAGTAATAACAGGTCACATCTAATCTCTATGTAGATATCTATTCAAACATGGTTACTTTTATATTTTACTGTAATCTCTATTTTTGTGTGCCCTGTCAATTACCCGATTCTCTCAATGCACTGAAGATGTCCCAAGGCGGGAAGATTCACGTGACGTTATTTTGTAGTTATGTTACTGGTCATATGCTAAATCTTAATTGTCCAGATTTTCTAGTCTTTACAAAAATACGAGTAATCTACCTGTTAATATTATTTTATTGAGAAATATGTACATCACCAAATACCTCGCAGTCGCAGGGATTGTCAATACCAGAAAGATGGCTTTTAACGTGACCATCCTCTGCATACTTTTAGATATTTTCTGACAGAAAGTGGCAAGGTGCATATTCGGCACGAGAAAGTTGGATACCTGCCGGGTATCGTGTAATTCCAAACAAGATTAAGTAACTGCTGCATAAACTGCAGTTATAAAAAATCAGTGGTTCTTAACAATACAACGACAAACAAACAGACATCAAGTTTTATATAACGATCATCGGAATAGTTTTTTTTACAGTTGAACAGACCCCATCCTTACAGACACTCGTGAAGGCTGATCTTTGCACGAGACTTTTTGGGTATCTGCATGATATTACAACTTTAGAAAGCAGATCATATATCTTAAGTATACAAAACCTTAAAGGCACTCCGAATATCACATCATGAGCAAATGAAATCAAATGATTTGTGCATCTGACCCAAGCTTCGGAATTTAGTTTCTATATATTTTTCTGATGCACTTAGATACTATTACAGGAATTTTGCATGGCATGCATTTTGACTTTTTGTGTTATTTTATGAATAGTGAAATGAATTTATCCAGAGAAACCAATTCTTGCACATTATATAACTCTACTGACCCATAAAACTTCCACTCTTTTCATCAAAGTCTATAACAATGATCAGCAAATTAACGACGTACAACAAACATGTCCTTGTATTATATGTTAAAGCTCTCAATTATATCTATTTAAACTAGATCTGTTTTGATGCACTACTCCCAATCTTTGTACACTTCAAAAATTTCACTTTATAAAATGGGTGAATTCTTTTATATCAACTGAAACGTGCAACGACTGCATTTAACAACAATTAAATGTAATAACAAAAACATTATCATTATTTTTGCAGAAAATGATACAGTCTTGAAAGTATATATTTTAATGTTACAAATTTCAAAAGTGGCCCATCCAATTCAAATTCAGAAATTGTTGTGGTTAGGGTTTCAAGAATTACAACAAGAAGTATCACATCAGCTGAGTGTTTCTATAGCAAGAAGACTGATACATCGGTGAAATACCCTGACAATGGCCCATCAATTGCCGTCAATCTGGGTATGTCACTTTACCAAGTAAGTGTGGATGACCCACATCAAAGCCAGGTATCCTGGTAAATTAAACACCGCTGGAACATGTAATTTCTACTCTTAGTTTCATCTTCTAACAAAAAGTTTTGCATGATGAAATTTCATCAAATTTTAACCAGAGGTCTATTTGAGAAATGGTGATTGTCCATCTGCAGTAGTGATGACAGGATAGGGTGTCACATAATGGTTTCTGAGTATCATGTTCTGATGTATTTAACACAAAAATATTAATAAGTAAAGTTAATACACTAAATTCCTGAAATATCAATCATTACTCAAGCAATACATAAAAACCAGCACTCTAAAAGTTACAAAGTAACAGGCAGTCTAGATTACACACTAAAGTATAAGAGACACCTGCTAGCTAATTACAGTTTTAACATACACAATTCTAAACATTCCTTGTAGAATATGGAGGGAAATATAAGCAACAGGTCTCATAGCAAGTACTTTGGAGACTGATTAATAATGCTATAATGTACTCACCAGGACAAATTTAATGAGTTTGAATGGTAGGATTATGACCATCGTTCTCTACAGAATGGTCAACAAATTGTATTATATAAGCCAGATAGATTACCTCTCTTAAACAACCCATCAGTAGGGACCACCAGTAACCGTTATCATATGTATTTTACTCAGCTCAGCTTGTTTGTTTTGTTTTCGTATTTCAGGCCATCTCCACTTAACCTTTTTCAGGCTATAACTTACTTAAGTACCTAATTTGATCTCTCTTGATCTATTATAGCCATTATCTTCCTCTTTTATTCTCTTGAATAAAGAAGTTCAGCTGATGATCCCATTAAAATTAAAAACCATAGGCCTACTCTAAAAAAAACGGTCATTATCTGCTACGTCAATGAGAGATGGAATAGTGTAAAGAGATCTAGGGATTTACATTTACCAAACCCTTGCGCTATATCAACTTGTAAGACACCAGGTCTTGATGGGACACACATTCACTGCTAAATCTTTTGTTATGAGAGAGTTTCTTTTACCAGATTTTCTTTGTTATCTAAGACCAGATTAAATTTTTACAGTTAACGACACTCGTCAAAACATTGAAGAGGAGAAACAGAACAGGAAAATCAGGTGAATTGCCAAATACACTGTAAACGGACAATATTCTTAAAACGATAAATCTGCATATAGTGTTAAAGTATAACACGACAAGATAACGCAAATCATCACATTGGGGTTCTAGAAAAAATGATCTCTAAAGTAACTTTTACAAGGAAGGCCTTTAATGATATACATTTTGTGTGTATATATAAATATATGCATGTATGTAATGTACATAATCATCACATTGGGGTTCTAGAAAAAAAAAATAGATCTTTGTAGTAACTTTTCCAAGGAAGGCCTTTAGTAATATACATTTTGTGTGTAAATATAAATATATGTATGTATGTAATGTAATTATTGAAGATTTTCAATTTAGACTGGAGACGTATTATGCCTTAAATGCTTGTGTGACCTAATTTACATTTTAGTGATTGTTGAAAATTTATTTTACTGCCTGCTCTTCTAAATGTTTTATGTCAAAACCAAAAATTCAGTAGTTGAAAATTGCCTTTCTTCACATGAGTTAATGTGATGAATTCTGGGGTACTGTAACATATAACCTTAATTCATTTATTGAATGGAGAATGATTCATAAGCCAATGGGTATTTTCATCATGTTGATACATGAGACTCGAGCATGAACAGCAATCATATAACATATCTAAATGTACTCTAATCAAGGTAGATTAGGATAAGAATTATTTGCACCTTATATAAAGCTGTATATTTGATACATCAGGAAGTACCATATAATGACAAAACTATAATCCTCGTTCAGGGGTTGACTCCTTTGGTTTGTTACAATGATTTTAATGAAAAGGGATTTCATTTTGTGTACAGTTGTGGTTCCTTGATTTAAATAGGGCAGGAGATGGTGCAGCTCCCATTTTACATGCTTATAATTCCCTGCTAATAGTACATATGCAATTGTTTTTTATGAATTTCCATCAACCAGTCATTCATTATGTAGATCTAAAAAATGGTGTAAAATGAAGTTATAAAAATAATAATAATATCAATTAACTATTCATACAAGATATAAAAATAATGAAATACAATCACAATCAACAAAACATTTCCACATACTAGTTTTTAACTGTTACACAAAACTGAGTTTAAAAATATCCCCAAACAGAGGTAAAATCTGTATCATAAGAGTTAAAATGAAAATCCCACCCCAACAGTAAATTGATAACATCTTTTGATGTTCTATTAAAATAGGGTTGTCTTGCGGTATCCATTAAATTGACAACAATTATTATCTACCATGATAAAACAGTTGAGAGAGACTCAGCGCAAACTGTTATTTTCCCTCTAAATCACATATGGATCAAATTTCCATCGACAATAAGCACACCTGATCTCACCAGTGCATCACTTTGATAAATGGGAATTGGTCTTATCTTTTCTGTGTTAATGATATATGTTAGCAAAAAAAAATCTAAAAATGTCATGTGTTCTGTGCTTTAGTTACCTGAAATTTCAGTAAACCACCCATATTCTATGTGGACAGAACATTATAAGATTTGATTTGTAGACAAAGACTACCCGGTGCATTTCTCAATATGTCTTCCACATGTTGTCTTTCACCTGATCTCCTGAAAAATAGACAGAAAAGATGTCCTTCATTGAACAGATTGTTTGCTGGAATAAATAATATAAATACAGTAAAAACTCGTTAAACTGCCACCATTTGTTCAGTATAAATTTGGCATTATAACGTGGTTTGTCCATAGGTCGAGGGAAACCTGAAACGAAATTATTGGGAAAATTGAAAAAGTGAACTTTCAAAACAGTTGTGGCATAAAGCAAGTGACAAATGACACGATGGTCATTATAAAGAGGTTTTACTGTACTAACAAGATAAATATATCATCTTTGTAATTTTATGGTAATTACAAAACAGACTTTTTGGCCTGCCTAAGTTGCATTTTGGCAGAACTTCTTTATACAAGGCAGGATGAAAGATGAATTAAAATGAGGCTCATTGAAGTGTAAACAAAGTAAGAGTTGACCTATTGTGTCTGTTGAACCACAGCTATTTCTAACAACTGCTTTATAAAAAGAGAATTGAAGAGTTATAGGTTTTAGGTGAGTAGCAAGAGAAAATTCATGAATGAAACTAAACATTTTCAACAAAAAGTTAAAATATTTCATTCAGAATTTCATCATTGCCTTAAAACTAGGGTGTTTAATTTCTGGTATACAGCATAGTCATGCAGTAAATGATGATAAAAAGCTTTAACACTTCACTGAATACAGAGCTTAAACTTCAGGGCTGGGTCTGTGATACATTGGGTCATAAAAGAGGCAATGATACACAATCACATGATTAGTCCCTCCCAGAAATCATGTGACTTTGGGGTACCTCCCTGTAATCTTTTAACACCAGATTCAACTCTTCAGGCTATACTGATTCAGATATGCAGTGCAATGACATAAATTTGTCCACTAAGCAAATCTATAATTAGATGTGACAAACATGTTTAATTCATTTTTACACTTACGTGTTGTTCATGTAGCTAGTCAGACAATCATACTTTCATATCTACATCATAAATAATAATCTGATATTTTGAGAGTTCAAGTTATTTATTTTAATGACAACTTTGCAAGAATGAAGCACCTCAATTCTAAATGCTACTTGGTAAGATATTCTCTAAATTTGGAATCAAATTGTTTGATTAATTTTAAATAGGGAGGACATGTATAATTATCTAATTGTTAATCGCCTTCAGTCTTGTTTATAAAAATGATCCGGAATATTTCAGGTCAAATAGTGGTAAATAATCTAGAAATAATTTGACCTTTCCATATAAACACAACTAATATAGAAGCCTTTGATTTTGGCAATGTATTCACGACACTAAGTGACCTTTATTATATATATATGTTTCTTGTCTTCAATTTATGTGTGTGTAGGTGTCTAGTTATGTTTTATGGGGTTTCAAGTTCATTAAACAAAAAGTAACAAGTCAGTACTTTTAAGTCTTTGTAATTTTACTACTGATATGCACTAAACTTTATTAAAATTGGGGATATAAAAATGATTTTCTGAGATAAACACCCCCCAAAAAAATCAATACACAACAAGCAAACAAACAAACCACAAACAAATAAATAAATAAATAAATAAAATCACATACATTTTCTAGATTTATGTGTTAAGTAGATTGTGAATTTTTATACTTAGCACTTACGTGCCATAAATATTTAACTGATTGAAATGATCAAATACATGTCAAAGCAAGTGTAACATAAATTTTTAATATAACTGATGCTGCTAACCACTACATCATCTGCAACAAATGTTAACTGTCATCCTAACACAAATTTGCAACTGAAAACTTCACGGTAAATTTCTCATGTGTCCATAGTTACCTATTGGTAACATTGCGGCAGATCTCAGTTGATTGTGGCAATACAATATCAAAGTAAATGAAGGTTTCATAACTCATAATTGGTCTATTGCAATGTATTACAGAAAATGTGACCTTTGACACTTTCTTATTGTTGTCAGCTTTTAAATGTTGAAGTGAACATATATCACGCTTTGTTCTGGTCTTTTTTTATACCTTTTAGTGTCTAAACTGAAACACGATAATAATTTTCTGTCGTAGATGTGTTGCGTGTACTCCCGTCTTTTACACGGAGTTTGAGAGATATGTAAGTACTAAGCAACCTCCAGACTTCTCGTATTTTTGTACAGTCCAGATCAGATGATCCTGTATAAAAGTACATGCATTTTAAGTGCATGCGCTTCGGGGAACTTTTTGGGTGATCCCTTCATAAATCATGTCACTTTATAATTATGAAAATGCCAAATTCAACGTGTTCCCTCCGACCTTTTCATTTTCAAGGTGGTCATTTCTGTACATTAAATTTTCATTTTCTTTTTGTTTTATGTCTACATTTCTACCTCTGGATTATTGTTTTCTAAGGAGTCACACACATACACACACCCTTATTATGGAAGCCATTTGAAATAATTTATACCTACACTCACTACATGTGTATATATATATATATATATATATATATATATATATATATATATATATATATATATATATATATATATATATATATATATATATATATATATATACACTCAAATCCCTATTGTGGTAGAAATTTGGAAGTTTTTATTATTCTATCTAAAGAAATAAATTCTTTTTATCATTAATAAAACTTGATTTGTAAAGTGAGACTTAACACGATATTTCATAAATGTCCTATAAAATTTACTAAAGTACATGCAGCATTCTACATTCCTTGTGAATTAAGAATTCAGAAATCTGCAACATGTTTGTATCATAAGTGTATCTGTACATGAACTTGAGAGTCTATATTTAATAGTAAATGCAGATTAGAGGTGTTTTCTTTTAGATCCCAATCATGACAACTGACATATGGATATCAACTCTCAGTGTTGATCTAGTGGTCAATGACCCACTGTGGTCCTGTTTCTTTCTGTTGTATACCAATCTGCGATCTACGTCCTATCTATGCCCCTTTCAAACATGACAACACAGTATGTGGTGGGCAGGTGATAATAAAAGTTTTTTCATCTTCATCTCTTTTAAACATGATGACAAAGTAAGGAAGGGGTGAGGAGGGAGATAATCTTATCTTAACAACACCCCTTCTAGAATATGACAGCAAGGAGTGTTTTGGGTGGACTGCTGATAATTAGGTTTTTTTTCCATCTCCATCTCTTTAAAACATGACGACAAAATAATGAAAAGGTGTGGAGGGAGACAATTTAATTCAACAACACCCCTTTGAAACATGACAACTAAGTGAGTCAGGGCCTGGCTGGGTAAATACAACTTTCCTTCCCTGTAAAACAAGAAATCTGTAAGGTGGTATGGAGGATACTTCAGTGCCAGTGCTGTAACATATGTCATGTAACTGTACATTCTAAAATACTACACTATATTACATATCTCACTCTTTACATATAGAGTGGAACCCCGTAATTCAGACCACCTAACTGACTGACTAAAAGTGGTCAGATTAGTGAGGTGGTCTCCTGAGCGCAGGGGGTGGGAGGTGGTGTGGGGTGGTTCTGGATTTATTTCATTTTCATTTAGAACTTTGCAAGAGACTGAACAATCATGGTCTCCTAACTGAGGTTCCACTATATATATATATATATATATATATATATATATATACATATACACACACACACACATATATATATATATATATTACCATATGTCTGTACCAGTTATGACTACATTTTTATATTGATACTGACACCCCCCAAGCATTAAATATTCGTAATGCATGCCCATGCATTAATTATTCTCGTAATGTACCCCCTGTTCGGAACTTCTCTGTTTATATTGGGTCAATGAAAAGAAAAAAGAATTACGAGTGTCATTCGTTTCTGGTACGTTTCATTGTCTGTTCATCTGGTTTGATCCAAAATCATGAAACTGAACAGGGTGAAAGGATTTTAAATTCTTTGTCAGCTAGAACATTGCAATTAGAAAGTATGTTGTTATTGTTGCATCTCGTTATGTGTTATAATTTGTAATTCATACACATGAAAAAGAGTTTATAATATTGGACCTCAGGCTGATATCGGGATCCTCCAGTTGAGGAGGAGTATGATATCAAAATGGTCGTATAATTATCTATCTATCTATCTATCTACACACACACATATATATATATATATATATATATATATATATATATATATATATATATATATATATATTCAGTTTAATAGTTTCTAGGAAATGAACATGTAAACAGTGCAATAACTTCACATTTTTGTCTGTAATTAGACATTGCAAAAAAGTAATTTTGTCAATTTTGACATGCCTTGTCTCATAGTTTTACCCTCACCTCTGTCATACCTGTAACAGGATCTTCTTCTACCTGGAGCCTAAATGTGACAAACTGGATATATATCATCTTGAGAGTAAGTCATCAGGTGTAAAGACATGATTACTATCTATTCATCTTATGATCACAGCAACATTTATATAAATACAGTTTACTTATGCATACAAAATACATTTTTATGTCCATAGAAATAAATATATATTTGTTATATTTATTTATTTATTTTTGTTTTGTTATCTTTCTAATGAATTAAAATAATTTGTAAACAGTAGGTCATTGTATCACTGATGTTAATAGTATTTATCTAAAATTGATATTGTTGTCACTTTTTGGCATACTATGTACTGTAATAAAGCATAACTCATATGATTGACCCTTTAGATGGACAGGTAATTAAAACAAATTAATCTTCATGCGCCAGTACAGTAAAACTCTCTTTAGTGCATGTAATACTAGTAGTAGTAGTGTCTGACATGTGCATTGTGTGTGCGTGTGGCATGTGCATTGTGTGTGTGCATGTGGCATGTGCATTGTGTGTGTGCAAGTGGCATGTGCATTGTGTGTGTCATGTGCATTGTGTGTGCATGTGGCATGCATATTGTGTGTGTGCATACATGTGTGTGTGGGTGCATGTGTAAAACCCTCATCTGAGTTTATGTTCATTTGATATCAAGTCTCTTTTTCAAAATAAAAAAAGATTTCAAATTGAAATCATGCAATAACCATCTTACAACTAACTAACATTATAATTAGTTCTATCTGATGCAGGTGTTTGTATAGAATTGTTTTTTTTTTACTTTTGTCAAAAATAATATCTTGATCAGAATTTGGATTATTATGATTTAATTATATGTCCTAAACTGTTACAACAATACCAATAAACTGTGAAGAGGACTGGCTTTGTATGCTTTGCCACAGGAAGCAAATTAATTTTACACAAGCTTTCACAAGTCAAATCACAATGATATTGTCCATAAAAACTTGATCCTCCCAAAAAGCCACACCACGTCAAAACAACATGTCGTCAGTAAAAAAATACCATGATATAAACTTCTTCTACTCACTGAACTCAATTAGAAGGAACCCCTACAATGCTAAAGAATTGGATATCAAATCTTAAGCTTTACCCAAGTCTGCCTCTTAAATTTGGAGCAAGGTCTTTTATTGATATATGCGAGTCAATGGACCAGGTAAGCTGAAATCAGCGTTCACCTTTACCGATTGTCATCATCTGGAAAACAGTTACTCTGATCAGCTGATCAGTTCATCATTGCCAAACAATGGAAGGGTAAGTGTCCGTAAAATTTCACCAATTTTTCATTTCAACTCCAATTCATTAAGCAGAAATGGTTTTTGGATATTAGAAATCACTGATCCTTGAAAGAGGATACTTTGTAACTATTGAGTGTATACACAGCGAGGGGTCTTAAATGGGTTTGGCCCAATTACGCAGTCTCTAACAACCTGCGATTGATACAATGGGATCGTCGGTGTACAATGTACACCCTTTGATATTAGTGTTTGCATGATCATCCAAAACCAACCTCAAACTTTTCTCAAAAGAAAATCTTGCAAAAATCTGTCAGGTGCTTATACACACATTAACTCTTCCCTTATACATACATAATGCCAGCCACCTACAAAATTTTATTATTTAAGAACCTTTCTAAAATGTTTAATTTATTCAGGGATACTATCAATTCTTTGCTTTAAATACAGATCCTTAATTTTGACCCATTTTCTACATGTTCCAAGTCTAGATCTTTAATATAATCTAAAACTAATCTTCATCTGGAAAAGTAGAGGGTCACTTCTGACCTTACAACTGTCTCTGGACATTGAAACTCATTCTTGTATGACCTGGTCATTTTATCCCTAATCCTTAAAATACTTGATCATTCAAATTGATAGAGAACTGGTTGCATAACTCAACTTCATACTTTGCTTATGTGCCAGTTGTACTTACCTAATTGTTACCTAAACAGGTGAAAAATAAATCAAAAGAAATTGAAACCATCAAATTAACCAAATATATGAAGCGTTAGGACTTGCTAACTTGTAATATCATCTATACAGAGAAAAAAATCATTCTGTTACCCTCTTAATCACCAAACACTTCAGGACTTCAAAACACCCAAGTTTACTGTCAAAATGTGCATACTACTAGTTACATATTTAAAGTATATTTGATTTTGGCTTTAGACAAACTTAATACAAACTCTTAGATGAAAACGTTATATATATGTAGACACTTAAAACTGATGGCATTACACAAACATTTGCCAATAAATATAACGGCATTTCAAACAGGACATGATGCCACTTGTGTTTTGTTTGCGGTTTGAAACATTTCGAGTCATTTTCCCCGACTTTGAAGATTTTAAAACTTGTAATTTTAACACGCTTGTAATTACATCGCGAAGCTGCCGTTCGCTATTATTTCGTTTGCATAGAGTAATAAAACTATTTGTTTCCTATTATGAAAAGCCAAATAATCTACCATCCTCTTTTCTTTATCTATTATTTGTCTCTCAATTTTTGTCAGCAATTTCTGACGGGAGTCATTCCGCAAATCTATGCCTACAATAAAACTCTGGGTTTGTATTGTGCACCTTCGTTTACATTTCTATTGAAACTCGACATATTTTTTTCATTAAGCAAACATCCAAAATACCTCAGATCTTAAGGATCCTCCAATTCCACAGTCTGTTTGACTTTTTATTATTTATTTCGATGATACTTCAGATGATCTTGTGAAGTTGAAAATTATCAAGTTGTCGATATCCAATCTCGTTAGTTTTCGTTATGTACATTTATGTTAAAGAAGAACATAAACAAGTGGATTGGGCCTTTCTATTAACAATTGGAGCCAACAAAAACAACTTCTGAATGGCAGACATATTTTAATTGATCACATTTTTTTTTTTAGAAATATTATTATCAAAATTAAATCTTGTGCAGATTCTTGACGTCTGGCAGGCTGCCAATAAAATTTGTCAAAAGCTAGAGGAGCATCAATGCCAAGTTTTTATACAATTAAATAAGCGTAACAAAGGCACAGAATCAACTATTAGCTAACAAAGTTTAATGTGTATTATGCAACTATTCTCCATCTAGAGAGAGAGAGAGAGAGAGAGAGAGAGAGAGAGAGAGAGAGAGAGAGAATGTGTGTGTGTGTTGTGTGTGTTAAACAGATAGAATGTCAGTATGACAAATACTACAGCGTATCAAACTTTAAGATTCTAGAGCAGTTTTGGGGAAGATATAGCACTAGCTAAAGCAAATTACTTGTATCTCACTTGGCAAACAGAAAATCTATCATAACTTTGTCCATTTCTTTGTAAACATAATATTAATGGAGTTTCTTCAGTAATTACAATGTTATTATCAAGAATGTGTAACAGCTAATGTCTGTTATCCATCATGTCATTTTCTGTTGTGAGTTTGGATGACCAGGGCAAACAGAGTTACCCCCAAGGTGTAAACTGTCATGTACCACATACATCCTCTGTAAAAGTAACAGGATCTTAAACAACAAATCATTTACATTTCAGGTTAATTCATCATGATCAATCTTTGTAGCTAGTTCATAAAAATGTAAATACATATTTCAATAAACAATTTAATAACAAAAATTAAATGAATGCACTAAAGTAAACATTACAAATATATAATACTGATCTATGAACATCATATGCTGAAAACAAAAAAGCCAATATCTATATCTAGTTTGAATGATGTTTTGTGGCTCTGGAAAGACTTTTTATGCAGATATCACCAAGTGAAAGTGAAATGCAACATATGCTGACCTATGCTATTGATTAATTATATTGCAGTAATTTTTTTTTAATATGTGATACATATATGGAATCTCTATTAAGACCACCTTTTCTCAAAAACTCAGAGTAGGCCTATTTGTGAGGCGAACTGTTATATGAGGTTCTGTACTCATTGAATTATGTATCAGGAGACTGTTAATTTATTGTCTTTAGATGAGGTTCCACTATGTGTGTGTGCATGTGTGCACACATACACACACAAATCATTAAAACCAACAATAAAAAATAAGTGTCAGATCTATACAAATAGATACAAGTAATGAAATGAATTTTATATATGGTAAAGTACTACTATAACTAACGACACAAACAAATCTATCGTCAAATTTAAATATTTTTGAAACTTAGATCTTTTTTTCATCCTGATGAAAGGTCAGGTTGTCCCAAAATTTGAAAATTTGTCCATGTTGTGAGTCATATATATATATATATATATATATATATACATACATACACATGAAGTGGTTTTCATAAAGTTTTCTCTCTTTAAAACAAAGTCTAGACACAATTCACAGCAATTAGATTCAAATTATATGTATATGTTTAATATAATAGATTTATCTGACTTTTGATTCTAAAAGATTAGAGTGTTTCCATATAAAGCAACAAGGAATAATTTTCTAGCCATAAATAATCTCATCTTCAGAGGGATTCTCTAAATAGAAAACTGCATATAGAACATTAAAATAACTCCCGATATTTTGACTTCTGATCAAGGAAGACTCATAAATTAAGCATAATTATAGTAATGTATTTGTTTACACCTTGACTTCTGTATACAGTGAAATCTGTCTTGGGAGACCACCCCATCTGCCATTGAAATGTGGACTCTCAGGACAGGTGGTTGCTCAAAAGAGATTGTATTTAAAGGAATATTCCAGCAATTGGTTTTCAGAATGTGGTCTCACAGGATAGGTGGTCTTTCATGAGAGTGGTCTCTCAAGACAGGATCTACTGTACTTATAAAGAAAACAAGTCCTAACTATGAATCACTAGAAATGTGCTAGATAATGGGCCCTCACTGTATTAGCTTCAGTACATAGCACAGCTATAGCTATTGATATATCCACATATAGTCCAATTTGCATTACAGGGCACCTCTGTATAGAGGGCACCTGCTTATAAAGGCCATTTAAACATAATCTTTGATAACCTTTGATAATAAATAAACCTCCCTATAAAGGCTACCCTTCTATAACAGCTACTTTTGCCCATTTCCTTGAGTGGCCTATATCTCTCTATTTGCATTCAAAGAAAATATTTACTGAAGGACAATTTCTTTAATACTAGCTTTGAAATAAAACATAATGCATTTGAAAATAATTGCATGACTTTACAGAGGTATAGGAATGCTGAGTTAATGTGTATATCAATCAGTCCTAGGCTTCCGATACAATATTAACTGACCTTAGCAATTTCATAATGAAGTGTAAAATGTGCTAGACTGATGTGAATGTTCATTAATGATTCCCAATCTTAGACTTCACAATTACATTACAACAATTTCATTTGGAAGTAATTAGCCTTTTTCATGCAATTAATGTCTTTATCAACAAAATCTTGGAATTCTGTGATGTGTATCCTATCAACAAATAGCCAATACTGAATCGTGCCAGCTTGTTTTCATGCCAAAGGTGATATCTAATTGACTTTAATTAAGTGTTAATTTTTGACATAAAACTTGCACCCACCAGTGACTGTGTAAGAGAATGAGGTTAAAAAGCTTGGCAGATACACTTACCTCCAATCTTGATGTTTATGTTTGTGGTTTGTCTTTGAATGTGTCTACAATGAAACAAGAAAGATTCTAGCTATAGAATACATCTCAAATAGCTGTTACTACCCTGTAAAACATTGGGTCCTAAGAAAACAGTTACACAAAAGAGAGATACATTTGGTCCTAAGAAAACAGTTACACAAAAGAGAGATACATTTGGTCCTAAGAAAACAGTTACACAAAAGAGAGATACATTTGGTCCTAAGAAAACAGTTACACAAAAGAGAGATACATTTGGTCCTAAGAAAACAGTTACACAAAAGAGAGATACATTTGGTCCTAAGAAAACAGTTACACAAAAGAGAGATACATTTGGTCCTAAGAAAACAGTTACACAAAAGAGAGATGTAAAGACAGAATATTTACATATCAACCACAAATCCTATAAGGATGTTACATCCACCTTAGTTGTCTAACATGCATTAAAGGACACCTCTGTATAGAGGGCACCTGCCTATAACTGCCATTCAAACATAACCCTTTGTTAACTTTTTAGCAATGACTATACATCTTTATAAAGGCCACCTGTCTACAATGGCACTTTTGATATTTTCATGAATTGGCTTCTACACCAGTACAAAAGGAGAGAAATGTCTCTATGATACTTTACTTCTGCATACATAACCAAGATACAATTGAGAGATACACTGCTACGGTCATCTTAGTCATTATAAAGAATTTTAAGTCCAAGAACTCTCACACTGACAATAATAGAACTTATCACATAAATCAGAATTAAAAAGCCATGGAATATTATATAACAGATATCATCAAGGTGAATGTGTTAGACAACATGTTTATATGATTATACATTCTTACATTTGTATTTAAGAAGATCATCTTTTTATTGTAGTTACAACACTTAAACTAAAAATCAATCATACTAAGCAATAAATATTCCATTTAATATGATATAGTTTTATATATATCACTGTACGCCCAAAGATAAATTATTCACTTGTGGTAAAAAGATGAATCTGTGATAAGTAATTACTTGACATAATTACTATCAACCAGGTGCATATGCATATTACTGATATTCTGTGCATGTAAAATGATATTTTTTCAGATTGTCACCCCTTACAATTCACATTTTTTTTTACACTTGAATATCATTATTTTTAATTTTATGTTGGTCTGTAAACAAAATATCATTGTAACTACCAGGAATGGACAAATAACATTTACTTCTTATTTGCTATTTTCTGATGCCTTCACACTTCAAGTGGATCTTTTTAGAGTTATTCTATACGCAACACTGAGGCATCCCTGGCCAAGTGGTTTGAGCATCACACTTTAAACTGCGAAGTCTCTCACCTCTTGTTAGGACAGGTTTGAGATCACTGAAACCAAAGCTGAAAGTTTACCTGTGGTCTCTTCTTGGGTACACTGTAACATGGCACTCTCTTTCATCATTTAAAAAGGTAAAAAAGGAGAACAAAAATTGAACAAAAACACAACTAAAGCCCCTTTAAAAATTTACAATTCTGAATCTTAATTTTGAAAACTTACTTGCATGTTCTAAATTACATTTCTCCAAGAAAATCAATCCCTCTAGTTCATGGGTCCAAAAATCATATAACATTTCAACAAGAAGATGAAAATAAAAAAATTTTTACAAACAAAATTCTGAGCTTTATGTAATTGTTTATAAATGATTTGTGAGTGCATTTGTGATTCAGATCTATTTTCAATAGTGTTTTTGTGTTACTCATTGACTACAGTCATTTTACACTATGTGTCACCATTACATAACTGTAAAATACATGATAGATGGCATAATGCCATGTACTACATATAACTGATACTATGAAGTTATGTCATAATGTTGGCCTGAGAGTGCTATTTGATATCTTTTACCAAGTTTTTTCTTCTTCATCAACACAGTATATACATAAACAGTACATTTATAGATCATTTATAGGTAAAATATATGATGAATGAACTTTCATTTTAATTTCAGATTTATTGTAAGGAAAAAAATACAAAATGAATAAGAAATAAAAATAACAAATTATATAAAATACATACATAATATTGTAATTGTTTTTTGTTGGGGAGATGGGATTTGATTATTGGATATTTCTTTTTCTAGCTAGGCAAGGGGCAATTTGACATTTTGTTGTTTTTTGTTTTGTTTTGTTATTTTCTATGAGCAGTTTTTGTAGCACCATATTCATATCTATCAAAATGTCCATTTCATTTTTAAAATAACTGAAAATTTACATAAATGATGAGTTTAAGAATATCTTCTCACTTGAATATACAACTAGGGCCCCCATGGTCAAGTGGTTAGAGCATCACGCTTTCAATCATGAGGTCTCTCATCTCTAATCAGAGTGGGTTTGATCCCTGCTAGAACCTAAGCTGATGTGAGAAAGTTTACTAGTTCACTTGCTGAAGGCCGGTGTGGTGGTTCTCTCTTCCAGCATTAAATATTGGCACCACACCATATGACTGAAAAATTGTTGAGCGTGATGTAAAACATCAAATTCAAATTCAAGAACCTGTTTGCTCATTCCATATACCTAGATAGAACTGAATCAATGAGCAAAACATCATATACATGTAACTGTGTGTTCTGCCTATTTAAAAAAAAAACTGAAAACAACTACAAATTTATACAATATTAACATCAAGATGTCAATTATTATGAATCAATCATAGTTCACTGTAATTTCATCTTAAATTCACATCAATTATTCAAAATTTTCCCTTTATTTTCTATATTTTATTCATGCACATATACAATTAGCATACACCATGAAATTGACATCATTTTTGACAGATTTGTATTGTAAAAGTAATAACATCAATGAATTTGTAGTCAAATGGTCACACACATTAGTACGAGTAACTAAAATTCCCCAACTCTGATGAAAATGACGGACTACAAAGCCGTTTTCAAACACTATTTGTCAAGCTGTGATTGATTATAAACAAATATCTCCTGTACTGTAACACACACAGTCAGACTCAGTTCCTGCCATACTGAATGTCAAATTAGCTATGGTCTACCATTTTACAATCTATTTGCATCCCGTTTCCGACTTGTAGGACAACCATGATATTTTCTCTTTGTTTCAAACTTATAGGAGACCAAGATCTAATGACAATTTGGCAGGGTTGTAAATTTTCTAAATAATGAAATTAAATGTTTTCCCACCACAAGCTAGGAAAGAAAACTAAAATGAACAACCACACTATTAACAGAAATCTGTCAAAGACCAAAGGAAATCACACTGAAAGCTTACAATGTCCAATATACAGAAAAGTACCAGAATTTGAAAGCTCTGGGAGGAAAGCATCTACAACATTATCTAGGCATTAGAAAACAAGTAAAATATGAAGCCAATTTGTTAAAGTAAATGACTAGTAGATAAGTTTGGCCTATCTCTTTTAACGAATTATTTTGGCATCATATAGATAAATCTTGACACTAACAGGCAGTAAATCGCACACAGCACACATCTGAGGGTGGGATGATGCAGTTACTAAATGCAGTAAAATTGCAGTTAAAAATACTAACTAACAACATGTTGGTTTACTTTGGCTACACAGGGACTACTATAGACCTCATCTTTCCTTTCTCTAACAGAATTCTTAGAGTACTGATGAATTAATACATGTCCCCCCTACCCATGAAACCATTATTACGGTATGTGAATGGCAAGTGAACATGAGAATTTTCTTTATCAAAACCCTTGACCAGACGGAAATGGTCAAAACCCCGGAGTTTCAAATGTAAGGGAGGACTAAAAAATGAAAGCACCAATGACCAAATAATGCCTTTCTCCTGAAGAAAAAGGCAGTTGGATGACTAACTTGCTGTATGAGAGAGAGTACGCTCTTTAATCCTGGGATATAATTGTCATCACTACTAGAGGATGGACGTCATTACTGATTTACTCATTCACCCCTAGAGACACATTTAGACTGGTCTAAGTCATTCATTTACAGCAGAGTCCATTGTTTTTCAGGGGTAGGTGAGTTATATAGTTCAAATATTGAGAGGCAAGATCCTAGAAAATTTTCAATGTTGGAAATCTGTATAATTTGAAAAGTAGTTATTGTGAATGCCAAATCCGACAGATATGGAATGAAAAAAAAATTAGTGATTGTTCTGTAATATAACAAATAATCTCTCAATCTCTCTCTTTCTCACACACAAACACACTCATTCGTGTGTGTGTGTGCACTCACAAAAATCTCACTTGCACACACTTTAAGGCGTACACACAATGCATGAATTTGGATCAGATTCAAAATCCATATTATTGCGTATAAGATTTCTCCATGACTAATATTTCAATTAATTTAAACTTTTTTTTTCAACTGTTGCTAACAAAAGAATCTTGTGTAAACATAAACCAGCTTCGCCATCTCTAATTAATATAAAATACAAAAAGGCAGAAAAATAAAACATAATGAAAACAAAACTAATCAACCTTAGCAATCGTTATCAACAAGTCACAGCAAGTTATACACATATTTTGTGGTTTCGTGGACATTGCGACGTATAAACTTTCTCATCTACAAATCAAACAGCTGCTTTTCTCTCCTCTCACAGTCAATATTTTTTTTAAAACTTAAGTTATTTAAAAAACCACATTTCATGACCAGCGTATCAACTTCATCAGACAGAAATAATATTATGGGTGTGACCACTAATAAGTACATGAATTTGTAAGCTCCTGAAACTGGGCATGTAATTGCTGCTTTTTTTCCCTAGTCTTTGACATATTATTTACCTCTATAAGAGCTGCGACTGTGACAAATACTCTTAAAATCAAAACAAAAATCTAGAATTTAATGACACTCAACATGAATGTCACATTCCAAAAACATTATAAATGCTCTTAGCTGTTTGTGATCTAATTTATCGGTTTTTTCTCATGTTTTCATAGTGAATTGAGCTTTTGATCATATCATATCTTTTCAACACTTCAAGTAGTGTAAGAAATATTAGAAATCTTCTATAGCATTCACAGAATATAAATAAACTATTATTACCAGTACTGCTGCACTATCACACCTTGTAATATTCTGGTTTCACTTTACTTTGTTTGTTTTGATGTTGTATGTGTTTTATTATTTTCCTTATTAAGATTAAGCATATACAGGCATAGTGGCTGTCATTTAGATTAGATATGACCAATTTTTTTTATTAAAAATAATAAAAATATATTGCAGTAGAAATGTTTAACATATGCATATATTGCCAAGAATGAACAAAATACACCCAAGATTGATATTCCTGCTATCCACGTAAAAATACAACTGTTTACTTGCCCATTATTCAAATTCGATTTTTTTCACAAATTATGACATTAAAAGGTTTCATCAACCCAAGATCTTTACGAAGCATTTTATTTGTATAAAATGTTGAATATTTGAAACTTTTAATACTTTAAGTAGGCAGTATTTTGGGTCCTGTTTATTTATGTTTTCCTTTATGAAGGTTATATTTTGGGTCTAATTCATTTGTTTTTCCTTTATGAAGGCAGTATTTTGGGTCCTATATAATTCTTTTTCCTTTATGAAGGCAGTATTTTGGGTCCTATATAATTGTTTTCCCTTTAAGAAGGCAGTGTTTTGGGTCCTATCTATTTGTTTTTGTTAAGTTTATGTTGTTTGTTTTCAAAATTCTTTATGCTCATACTATGTATGTTAAACTTCAATGTTTAGGTTAACTTTCATCATTTGCCAAGAGTCTTTTTATAAGAACTACTGCAGCCTAAATAAAATAAGCTATTTATCTATATGTAGATGACCCACTAAGCTGACGACATTAAAAATCATATGATCCTATCAAAATTACACTTCCTCCTAATATAGCGTCTAAAGATATGATCAGTGCCTCCGTAATCACTGTGTTTTAGACATGTAAACACTGGAATTAATTTCAATCCCGGTTTGCTTTAATTCGGTGAATCATCAGGGTAGATCTATCTACATGTAACACTAGAGTTGTGACATGGAATATTTCAAATACATATACTATGTTAAAGACACATTATCGGGATCAAATTAGAGACGACTTAGTTTTCAAAGTTTTAAATTTTCAATAGGTGACATTGGTCACAATAAAGTCTGCCAGACCACACATAAGCCATCTTGCTTGTTGTGTAAAAGTGCAAAACGAGTGTTTATAACAAAAACTTAGAAATGACTTGAATCGTGTGAGTATCTAAACATTTAATGCTTATCTTATACAAGCAGAAGATAAAAAGTTATAAATTGTAAGACATTTAGATTTACACAGCTTAAATGAGAAGTATACAGCCACTGCCATAAAAATGTGAAGAGAAACAGCAAGCGACTACGACACAAAAGAGAGAAATGTTAAAACAACATTTCCAGACAATTTAAAGTAGATTAAATCTTTCAAATGTTAAGGGATTCTGTTAGTACAGAGAAAGAGGACTACAATAAGATGATTAACCCATTCACCCCTGAAGACACATTTAGACTGGTCTAAGGCATTGATTTACAGAAAAGTCAATTGTTTTTCAAGGGTTGATGAGTTAATGAGATCCCATTTTAAGCATGTTCAATCTTGTGACTTTCACTGCCATGTGATCAAAATTTATGCATATACTCTGATCAGTATAGGAATTGAGGATTAACCCTCAGTCTGGATCATACATATCTTCCGTTGAGTCAGTCATAAGTCATTTAGATGAGACTTGGAACCAAGATCCTGTATCACAGTAGGCCAGCTACATCAAAGAAACTCATTCAAATGGTGTCTGTCCATACATAGCATATATCACAATTTGTGGCCTTTCACCTACAGATGGTATCATTTCCATATAAGCAAAAATGTTTCGGTGAAACAAACAACAATTTTCATTAAAACACAAACATTCTGTGAGTATTGATAAGTCATTACAGACCCCATACCTGCAAAACCTGAACCTAGTGAATGGTATACTACTGCAAAACTTTAAAGCAAAACCATGCAGACACAATCTATTAGTAATCCCTCCACAAACTGATATGCAATATACAAATTGTTGAATCTGATAATGGTATTCATTGGTACAAAATGGTAGTCCCCCCCAAAAAAATAAATAAATAGATAAAAAACATATTTTTCAATTATCATATCAAAATCTAATTGTTGATCTAGTGGTGTTTACCTGAGAGTGAGAAATGCCGTCAGTGAGTATGAAATTATCAGAATTAGTGACATGTACTGATCTGCTATCCAAAGTTAATCGTCATGTCAAAAAATTGAAAACAAATTAAAAAGACAACAAAAAAAAACTATGAACCAGAAAAATACTTATCGATATGCACACCGAAAATCTAACGGACAATTACGTTACCCATGAGACTTTTCACCTCACAAGTGAACCATGAAATTCTGATTGTTTTGTATAAAAAATTAAAAGGTATCCATTTTCCATTATGAGTTCGATTCCTTTATACAAAGTTATACACAGTCATGCAATGGTTTGTACCAGTACAAAATGATTAGGTGGCCAAGAATTTCTGGAATTCCAAGTGTTATATTTTAAAATATTTGAAAGATTTCTTCTGAATTGTGCAATACTGCCACTTGACTTTTTGTCAAGCTTTAGAGTCTCGCGATAACAAGTGAAAAAGTTTTTTATCAACTTTCTTGTGACATTTGATTATGATAAATGCTTTAATTCCTACTGAAGATTTTGTATCAATAATGCAGTGAATTTAATCATATACAATCTCCTTATTTCTGAGAAAAATAAAACTTGCAATTCATAAACATAAAAACTTAAAAAAGTAATTAAATAAACAGTGTTAATGTCTGGGAAATTTCATTACAAGGTGAAGTATTCAACATACCACAACTATTTTTATATCAGCAGAATAAGTCAAATTGAGAAGATTTCTCTGGAAAAGACAACAAGCATTTCCGCATATAAAAATTGCATTCCGTTTTACTGTGATATCCATACAAATTGCATTCCGTTTTACTGTGATATCCATACAAATTGCATTCCGTTTTACTGTGATATCCATACAAATCATTATTCTCTTGTAAGAAGAATTAATTAACTACCTAAAGGTGAAGTGCCATAGATTTACACTTACACATCGGACTTGCCCAAAATGCTGGTAGCATGATAAAGGACTTTGGTCTGATATATCCTTTTAAGGACCTGTGACTTTCTCTTATTCTTTTTGCATCGATTTAAAAACTGGCAAACAAATGCAGTTAAACCTGCTTTAGCAACCATCCATGTATAAAGACCACTTGGTCACAAAGACTGTGTTATTTTGTCCCCAAAAGTAGCATGTGTACAAATCAACCTCTATATAAAGACCACCTCCCTATAAAGAGCAGTTTTGTTGTCTGTAAGAGGGTCTTTATATAAAGTTTCACTGTACTCTTAACACAGAGCATGTGACAGATCTTCAGTAAGCATTAATAAAACGCAGAGTCAAATGACCATTATCAACACAAATTTTTATCTAAAGTTAACCTGCTTAATGTAGATGCTTAACACGATTTTTTAAAGAGTGGTTCATAGACAAAGTTGGCTAGTATAGACGGGTCCATCTTACAAAATAGTGCAAAACTGCATTGCATTTTAAAGCATACACATGAAAGAAAGGTGACCATTATAACCAGTGCAATTGTACAGTAACACTTGTTTTGAGAGACCATAATTGATAAGCCCTCAATAATTCTTTAGATAAAACCTCTTTTGAGAGGCCACCTCTCTTTAAAAGACCACATTCCAGTGACAGATGGGATAAATCAAGACTGGTTCCATTGTTCAAGTATTTGTTTATATTTTTGAAACTGATTAACACCAAAGCAAATCTGTTCTTTACAGAAAACAAATCTAGCTGCTAATACTTTATCAACACTTGCCTGAAATTACATATGCATGTCAGGATCGAAAGCCTCTAGACATATTTCATGTTATGACGTCAAAGCAAATGGGACCTTCATCTTGCCTCCTACAGCAAATGTCAAAGCCTGCAAGACAAAACAGCAAATCTTAATATTGTGTGTGCTGTACGATGCACTTTTATATCAAACACTACAAAAATGTCAACATACAAGTGAAGGTACAAGAGTATATATAGAATCAAGTCATTTTTATTTTATTCATTCTTACTTTATACTTTGAATTAATCATCATCAACACCATCATCATCATTTTGAGCCATTCATCACAAATCCCTGTTCATTCATATATACTATAAAATATTTTAGGTCACATTAAACAGAAGCCATTGTCTAAGCACAACATACGTTTGCTACAGCGAAATGTCTGGAGGAAGCATGATATATAAAAAGTTTCTTAACTCTGGTTATCATCATCACAGATAACCCACATATGACTTTTCATTATTTGTTTCACATGCGGATACCGTCAGCATTTGAATTTCTTTATACACCCGATATCAAACTGCAACCTGCTACCAAAGATAAGACCAAAAAGATGTGCTTACGAGAATCTTCGTTTACTAATTACATATCTTGCACAAGCACGCTTTTGTTTCACTTTCTACACAAAATGCTGAAGATAAAATCAAGTCTTTTGTAAACAGTGATAAGCACATTTAAACAGGAAGAAGCATCATGAACATCATTTAAGATCATTGGATAAAAATTCTGACAAATTCAAGTTACAAGAACTGCAACAAAAGAATGCATTATTCTACATAGCAATATTCATCAAAATAATACCTTAAGATAAAGATGAAATTAGATTCAAAGAAATTATATGTTCTAGTATCTTTTTACTGTCCATTCATAAGAGAAATTAATTTTGCATTTGTTTTCTGGTGAAGCTTCTTAAGTGCAAATATAAATTAATAATAAAAACTAGAAATGTTGATATGCTGATTTTCAAAATTCTTTCTAAGATTCCATAAACTGAGAGACAACATTCTCAATTTCTGCCAGCCATTGCAAGACTGGTTTCCAAAATAAGAGTCTGTGATCATTTTGTAGATTATTGCTAGAATTGAATAGATTGAGGGTTCCTAATTCTGGCTTGGTCAGAATTACAAATTTTCATGAAGAATACATCATCAAAATCTTCATAGATACAGTGAAACCTGTATATTGGGGCCACCCAAGGGACCAGAAAATATTTACCTTTATATGCAGGTGACCCTTATATACAGGTTTAATTTAGTTGAAGTATGCAGTCAAGGGACTAGAAAAAACTGGCCTTTATAAGCAGGTAATCCTTATATACAGGTGGTCGCTATAGCAAATTTTACTGTACTACAGAATTACAGAATATTGAGGTCCAACAATTACTAAACCAAAGAATTTATCTAAATCTCAAATCATATCAAAATTTGTCAATCCTGAAATCTGATTGGGTAAGGTCAAATTGAAAATACTTCTACCGGTATTTCAAGAGTTCAATAAACTCAATAACTTAAAGCTTTTTGAGTGTAGATTTTTTTTTTTTTTTTTATTATTATTTCATTTTTTCAACTTCCCAGTAAGGTCAATATGTAATGTTGGCAGGAAATACGTTAGGTGATGACCCCTCTGCCATACAAAATCATTAGTATTAACCATTGAGGCCAGAAATTGATAGGCCAGTTTACTGACATTGTTGAGGTGGATAGCCTTAAATCCTTTTTTCCGCTTAATTACGCAATGTCACAAATAAAAAGACAGGGCTTGGAATCTAAGACCAGCATCCGACAACAATAAGATAGATGAGCTCATGTAACAAGACATCAAGTTTTATAGGGAATCACAAATCCCCCTCTACTGTAAGGAAGGATAGTAAAGAAATTGATCACAGCTTTATATTTTTTTCTTTTTCAACTTCAGAAATAAAAAGTCCCATAAAAATACAATGGAAAATAATTTGGCAAATCTATTTATAGTTAGGCTCAATATGATGATGGAGTCATTGTGCTGAAGGGTTTATGCTTAGAAGTCAACAGGTAAATCTATTTTGTCTGAAAGGGAAAAAAAAACTGTGAATTTAAAACCGATTATTGACCCTACTTTTTACATTACATCTCTGCTCGTGTTTCGTATTCTACAACAAAATAGTAGTGAAATGTGGTCTCTCATGATATGGTTTATATCCTTCATTGACTGTGCAACATCATACCACACACATGTTAAACAATTACGGTATGAACTCAGAAATGTGTCTGAAGGGGAACTATCAGGTTTTCCTGTATTGCAGTTAAAGGTATTAAAATGCATGGCAACATGTGAGATTGGAACATTGTTTTAGACATGTCTTAACAAACATGTATCAACTGTGTACATGTCGACTTAGCTGTTTAGTGTTACTTCAAAATAAAAAAAGAGAGAGAGAGAGAGAGAGAGAGAGAGAGAGAGAGAGAGAGAGAGAGAGAGAGAGAGAGAGAGAGAGAGAGAGAGAGAGAGAGAGAGAGAGAGAGAGAGAGAGAGAGAGAGAGACAGAGAGAGAGAGAGAATGAGTGACAGTTAGTTAAAGGAGTTTTTCCAAATCTTAGAGATGCTAATAAAACAGGAATAAGTAATCTCAGACTGTTCCAAAGGATATGAAGATTGTTTAGATCCACACATATTCATATCTTCTCTTAAATGATGAAATTATTCTGTGACCATACTATATCTCACCCAGTAATATAGTGTCACCAGGGGTCCATAACCCATCTAATAAACTGGAGTAATAAAGTACATCTCAAGAGGGCTGCTTCAACATGCATTTACACATTTTATGTGACTGCACAAGAAATCGTATGTACAGTGGAACCTGTCTTGAGAGACCACTCTCATAAAAGACCAACTGTCTTTTGAGACCACATTTTAAAAACCACATAATCCTTTGAATAAACCCTCTTTTGAGATAGCACATGTCTTCAGAGACCACATCTTTAGTGGCAGATGGGATGGTACCAAGACAGGTTCCACTTCATGTGATCAAATCTTAATTACATGACATAACAAAGATTTTTTTTTTTAATTTTAATTTAATTTTTGAGTTTTGCAGATTTTAAATTTAGAAAAGTTTAATATACAGCACTTTGCTGCAAACAGCTTTGCCTTGAATTTGTTCAAATCATTTTAAAACATTGGATTTAATTGAGATTAGAGAAATTTATAGAATTTTATTACTATTATTAAATGCACTGAAAGTTTCATATTATATCTGAATGTATCCAAAACTCTATAACACATGAATGCAGGATGTATAACATATAAAAATGTTGTTTGTATAATTCAATTAAATGATGAATTAAATCTAGAAGTTATATTTTTATATAGAGGTGTGTGCTTAGCAATATTAGCTTACAGCAGGTTATGAAACTCAACACGGATTTCCTATTATGTGCACTGACTCGACTTAAATGATATAATCAGCCGGTGAAGTAACCTGGCTTATCAGATCCCCAGACCAATACCAGTAATATTCAGATTAAATCATACATGCATTATAAACGTGTATCAGGTTTTCAATCGCATATATATCAACCTCACGGTTTATAATTGACAATATGGGAACCTGATTGCTGTTACCTATATTTTGTTATCTAAGCTGTCTGGGTCAGACCTGGCTTTTGTTAATTAAATACGTATAATAATTTTTGCCTGTCTGGGTTAATTATGATATTAATATAGATCCAAAGATGCATTACAATCTGGTGAACTAAAGATGCAGTATTTCTTACACCCATTGTGTAATGTCGTATAATTTTCACCAAATGTCTGAAAATAGTAGGTTCGGACCACTCTGCTAGACAGAGAAAAAGATGGCTATCAGGAAATGTGCAACCTCATCATATTGCTGTCTGTCGCATCCTCTCTCTATATTGTTTAATCACCAGCGGCCATAAACATGATATTGACTGCGTTTGTGTGTTTTGATATAAAATATGATTTACGACTTAGCTGCACATGAGTTTGCATGCGAGCAATGAAATGACAGACATGTTCAATTGATGTAGCTGCACTGTGAGCAACATTTAGACCCCAGGTTCAGCAAACATGCAATTCAAGACCATTTTCTCTTTCAAGGGTATATGTATTACATCTGGACACCTGATGTACACACAGGTTTTATCCACTTAACAAAATGCCTGTCACACCCAGATTTATACGTTTTATCGGCAATACAGTTGCAGTAAATAAGTCGTTTAAAAAAAGATGCAAGTGAATTCCAAAAATTGGCAATTTTTTCTTAATTGCATAAAACACATTTTAAATGAAATAAAGATGGAAACGATCAGAGATATCACTTTATCAACATGAGACATACACTCGAATTCCTGACATAAAAACGGGAGTTGACATTCTTTGGACAAGTGCTTGTATTTGATTATTTTATTCTATCTTCACATTTTATCAAATATAAATATGTTATGGTGCTTTTTGTAACATAGATAATGTACACGGAAAATATAATTCAATTTCGCAAAGAAAATGATACTTAAGGTATATAGCCTGTCTCCATATTTTTTTTCCGCCATCTTGAAATTGAAAATAATCGATTCTCTCAATACTTTTTCCTCTCATAGTTGTGGATCTAAAAATGCAATTTTTACAACTTAATGCAATTTTCAAAACACAAAAAAAAATATGTTTGTATTTCTGAAAGAACCAGATGAATTTTTAGTATGTACAACTGGGATCATGCATTGTTCACCCAGCATTTTATTTTAATTTGAGTTCATCTTAGGTCAATTACTTATAACATCCTAATCATCAACAGTTCCACTGAAATTGATTACCTAGTTAACTGATACCCTTCAAAATATCCACTAAAACTTCCACACATGTGGACAAACTGGTTAAGGGCAAAACAATATGAGATAAGAAGTTTATAAAAAAAGACACAAGGATGGCTGAGATAATTATCTTTAAAGGATCAACATGATTGGAGCTAGTAATGACATCACAGAGCAAAGGTATCAGCTACTTTTATCTATGTTTATTTATCATGACCTCTGATTAAGCCGCGATCTTGATGTTACAGGTGTCCCTCGACAGTCACTGTAAATAAGGTAATTAGATGTTTTAAGGACATATTCAATCTATACAGGTAAAATTTCACAGGCTTTCCAACTGCTGTCATACAAAACCTGTATCAAGTGTTGCCATTTCTTTCTTTCTTTTGTCAAAATGAAGTGTGCAAGTCTTTACAGAATAGAAAAAAATCTAGTCCACTAAGTCGCGGTTAAAATGTTTTGGGTTTGACAACGTTACAGTGTATATGAAAATTGTAATACAAAGGAAAAAACACCTGGGTGATTGTATAGTTTAAAATCGGAATTTAGTATTAAAAATATTGCATTTGACAAATTTTTAGAGTAATACAGCGAGCAATAAATGGTGGATTTCTGTTTACATTTATCGTATAAGATTCTCTTTTTTAGTTTCTCGATTTATTTCATGTGTTTAAAAAAATTAGATCTGTTATCAGAGAGACAGTTTAAGAGCAACATAACGTTAGTCTGTTAGGGCATTGAAACAAACAAAAAAAGATTCCAGACCCTTCAAAGTTTAACTGAATATTTTGTGAGATTGTATTTGTCACTAGTTATTTCAAATAAATATTCGAGATTTTATTTTTTCTCAGAACTAACCTTTGAACACTAACCAAGTCAGACATTTCTATTATCAGTTTTACACTTTTGAGCAAGCATTCTGAAGTGACAAACCGTCCAATACCTGCAGCAAATGTTTCTAATATCAAATCAGCATCTTTATCGAGTCCATCAAATCATAATGAATACTGCAAAGAACTAGTGTGTCCCAGTTCATGATTATCAGACAGATTTATAGCAGATTGGTATGTAATTGATATGTATATGTTGTTGTTTTTTGTTACAGCTTTTGATGTGATGATGATTGCCTAGATATCTTTCCACTGTGAAAACATTTTTATGAAATATTTACAAAAAAACACTTTCTACTATTGCTGGGACACACAGTAATGCAATGCACATTATGTATAAAGACTGACAGGATGTTACTCCTCCAGGGCACATGATCTTACTCCTGTGTTTTCCAGAAGTCCATGTCTGTTCAATAATGACTACCATAATTGGGGGTGCAGATAATACAGTACAACAGGTTCTTCAGGCATTTTTTTTCCATGGGACTATAGTAAACAAAAAAAAAAGTGCAAAAGATCTGACGTTGGATGGTAAACTTGCCTTTATTTGGCCAAGTTTTTTCATATCATAATCATGATGTTGGAGTCAATTTATTTCTCCATTGCTTTCTGTATGTGTTTATTGTCTATGGTGATGGTGAATAAATGTTTAATAAATTAATCTTGTCTTCAGTGTGTGTGCATGTGTAATTCAATTTACAATTCGCTTATAAATAGCTCATTGCAAAGTTGGTCGGCAAGTGACACTCAGACTGTCACACTCTTCTTGATTGCCAATTGGTAACCAGGCATGGCTTTAATCACAGAATATCCATGGGAAACTGAGTAGTACAGTACCAGTGTGTCCTGTTAACCTTCCTCGTATAGTTTTATGCTATCACTGAAAATATGAACAATCTCAACTCGAATTATAGTGATTATTTCGCGCTTGTAGTTGACAAAGCAAACTGCCATACTGTAACTGTAAATAAGGGAGTTACATGGAACAGTATATGTAGTATCTAGTAGTTTCGTACTTCAGATTCCCATTTTGTAGTTTTACATTTTTTTCAAATCTCATAGTATCATATTTACTTTTATCTAATAAATATTTATCTTTTTCTGTAAAATACCAATCTTAAGGATTGATATTTAAAATTAGTCTGATTTTCGGTCATACTAATGCCCCAGTAATGTCCATGTATAAAACCCAGAGGCGGGTAAGGTCTAAAAGCAAGAACACCTTTTTTCTCTCTGAGATCTGATGCTGAAATGGGGGGTGTGGATAATGCATAAATGCAGACTATACACAGCTGATTACGGTATTACTTAAGTTTTGTAATAAATCTCTGGTTTAACATTTCAGTATCATAGCTTTTTATATTTGACTTTCCAGTGTTCTTTATTGACCAAAAATCTTTATGGATTGAAGTTATGATAAACCAAAGAATGCAAACAATTTCTATGACAAAGTTGACAGCAATACAAAGATGGTGAAAGTGTATACTATTGAACTACAGAATATTTCAAATTCTAATTTACACCATGTTACTATGGCTTCTGTCCAATAATATATCTACGTGAGATGACAAATCTAGAAGTGAGTCAAATCTCTGTCAAGACAATACATTTCAGAATTTGATGTCCATATATTACTTCAAAAGATTTACGAAATTATACACTTGAAATGAACTTTGCAAAGTAATAAAAAATAAAAGACGATAGTCAATGAATGAAACATGAGGTATATTGTGTTTGTGTTGCCTCTGTTGACAATTAGCATTTTATATTAAGATGGTTTGTCTGCGATGCAGCCAGTTTGGCTGTCAGCCTTGCAACCTTGGTAGACCACTGTCAAATTCTTCGTACTGTGTTGTCAGCAGAATACAAAGATTAAAGTCATTTGTAAACACAGTCTTATTTATTAATATATTTTGTGTGTAACATATCACATGCATGTTGAGAGCAGACAAGTTTTGGCATTAGAACAAGGCGCCATGTACTGTCATCTTGACTGATTCTTATACTGATGGAAGACCACCAATCTGCCGAGAGAACATTCTTAGGACAGATGGCTCTCAAGACAATGGTTGTCTCCTCGTAACAGGTGGCTCTCTTAAGACAGTGGTTATCCCTCTCAAAATAGGTGGCTTTCTCAAGATAGTGGTCTCTATAGACGGTTTTTTATTGTAAATAGCACAAGGATTTTCCCAGGCCATTTTTGGGTCCGGTTACAGGACCAATTCCCAATGCAAAAATGGCTTGTATCTGCCCCTAAAATATGAAATAATTCCCAATTTGGAGTTTCAAAATAACGATTAAACTATTTTTAAACAAGTTCTGTTTTATTTAAAATGTTGTATTTTTCCCCAACTTTTCAGACCCTAGACCCAGAATCTAGGAGGTAGGAAAATCCCTGTAGTAATTTTCTTCAGGTTCAGAGGATTTGCATATGTTTCTATTTTTAAAAATATATATTTTCACCAATAGGAAATATTCAATATTCATATTTAAAGCAAGATATTTCAGTAACACTTGTCATTTCTAAGTATATAAATGTAATTGTACAGCAATTCAAAACAAACATAATCTATCTAAATTTCAATTATTTTACAAAGTTTCTCTCTCCGCATTTTATTGATGTAAGATGAAAACTTTAGATTTTAAGCCACTTTATTAACATATTAATCCCTGAAAAATAATGGACTCTTCTGTAAATCAATGACTTGGGCAATGAGTTAACCCATCAACCCTGAAAAAATGAAATCCTCAGTAAATCAATAACTTAGTTCAAATGTGTCTTTAGGTGTAAATGGTTTAAACTTAGAAAGCACAAAATGTCTACATACAAACCACAATATATCAAATAATGATGTGGGCATCTGTATTGGAATTGAATATTCCCGCATTTCGAAACAGCTTGTTCGATGTCACTTGTTACGAGACACAGAGTAACCCATACTATGATATTTGGCTGTCATTCTTGGCCTGGACGACAAGCATTTAACTAAAATTTAATTTTTCATATATATATTTATATGTTTTTTTGAAAGTTTGTTCTTGTGCATATTTATTCAACGTTAGTTTGTGCATCAAGCTCCAGAGGCAGCGCTATGCAGGTAAAACAAATAGGTTTTCATAGTTTTTACTTTCAAAATAATAATAATAGTTCATTTGTATTTGTTTGTATGTATATTTATATATATATATATATACATATATATATATGTGTGTGTGTGTGTATATACATGTATGTATGTGTGTGTGTATATATGTGTATATGTAGCTGAAAGCTTTTTATCTGTGGTTTTTCCTAAGTGTCATTCATCGCTGGCAAAGGAGATGCATATTTTGCAAATAGTATATATAGGAATAATACATTGAAAACATAGTGGTGACAGATAATTTTCTATAAGAAAGATTTTCATAATGTCTCAAAGTAATGTACTTATATTTATACCAGTACTGGTAAGTGTTTCATCATTAAATGCTGGCTGCCTAGATAGCTCGCCAGGCTAATTGTTATTGGTATTGTTGTTGGTTTATAGAAAAGAGAAGAATAAGCGGTATTAAACTATAGTATAAATGTATGTACAGGTATCGGAGAGTCACATGGGTCATGCTATTCACCTGATTAACCTAGTGTATTGTCTTCCCTGGTTAAGTCTCCCAATTCTCCAGGTGAGATGCTGGGGGGAATATAAAAGACAATGGACATGGGATTTTAGGAAACCATTGAGGTCAAAGTGCTCCTTTATTTGGAGAATTACATATTACAATTTCACTGCAAATGAACAAAGGTAAAAATATCAAGTGTAGGTAAATAATATCATCAAAGGTTAGGCCAGGTATACATAGAGTATTCCATGCTCAGCTCATCCTACATCAGCCTATTAAAGCATGCGTCGGTGATGTACAAAGAAAAGCGTAATAACTTTACTCAATTAAAAATTGTATGCAGTATTAAGTGAATCAAATTTCTCAGTAAAAAATGCCTGTAAGGTACCACTGTCATGAAAGACCACCTGTTTTGAAAGACCATTTAGATAGAATCCACAAGTTTAACAATCCTTTACATTAAATCTCTCTTGAGAAATAATATATCTTGTAATACCACATTTCTGTAGATGCTGTGGTGGTCTAACCATATGGGGACAAGTATATATACACTAATGATGGTAACACTACAGTGAAACTTGTATATAAAGACCCCCTTCAGGACTATTAGGGACAACAACAAAAAATCTTTATGACCAGGTGGTTTTTATACACAGGTGGTCACTAAAGCAGGTTTTACTGTATATACACTAACACTTTATAATTATATGGGGAGGAATTCTTAAGAATTCATGAATGGTAAAGGGAGATAACTTTGGTTTAAAATTTTGAGGAAAAATGCTACATAAAGTCAATTGTTGCATATGTATAAGAGAAATATAAAAAGACATAAAAAGTCACTGAACCTTGGCCTATGTAGTTTTATATGCATAATTTCAATCAAGGTGAAAAGGGTTCAATTAACTTTCTAGTTCATTAATCTTTTCTTTAGATTTACTGGAAAACAAATAGATCATCCGAGATCATGAAAAATCATTATATATTTACATACTTGTTTAAACATGTTCGCCATTAGGGATGGAGAAACAGTTTATAACATGTAACATTCATGCCAAAAAAAACAGTCAAGTATAAAATTAATAATAGGTTTAATAAAACATAATTGGCACCTGAAGAGCTACTATATTAGAAAATGTAAATATCAAAACGTCAGTTTCTTACAAACTATATGACCCACATCCCAATTAATTAAAAACCTATCAATTGAAAATACATAAAATTATTAAATTTTGCAATTTTAAAACTTGACTGTTTAATAACACTATAAATTTGCAATTATAGTCAAACTGATGGGATTAATATCTTAAATATGGTTTCAAACTAATAAGAATTAAGGTTCACATAGGGCAGCATCATACCATATCTCATTTTTATTTTTCATTTCTGAAACTGGCAGGACACATGAGTCTTAAATAATGTGCAACATTGAATGCGAATTATAGAGTTGCCAGACTATTGGTTGACCCAATGCTTCATTCATTTAAATTACCAAGCAGGGGAGATAAATCACTCAGCTGCCATATATTTACATAAAGGGACAAGTTGGCATGACCATAACAATATTCAGCCCATAATTTCGTAACAAAAGATTCAATATATAACGCTTTTGCCGGCAATGTATATATATATATATATATTTTTTACAGGTAATTGAATTCAAAATTTAATCTTTTCTGGAATGTAGCTGAAAGTGGTTCTAGACGTTTTACATAAAAAGCATACTTTTGTTGGCGTCAAATGTTTCTGGTGACAGTTTCTATTCAACATTCTGGCTTGCTGCTTGAAATGTGACAGTTCTATAATTCTGAAATTTTCATTTTTCACTCAGGGTGCTCTTTAAACACACATTCATAATTTCTACAATTATATGACTTCTGCTTATCAAATTTTGAATTTGTTAGGAGATACTTCACAAAATTTGACAATCTAGAATTCAAAACTTATTCCAAATATTAAATTATGTATGTGAAATAAAATTTTGCAAATACATTATTACATCAAACTAAATACTCCAGGAATGTATCTAAAACTGGTACTGTAGAACATGTCTTGTGACACCACCCTTTCTGCCACTGAAATATGTGATCAAGACAGGTGCTCTCTCAAAAGAGGTTTTGTCTAAAGGGACATTAACTGTGTTTACCCCCCTCCAAAAAAAAGAAAATATTTTGATTCTGTCTACTTTTACTACTTGTACTTGATGTACCTTAACAAATAAGAGCTAAACACAGGCATAGAATATCTCATATTCCTATATATTTTGTGAAAATGAGGTCAGATCTGTTGTGGTATGCATATATAAGTAGTAAGATAGAATTAATCAATTGAAAGTGAGTAATTGCCAAACCGGGTTTCTCAAGCAATTTTCACAAAATATACAGAAATGTAAGAAAGTTTATGTCTATGTAAATTTCTTTTGTTGTTGTTGTTGTTGTTATTGCTTATCAGTCTAAGGATAGAGAATATTTTTTTCAAAAAACCATAATTAATTTCCCTTTATAGGAATATCGAAGTGACATTCAGAATGTGGTCTCAAAAGATAGGTTACATAGCTTCAGTATTAATTAGCCTATCTGTACTGATCTAATTTTTAATAATGATGATAATACTAATACTAATAATAATAATAATAATATTAATAATAATATTAACAGTTGCCCATTATTATTATCATCATAATATATTTTTACATTTCATTTACAACTTGATACAAAAAGTTACAATCTTCATAAATTACATGGGAAAAAAAAACCAACCAACAACCAAACAATACATATACCGAAATGGGAAAGCCATTCACAACTTATTTTCCAGTTGAACAAGTATATTTTCAATATAAAACTTCATAAATCAATAGGCTAATAAATAATCTTGGTTCATTTTACAAGTTTATTGAGTTACGTAAGCTACAGAATGATAAATAATGTCCCAATCACTCCATCTTTTACCTCAACATTTTTGGCAAGCAACCGATAAAATTCTTTGATTTCAATCTTGTGAGTGCAGGTGTGTGCTTTTCTGTCTTTTGTGTTTCGATCATCGTTGATGAAGTGAAAAATTACTGCATATTTATACTTACACGCAGTGATACCTATACTGATATGCTTTGAGCCGCAGAAACACGAGAAGGAAAGAAAATTAAACAGTGATTCCCATAAATATCATGTGTTCCCCTCGCTTGCTTAGTTTGTCAACATGAAATTTCCAATTAATGTAACCCTGTATTTCCTTTCAATAATTATAAAAAAACTCCAGAAAAAGAATACAGATAAAGTGTATACAGTTATAGGTAAAACTCTAACAAAGCAATCAAATAGGTGTAAAATAAACGTAAACGATATGTAATGGATAATTCTGTATATCCTTCAGGAAACTGAAAGATATAATATTTCCCTCAGTTACAAATCATCCATGCTGTTTAGTACATCAGAGTTATGTAACATTGCTCTTTATTCTTTTCACTAAAATACAAAAAGTATAAGTTTACATGTGGTATTATTTGTTTACATGTTCAGATTTGCCTCAAACTCAGCGATTTCACTTCAGTAAATGTGCGTTGATATTTTATCTTTGTACAGTCTGATATAACGGGTGAAAGGATCGCAGGAGCAGGTATAGGTTCTGGGCTTGGTAGGTCAACAGTAAGATGTAACTGATAACCCTTGTATGACCTGCACCTTATGACTGACAGATCATAATACAGGTAAAAACACAACACCTGAGAAACTGCAGAAATTTGATTATTTTCTCATGTATTCCCATTAATTGAAGTGAAATTTAATAATATCCTAAAATTAGAACCAAGCTTATCGGTTTCAGCGAAAAGTACATACAATGTATACAGGTTTATGTCTACTTAAAAAATGAAACAAGATATAATACCAAAAATGAAAATAAGAAATTGTACATGAGAAGACGCGGAGAGTAAAAGGCTGGTCAAGTAGTGATAATCACTTGTCTGTCAATTTTTATTATACATCTAAGGATTTACATATATCAAATAAATACATAAACTCTACGATAAGAAGAAAATAGCCATAAATTCTTCCAAAACACAGAGATTCAGAAAAACAAACACCGAAAGCAGTATGTGGCTTAAGCCAAACGTTTTCTTTAAAAATGATTATTTCTTAAAATATTGTTTCTACATGCCTGCAGGCTAAAACACAAAACCCATCATATGATTCAATAATTTTCAAGAAATTTAATTTACTTAAACTCTAATTGGCACACGCCAAGAGCAGAGTTCATCACACTTCAGTTGCCAATGTTTTGTTGGTATCATCACCTCGGTGAAAAATGAAATAGCGGAGTGCATCTAGATTATATGGTACATGACCATCATTATGATCTTTACCAGCTGGTAGAGAAAATAGAATTATAATACATAATCTATTTAGAAATTCTGAGTCGCACCTTCACTCCTGTCCATATGTATTGCGACATCAACAGGTACATCAAAGTGTTACTGGGCAGTGTGGTAACAAAATATTGTGTTGCATCAAGATGGGAGAAAATCAAAGTAATGAAAATAATACTGCTTTGAAATAGAATAAACAAAATCCATATTTCCTCTATCGCAATTTGGCTTTGAAGAGAAAGAAACATTTTTCAAATTTTAAATGAATACTAAAAATTTTCTCATTTAAAGCTGCAATAAAAGGGAAGCAACTCTCACATTTTTAAAATATTCTAAATTCTGATGGAAAGGGAACAAATGTTTTTTTTTTTTTAAATATGTATATTCATATATCTTTTGACTCCGTTTTTGTAATAACTAAGATGTATAGTACCAATCCAAATGCTACCTTTCTATTATTTTCACTTAATTAAAAGTTCATTAAAATAAACAACTTTCTACAAGAAGCGATCCCCATATCAACTGTTTATATCAGCTGTTGTGTCAAAATTGATGTTACACAAAATAGAGCTGTTGAATCAAAGTAATCACCCACAAGTCTCAAGTGTTTTAAGTTGAAAACTCAGAAATATTTATTTACAAATGTTTTTCAATTAAAACTTCAGACTTATTTCACGTGTATCTTGAGTCTTGTCGACAAAAGTCTCTAATTATGGAATGCGGTAACTTTAATAAAGTAATTAGATTCTTGCCGTAAGATATATGGAGATGAAATAGATTACACTATGCGATCTTAAATGTGTCATAAAATGATAAACTACACATTTTTTCACATCTTTGATGTTGAACGAATCATGTAATACAGAACAAGAGTCATTGACATGTCAATCATTTTTATACCTTTTTATGCAAATTATTTGTTTTTTTAAGTTCACTGTAGATGTCAGAATTTTCTATCTTTACTGGACAGATTTAATGCCTTTAGTCAATAGTAATACAAATACATGTATAGTAAAAACTGTCTTGAACGATCACTCTCATGAAAGACCACTTCTCTGTTGAGACCACATTCTGAAAACAACTTGGTTAAATAATCTTTTAGATAAAACCTCTTTTGAGAGACCACCTGTCTTGAGAGACCACATTTCTGTGGTAGATGGAGTGATTTCTCAAGACATGTTCCACTGTACCTACATATACTTTGTTCATATGTAGATTTTGTAAAAGAAGTCAAAATGTAATCATGTCATGTTTTTTTTTTTAACATTTATCCAAACATTTTATATATGTAATGTAACCATATGTAATGATTTAGTGGTGGAGTGTCCTCTTAGCAAGTGAAAGGTTTCTGATTTAAATCCAAGGAAAGTCAGATCTAAAGGAAAAGATAGTGATGCATTGACTGCTAAATAATCAAATGCTCAGGGTTACAAGTGAAGGTCAGTGGTCTCCTGGGGAGATATAAGACCAAAGTCAAATGTCAAAGTATGAGGGCTGCCTCAAAGAACCCAGAATGCCTTAGTGCCATCCAATAATGTAGGTCTCTACCAATTATTAGTTAACCCATTTACTGCTAATGACACAGTTGGACTAGTCTAAATCATTGATTTACAGAAGAGTCCATTGTTTTTCAGGGTTGACAGTAAAAACTCCATGAATGTAGATGATTTCTATTCAATGGAAAAATCACAAATGCTTTGATTTATAGAACTCTTGAGAATGATTTTAAGCTATAATACAGGTGACCTTAATTTACCACACTGATTGTATACAGCTCTCAGTTCCTATGTTAATGTAGTATAGCTTTTATGGTAGACACCTACCTACAGGTAAATACAGACATACACATAATTATTGACCTATATACAAGTAAACACAGACTTGCTAACACATAAATGCACACACACCTACACATAATTACTGACCTACATACAGGTAAACACAAAAATATTAACACACATCTACACATAATTACTGACCTGCACACAAGTAAACACATATGTGCCTACACATGAATACCGGGGTACACACCTAGGTATGAATACACATACACAAATACACCAACACATGTATACACAAATATATCTATATATAAATACACAAATATGCCTATAAATGAATCCATGAAAACTAAAACACACTTGTAACATATAGTTATGCACAGACATGCATACACACCTATACATGGATACAAAAATATATCTACACCTACATGTATAAACAACCATATACACCTACTTCTAGCTGTTTCCTGATATTACACACCATATTACTAATCATTATTTTTATTTATTTACTATCTTTGTCATTGTAAATTTACCTAGATGTCATTATGTTTATAAGAAAAATAATTTTTAATTTTGAAAGTATTATATATGTATTTATGAAAAGTTTTTGATATCATCAATATCATTTTCATTTATTTGTGCTTTTTGTCATAGTTAATTTTCCCTTAAAGTGTAGATGACTTGTGAGAGAAAACTAATTTTGTACAATTATACCAATTTTTACTTCTTCAAGATCCTGCTATAACTCACTAAATTCCATATTCCCAGAGGAATGTAGACACTTTTGGATTACAGAACTGGAAAATCACAACTTTTTCTAGTAAATGTATACTTAAAATGATTGAACATGATTAGAAAGTACTTGAAATTCTTCAAATCACAAAAAGCATTGAGGAAAAACTTAAAGATCGAAATCTTGGTGAGCAAGCTGGGGCAAAATGAACATAATACTACAATACCACTGTACCCTCACCAAGAACCAATACGAAATCAATAGATTGATCTGGCATCAGATATTTATACATATTAAGCACTTTGTTGGCTCATCTTACAAGATTTAACAAGAAGTTTTTTGGAATGTACTCAAGATAAAATTAAAAGTGGAAACAATCAAATGAAAATAACATTCCCATGATGGAGAAATACCAGAAATAGCAAAATGACCAACTGCACTCAATGCCAAACTTGTCAAGCTTTAATTTCAGAACTGAATCAGCTGATCGGAAAGGCGATTTGATGAAAGCAACTCAAGTTGTAATGATTGGAGATAACTGGGTGGCAGTGTGGGTCTATACGATATCCTGATTCAAAAAACAACGTAATACATTTACCAACCACTGCCGATTTACGATTTACTTGGCGTGTTAGGTAAAGTTATGGTACTACATTTTTTCAACCAGCAGTCCATAACACAATACATGTTGATGATTTAGAGATGAAAAAGAAAAGCAAAAAGATAAAAGGTGACAAATCGCTTAACCTTTCCATTAATGATTTAAATGCTTACTTCTAATGACTTTGTTACCTTTGACCCCGCAATTAAGTGCTGCTATTTCATGATCAAATACTGAAAAATAATAATTTGATCAGCCAACCTGATAGCGGTGAATAGCGTTTAAATGTCTGAACCCTAATTGCATGCAGTATGTACTTGCCCACACCTGCAATGGGCATGATCAGACTCTGATAAAATTTGAAATCTTTTGTGTTTTTCTCAAATGAATTTATAAACAATCAGCGGAGAATCTTACCTCGGTGTAACACCAGAGGCTGGGAAAGTGATATAAGTATAATTCTCTTCCACAACAGATTTTGCAGCGGGGGATATAAACTGGTCCTCCCTCCAACACATTTGTATTGTTTGTGGTCTGTCAAAAGGCATAACCCCACTGTTTGCAGTATCTTATTACAGTATGACAATGCCATTAAATCATATTGTGGTGAAGTCTATCAATGTAGTACCACCACATTACATTTTCTTTTGATATGACATTAGATATTTTGATACCTGTTTATTTCTTTTTAGCACTTGTATTTGTGCGTGTTACTAAATGGCAGAAATAAAAAAATTGAACTCAAAATGAAACCACAGCCTTGTTAAGTATGATAAAACAATTTGGTACTTTGAGAAAGTGACCCTTGAGATGAAAAACACTAGTTTTTAAATACAATTTTAAACACATTTCACCTTTAGACAGATAAACCTTTAACTTTCTGCATTAAACAGACAAAACAAATAATAAAAACAATTCTATGATTTTCAAGGTAAATATTGAAAATATTTAATAAAATACGATTCTATTAAGTTCATAAAATTTATTTCATAAATTCTTTGCTTTTATGTGACACATGACAAACGAAGCGCCAGTGTGTTGATTAATGTTTCAATTATTCTGTGATTAGCATTGTTAATATATGTAATTAACATCAATTTCTGTTCAACAAATACCAAAAAATTTTCAACAATTTTGATGAATGTAGTTTTCTGTAGGTTTTTTCTCCAAATGATGTAATAAAACTTTGAGTTTAGTATAAAGGTAAGGTCATTAGAAATGAAAAATACATAGTGCAATTTGTGTCATTTTTGCTGATTATAGGATGCAAGTCAAAACATTGACAATGAAGGCTTAGCTGTCACATGTCCATATTTCAAGCTATGAATATTAATTATATCACACACCCGTTCAATAATGTCTTAGCCAATTTGTTTCACTGTTGCCCTATATCATTTGTACTTATAAAGATACCACTGGATACAAGTGAACACTGGGTCCAAATGGTACACTTAATTTAAATTCCTACCCATTTTTTATCCTGGGCAAGGTCTGGGTCTTTGAAATCAAACCAAATTATTTTCAATGATGATGATTCCTTTGGCTTTTGGAAGAGATACAGGCTACTAAAAGAGATACTGACTATTGTAAGAGATACTGACTATTGTAAGAGATACTGACTATTGTAAGAGATACTGACTATTGTAAGAGATACTGACTATTGTAAGAGATACTGACTATTGTAAGAGATACTGACTATTGTAAGAGATACTGACTATTGTAAGAGATACTGACTATTGTAAGAGATACTGGCTATTGGAAGAGATACTGACTATTGTAAGAGATGCTGGCTATTGTAAGAGATACTGGCTATTGGAAGAGATACTGGCTATTGTAAGAGATGCTGGCTATTGTAAGAGATACTGGCTATTGGAAGAGATACTGGCTATTGTAAGAGATGCTGGCTATTGGAAGAGATACTGACTATTGGAAGATATACTGGCTATTGTAAGAGATACTGACTATTGTAAGAGATACTGGCTATTGTAAGAGATACTGACTATTGGAAGATATATTGATTATTGTAAGAGATACTGACTATTGTAAGAGATACTGGCTATTGTAAGAGATACTGACTATTGGAAGATATATTGATTATTGTAAGAGATATTGGCTACTGGGAGAGATACTGGCTATTGGAAGAGATACTGACTATTGTAAGAGATACTGACTATTGTAAGAGATACTGACTATTGGAAGATATATTGATTATTGTAAGAGATATTGGCTACTGGGAGAGATACTGACTATTGGAAGAGATACTGACTATTGTAAGAGATACTGACTATTGGAAGAGATACTGGCTATTGTAAGAGATACTGGCTATTGGAAGAGATACTGGCTATTGGAAGAGATACTGGCTATTGTAAGAGATGCTGGCTATTGTAAGATATACTGGCTATTGTAAGAGATACTGGCTATTGTAAGAGATACTGGCTATTGGAAGAGATACTGGCTATTGTAAGAGATACTGGCTATTGTAAGAGATACTGGCTATTGTAAGAGATACTGGCTATTGGAAGAGATACTGACTATTGTAAGAGATACTGGCTATTGGAAGAGATACTGACTATTGTAAGAGATGCTGGCTATTGTAAGAGATACTGGCTATTGGAAGAGATACTGGCTATTGTAAGAGATGCTGGCTATTGGAAGAGATACTGACTATTGTAAGAGATACTGGCTATTGGAAGAGATACTGACTATTGTAAGAGATATTGGCTACTGGGAGAGATACTGACTATTGGAAGATATATTGATTATTGTAAGAGATATTGGCTACTGGGAGAGATACTGACTATTGGAAGAGATACTGGCTATTAGAAGAGATACTGGCTATTGGAAAGGAAACATTAGGAGATATTAGCTGTTGGAAGAGATACTGGCAAATGGGAGAGATACTGGCTATTAGAAGAGATACTGGCTATTGGAAAGGAAACATTAGGAGATATTAGCTGTTGGAAGAGATACTGGCAAATGGGAGAGATACTGGCTATTAGAAGAGATACTGGCTAATGAAAAGGAAACATTAGGAGATATTAGCTATTGGAAGAGATACTGGTTACTCGAAGAGATACTGACTATTGGAAGAGTTACTGGTTATTTGAAGACATACCTGGAATGTTTCACATGGTAAAATAAATGGGCTCTGATGGGGTTTCCCTCTCTTAAAAACATTTAAAAGAACTTGAAAGACTACTATATTGTGTCTAATTAAGAACTAAGTTTTGACTTTTATGTTTCATTATGTCTTATTAAGACATCAACATTTATTACACAGAATTACACAAATTGCTGTAGGACATATCTGTGTAAATTAGAATTTTCAAGATATCACAAAAACATCTTATTTTTATAAGTTGCTATTATTATCATCTTGTGTAGCTTGTGTATGTCCAGCTTATTTACATTTAAATGTAAAAGACAAATAAGTTAAATTGCCCTTGTTAATGATGAATATGTTTACTAATTCACCTTCGTTTGAAACAAAAAAGCCATGTTGTTACAAGTTCCATTTCCCGGTAGAAAATAATTAAGCCAAAATGTTTCTTATAAAACAAAAATAAGCCTTAATGAAGATATGGAAGAACTCAAAAAACCTTGCACTGGCATATATTGTAAAATTCTATCATTCTTTAGCTCAAGGATTGTACTTAACTCTGGGACAATTATGATAACAATTTTGGCATTTCACTCTTAAAATGTTGGTGGTAAGAACTTAAAACTGATGTCTGTGCTACATCAATCACTAACTTGAGAGATATATGGACCTCTAAAATCATTTAACAAAAGGAGGACAAGGCATAATACACTTGTACACACTTTAAATTCTAAAGACCCCAATCCATTTACAATAAGGGCTTGAAAATATGCATTATTTGAAAGTGCTGAAAGAAATTAAAGGGCAAAGAGACTACATTTACAGGGATACCTGATTTAAACCCTCAGACTACATTTAAAGGGATACTTCATTTAAACCCTCAGACTACAATAGCAGTGATACCTCATTTAAACCCTAAGACTACATTTACATGGACACCTCATTTAAACCCTCAGACTACATTTACAGGGATACCTGATTTAAACCCTCAGACTATATTTAAAGGGATACCTCATTTAAACCCTCAGACAACATTTACACAGACACCCCATTTAAACCCTCAGACTACATTTACAGGGATACCACCTTATTTAAATCCTCAGACTACATTTACAGGTATACCCCATTTAAACCTGAATTTTTAATATCAGATTATCATAACTTTTTTAACTGGGATAAAAGTCTCTCTAAATCCCCTTAAAATGTCTTTTATTATTTGGCAAAATGATAAATTAAACCATCAACATAATTAACTTGTGATTTTGGAGACAGAATGACCCCTAAAGACACATTTGGACTGGACTTAGTCATTGATTTACAGGGGAGTACATTGTGTTTCAGGGGTTGACAAGTTAAAGACATATTGAGATATGGGAGATAACTCTTTCAATTTCAAACACTGAAGCTGCTATCAAATATTCGGCATGTAATGAAAGAGAAAATTAATCTGATCAAGTATCACAGATTTGGGTACAATGCATTTGTTTACACAAAGTAAAATGTCCTGGGGCAGAAGTATCATTTAAAAGGATTAAGCCAGCCACCCTGACCCAGTGTCTTTTGTCACCTCATAATAATCCCTTTTTTTTAAACCTACAATGCAAAGATTTAGGTTAATGCAAATAAGTACCAATAAAGAAAACATCTGCAAAAAAAAAATAAATAAATAAATAAAAAAACAAACAAAAAAAAAAACCTCAGGGGGAACATTGTTGCAATATGTAATAAAATAATCCGGATCTGTATTGATTGTTTTTTTTTTTAGTGGCAAGTTGGATTACTTAGTGTTAGATTTCAACAGTTCAAAAAATTAATAAAGATCTGTGGGCCTCCATGGTCGAGCTTTAACTCATCAACCCCTGAAAAACAATGGACTCTTCTGTAATTCATTCAATGATTCAGACCAGTCCAAATGTGTCTTCAGGGGTAAATGGGTTAAACAATGTCAGCAAGGGTTCAAGCCCTACTGGAACTTTAGCCGATTTATTTAAGAGAGTTTTCCAGTTTACTTGGGTAAGGTTGGTGGTCCCGTCAAGGGTACATTAATACCAGATTTTCTTCTAGACCATTAAAAATCAGCTGCCACCATGTTACTGAACTTATTGAAGTATGACATAAAACAGTTAAAATAACAAAAAACTAATGATCTGTAGATACTGACATTAGTCTTACTGATTAGCAATTACTTAAGTAATACCTCATCCTTTACATAACATACATGTATGAAACCTTTCTAATATACATGTGGACACACACACACACACTATCACACATGGGTGTACAACGAGTCTTCAAGAGAAAATAACATTTTAGAACAATACGACATTATTTCATTGTAATCATGTCACATCATATTGTACATCAGCAAGGTGTGCTATGTAAATGCTGATATAGTGTTTTTGTTTATAGGTGTATAGTGAAATTATCTTACATCATACTGTAGGTGGATTTGTCTATGTATCGCTTACTGTGGGTGGATGTCTTGTTTTTTACCATTTACATGAACGGCTTAGCATGGATTGTACAAAATGATCAATAGAAGATTAACCTGTGGAAGGGATTGGCCCCACACACTAACAATTCAAACTGCTTCAGGCAAGAACTATGAAATGTTATATTAAAGTTGGGTGCTGCAAAAACGATAGAATTTTTGTGAAGCAATCTATCTTTTTATGACAGCTTTTATGTTCTAATGTTATAAAGAAGGTCGTCATCCTTTGTATCAGTTGAGAGAGCTTTATCAGGTGTCTTCATCCTAGAAGGTTTTCCATCTCCTAGCACTCATAAACTAAGACCAAAGGTAAAATGACAGGTGCACAAGGACAGAATTTTCTGTTGAAGTCAAGACTCAGATCCAAACCAAAATAAATGAAAAGTAATGATCACAAATCAGAATGTATTCTGCTGCAGTAACATGATTTTTTATGTGTCCCCTAAGGTATTCCAAAGTACCCCCATCCTCTTTGAATCTTGCTGGAACCTAAGCTGATATTATGAAAAAAGTTTACCAGTTTACATGTGGAAGGTGGGTGGCCTTTTCTTGGGTAGTTTGTGACTGGGTTAACTTCTTGATCATAAAAACTAGCTGTCACCATATCACTGAAAAATTGCTGAGTGAGGCTTAACCGTTTCAATACTGCAACATTACAGCTGCATAGTGACGTTATACACTGTAGCAGTTTGCATTTGCTGCAGTCTGCTCACTGTAGCATATTTTCATCATGATGTTATTTTGCTGTGCAGTCTGATTTTTAATTTATGGGTGTGGAATAAATAAATTTGTGAGAGAAATTTTTAGAATATGATGTTATCTTAATAAACCAATACATTCTAAATACATGCATAGATTTTATTGTATATGCAATTTTCCTTTGCGTTTCATATGAAAAATTGCATGTATACTCATCATGAAAAAAAGGATGAAAATATGCAAACTCACTTATGACTTGATAAAATAGTCAAATTGTAAGTTGGACCAACAACATTATCAGCTGTAAATGTGTTAAATTTAACGCTTTGATTTAAATTATTAGTCGACACATGTTCCGCAAGAGGTTTCTGCATTAAAATTGTCTGTAAAATCATCATCACCACCAAACATCTTATTCGGAATCGATATCTATCTTGGATTCTATTTCCATAGAAATAGGGTTTACATGTTGTTCACGTGCAGAATCATCATTCAACTCAGATATTAAAAAGTAATTTTTAGAGTCGAAATCAGAGTTGAAAATATCTAAAACATCTTGGGAAAACTTTTGATGCATAAGCGACAGCCATTTTTCAACGACTTTCAGTCACTGGTTTAAAAATAATAGCACTTTTATATATGTTGTAACTTGCTTATTTTCGCTGGCATCTATTACTTTTACATGTAGTAATACAGACTAAAGTCTCATCTAACTCTCGTTATAATCGTGATTTCCAGTCATAAACTGAAAGTGGGAAAAGCCTGAACTGAAAGTGAAGCAACTGAAGGAGAAACACAAGGCGGTTTACAACGTTCTTGTAATCAGCGGTTGTACTTCTACTGGATGATTGTAGATGTTATCATAAGTAATGAACAATAAATTTAGCGGGCATTTTAGGACACTATCATATTGACAGGGTTAAAACACCATTCAAATTGAAAAATAGATAAAAAAAAATAGTCGTTATGGAAAATTGACTTTAGAACATACTAAAAGTACATGTACATGTACTTTCTGTGTTTGTTCAAACTCATTATAAAGCAATATTACACTAAACCTAGTTCAAAAACATTTTTTCTCCTTTTGTCTACATAAATTTAGTTAACATTTAAAAGAGGTCAGCTAGGTTATTGCAATAAGATGATCCTTCAATAAAACAAATATATATAAATGCACTAGTGTAAATTCTTACACAGATGTAATTATATACACAAACCAATAAATACAGAACAGCCTTGATTTATTATTCCATCAAGGAAGCTACTTGTTATTCTGCAAAAGTACTACTGAAAACTCCTACACATTAATGTTTCTCAAAATATATCAGATTTCGTTGATACAATAGAATCTCTGCATTGAAATTTTATCCCATGATACACTGCCTTATAAATTTTAAAAAGGAAGTATTTGGAGTAAAAAGTATCGATGGCACTAAACACATTCAAGTTATTAACTTAGTACAAAGAAAATATAGCCCCACCTTTCTATCTACACTTGTGATGGATATAAACTGTACTGAAGGGAGACAACTCTCAGGAATCATTGTAGTCATACCTTTGTGTGTCAGAGTCTCCAAGCTTTAAATGAACTTAAATTTTATAATCTTTTTTTCTGGTCTAAAGATTAACAAAATTGACACCTGTGAGGGCAAATATGTTAATAATGTTCACATGAAAGTAATTATTGTGATAATAGGATTTTAGCAACTCATAACGACTGTCGTTAACCAAGGTATATAGGTAATGTTTGATGTTTCTGTCTGTCACTTCTAGTGAAATTTGTGGACAGGTTGTACTAAACTGTCAAAACAAAACTGACAGAATGTCTTAGTTATCATGAAATTGAATAATTCTATGATACAATCAATATCCAATACCAATGTCTAAATCATTTTTAAAATGTATAAAGGCAATTCTAATGTATTTTTGTGAATCTCCAATGAAGATTTTCAATTGGTTTCCTGTCCTTCAGATGAGACAGTAAAAACCAGGTTCCCGTGTCACAGAAGGTGTTGGCACATTGTAGAACCCTCACTGCTCAATGGCTGTAAGTGCAGAGCATAGGCCAAAATTTGAAGCCCATCACTGGCATTTGGTGACTCTTTTGAGTGAAAGACTCTTGAGTGGGACATTAAACAAAAATCAAACAAACATCTATTGGTAAAAAATGAATTACTAAGAGAAGGAATTATTCTTACATATCTGTAAGTCAGGTCACTTTTCCTAAAATACAATTTGACAGTATATAAGATCATTTGATTTTTCAAAGTTTTCAAAAGTCTCACAGTTGGCACCTGAATGGCCAAAGACTATGGTTGACATACCTGACCTTACCTGTCATTCCAAGTATGAATTTTCTTTCAAACAAACTAAGTGTAAGTCACATTTTATCTATGTACAATTCTATTATAAACATTACAACTGCTGAATGTTGTCTTGAAACTCAAGACACCCATTTTTCTAGAGCCTAGTTTATAAACTATTTTGAATAAAACACTGATATATTTGCAATAACTAAGTTATTAAAAAATTGAAAGGTATGCTTTTAGTGACCCGAAAAAAAAATCAAAAGGGCTTTTTAACAAAATGAAAGGTCTGTATCAGTCTTCTGAGATATTGAAAGGTCTGTAGCATTTACAAAATCTACATTCTTTATTCTGGGATTTAGTATTTGTAATTCAGTCTAGGTACATCTACCCATTATAAAAAGATTTGGTCTGACAAGGCATTACATAATATTTCTTAAAAGAAACACAATCTTGCATCTTAGTTAAATGGGCATTAGCCCCCCCCCCATATATTTTCTTTCCTTTTTTACTACTTAGATTGATATACAATAACAAAAAAGAGATATACACAGGTTGGACAATTCTTAAATTCCTATATATTTTGTGAAAGTTGCTTGAGAAACTCAGGTTTGGCAATTATTCCTTTGCAATTGATTAATTCAACCTTACTATTTGTATATGTATACCACACTGGATCTGACTTTTTTTAATAAAGTATATGGAACTATTAGACATTTTATGCCTGCATATTGCTCTTTTTTATTATTGTACATCAAGTACAAGTAGTAAAAGTAGAAAAAAAAAAAGAAATAAGGTTTTTTTTTGGTTTTTTTTTTGGTAAACGTAACTAACGTCCGTATAAAGTCATGAATACCTTGGAAAAACAAACATCAAGCAATATAATCAGACAAAAACCCCTAACATACACAGATAAATTTCAGTTCAAACATAAGAAAGAAATTCCTAGGTCATATACACCAAGACATGAGTGACCCATAAAAACAGGCATTTATCAAAATATGAAATACTTCAACAAAAAATACATGTGCATCCATACATTCATCTATTCTTTTTTACCTTACATACTTTTGAACTGTAATAAATAAACAAGATGTTCCTCTTTGATTTATTCATGACCTACATAATCAGAAGTAAAGGTAACTAAACACTCCATGGTATGGGATCTGTTGTCATATTATTTACCTGTGATGTGAAAATTGTTTTTATTTTCAAACTGGTCATATGTTCTCTGACACTGTTTTAGCTACCATAGACTGATGAGTTCTATCCCCTGGTGCTATGCACCTAGCACTCTTGATCTCGATCTTGAGACAGAACTTCTCAGTCCATGTGCTAGTGAGCATCTGATAAAAACTTTTCTATCCTCCTGCCCAATTCAACACTTCAATATTTTAATTATCTATAATCCTTTCAAAATTTCAATACTTTACATTTCAATTTTTTTTTCTTTCCATATTTTAACACTTCATAGTATATGCAGTGTATACATTTACTCATCAACCATTGGAAAACAATAGATTCTTCTGTTAATCAATGACTTGGACCAGTCCAAATGTGTCTTTAGGGGTGAATGAGTTGATGACCAAACAAGCTTTTTAATCTTTATAGAGCTATCATAATGCCAAAAATAAGGATGTTACTATCAAATCACTAGGAAGATTCCTTAGACATAGTGATCATACTGAATGAGATATTAGTCTACACGTTACCATATCAACAGATTGGGGTGTGGCATAAACTAATTCGTAAGTTTACTGTTTAGTTTTTAAACAGACATTTTCACCACAATCAACATTTCCAAACATTTTATTTCATTATCTTGTTTGTTAAATTTGATCACAAATGTTGTTCAATATTTTCAACCTTGATTCAAACAAAAAATTAGACAGAATTTCGAATAGATATTGAAAATCTAATGTTCAAGAAAACACAAGTACAGTATACACAGACTTATTTTTCATGTTTTCTTATTTTGATACTGTTCATTTATCTTTAAAATCCCTCAAGGTGGTTTATTACAGTGTTTGACTCCCATTTGGAAGGTTCCAAGTTTGATTCCTCTTACTGGGTCATACCTAAGACATCTATAAAGGTAGTACCGTATTCGACCCAATAAGCACCCAGGGCACTACAAAAATAGGGAAAAAGGGCTGGGTCCTTATTAGGTCTAATTAATAGTCAAATTGACGTAAAGCATTTCATTATTATAAAGTATTGTGGTAAAGTTGTTTAGTAAGTACAGTTTACACCTATTGACATTCTTGAGAGATATACTTGTTATTTACATTTTTCTGGTCCACACCACCTTGCCAACCGCTCGAAGATACTTGATCATGAATGAAAAAGGGGGAGGGGCACTTATAGGGACATGGGTGCTTATTGCTTCAAATATGGTAACCTAAAACCAAAGGTATCTGTGTCAGGGAAGGCATAGGACATTGAAGAATATTCTTTAAATTGATATTAGTTCAAAGCATTGGTTAAAATTTACCTATGGCATTTACCTAAGCTGATGAGTTCTACAAAAGAATTTAAATGATGGTGGGACAAACATCAGCAGAACAGAACAAACTTCATCTTTATCAGTCGTTATTTAAAAATGACTAAATATGTTGATGTAATCTCGATCAATCTACATGTACTATGAGTATAAATAATTTCATTCATTTTCCTTTACATTTTAACTTAAAAAAGAAGTCAGGAAATTATAAAGAAAAAATAAAAATAAAATTCAAAATTTATAAGTTTCCAGCGTGTCTAAGTGAGAAATGTGATGTTTATGTGCAATTAGTTGAAAATGCTTCCAGTTCAATTATTCTAAATCACAGTTTAAAGATATGAATGTGTTCTTATGTTAAAACGTTTGTCCTACTGTTAACCATTCAATATTCTTCATTGGTTATTTTTTATGGTGTACTAAACCTGGTATTAAACATCTATAACATTAATCTAGGTAAGCTTTTATACACAACCATTACAACAACGACAACAAAGAAAACAATCCTCAACAAGTATTTTTAAAAAGATGGCTGTTTAGATGTCAAGATATTTTAGGACTCTTTAATGAGTTATGCCTAATGTGACACATTACTTGGATTTCTAAGTGCCACATGAAAAATGCTGTATTTTCATTTTTTACATGCATATAAAAATCTTACCAAATTGAAATAAATAGTATCAGGTCAAATGCAATTTGGGTAACTCGAGCTCTAGCTCTTTACTTTGCTAGGTAGTCTTCTCAAACCTGTGATCCATTGCAACAGATTCACTAGGAGTGTGCTCTATAGAATAATATCAAAAATTTCTCTATTTTCAGGTTACCCAAATTTTTATACAGTATTTGTCTACAAAAACACATTGATATAAAACACATCTAACCTATCTGGATCACTCAAAGCCTGAAGTTTAGAAGTTAAAATGTCACTAATCTGTTAGTGTATCCATCAATACAGTGGTCGCATGTCCATGCATTTATGGAAAATCTACAAACAAAATCTAAGCTTGTTACATAAAAGCAATAAAATTTCCAAACCTTCAATTTATTAAAATGGTTTTACTGAGATTTCAATAACATCGCTCTTGAAATACCAAGCAGTGTGTCAACTTATTACGTGAATAGCAAAAATGTAACACGTTTTAAAACTTTCTTGTTTTAGATAAAAGAATTAAGTTATTTGATTTTAGAAATTCTAAATGCATTGCCATACATTCAATTTTCTGTCACATAACTTCAGTATACAGAGAGAGAGAGAGAGAGAGAGAGAGAGAGAGAGAGAGAGAGAGAGAGAGAGAGAGAGAGAGAGAGAGAGAGAGAGAGAGAGAGACAGAGAGAGAGAGAGAGAGAGAGGCAGTTACATCTTGTTTCAAGTGCTCCTCTTTATTTCAGTTGCTAGCAGTTCAGTGACTAATGTCATTACAAAAGTACAGAAATACTCACATATAATTTATTTCATGTATATTTGAAACTATAAAATCTCTTTGGTCTTTCAAACAGATATAAGAGAAATTTGAGTCCTATCCTTGACTTCAAGATCTTAACCAATAATTTACATAGATGGCCGTTCCTAGTGAATACTTTGGGAAATGATGAACCACCAATTTTGTTAACATCTATAACAGTAACAATAAACTAAAATATCATGCTATATTTACATACTTGTTGAGAAATTATTACATTTATTGCAAATTGTTTAGATTGAGAATTTTTAACAGACAGTAAATATTCAACGTTTTTGCTTGATTTCAATCACATCAAATACTAAAAGTCTCAAGACGACATCATGTCTCCATCAGAATGACAAAAAGATTCCATTCAAAGTAAATAACGTATTGACTTCTTGGATTGAAAAAAATTACTCCGCCAAAAAGTCACGCTATGGTCCACAAAAGATGGTGCCGCCCATTCAGCGGGGATTTTATGTAATAGTATGATGATATTATCAGCGATGTTTATTACAAATATTGATACAATTTATTTTATTTAAATGGCAGAACAAGCTCTTAAAAGGACAAGGTTCTTAGCTTTCTTCTTTAAGCAGATGTAAATCGTATGAAAATAAAGACCCCAAGTTAAGTGTGCCAAATCCTGAATGGATGTTTGGTTTTCTTTTCCTTTCAATTAATATGAAATTTGGTAGGTGAAGCAGTAATTATCTGCACGGTGGTGTATTAAAGGGGAGTGAACTCTGTGGATGAAGGCTAAAAGTTATAATAAGAAGTGCAAATTTTATTCATACACTAGTCTAAGAGAGGTATTCTCTTTGTGCTACATTAGACTCTAGCTTTCAAGAACACTTGAATACAAATCCTAGTAGCTTTCATAACATGTTCAGGAACTGAATACATAGGCCGATAGCAAACTAATTACCTGAATTAGGTATCCAATATTTGGGGAGATATATACCATCTGTAGGCACAATATGAAATTTTGTATCAATTTTTTTTTTATCACAGCAACCTAATTACCTGAATTAGGTATCCAATATCTGGGGAGATATATATATACCATCTGCAGGCACAATATGAGGTTTTGTATCCATTTACTTTATGTATTTATCCAACTTTTTAAGGTGAAACTACTGAACTCTGGCAACAATCAACCAAATAAGACATCTTATAAAAATACCTGGCAAATTGAAAATCACACGCAAACCCAATTGATGATATGTTCGCCGGTGTGCCAATCTATCATCAAATGTATGTCTTCTGAAGACTTCAAAATAAAACAGAAATTTCCTTAAAACCTGTGAAATACCATCTATCTAGTCATCTTTAATATACATGAAACAGAGGTAGGGACAAATCTGGTTATTTCTATATATCTTGAAATGTAAATTACTGTACATGAGTTAGCCTACAATGTAGTTGGGTTATTCTGGCACAATAAACTGGTGTTTCAACAGATTAAAATTCTCCTCACAAACGGAGGGGTCAGCCTTTTTCATCTTTTCACTGACATGGAGACATTCGTCTCAGGTGATAAGTCAGAAATATTTACCAGTGCAATGGACTTGCCCCATATCAGTTAAGGTTCTTTATCACCCATGAAGTCACATTTGGACCTTCCCATTCCAAAGAATGGGTAAAACCACTGTCAGAACTCAGGTGTGTATGAAATACAAAATTTTTATAATAATATTCCCCAAAATATAAACTTGTTCACTCCTGAATTATGACAGTAGACCATACTATATATTGATTTGGGTGAGTCTAAACGTGACCTCAGGGGGTGATAAGTTAATATGCAACAAGAGTGGTAACAAACTTGGTTCCAAGTTTCATCCCAAAGACATAAGACGTTCAGTCACTAGAATGCCAAATGCTTGACAAAGGAACAGTCATTCCCTTTTCTAAAGGGGACGCAGGTATGTCTTGTTATTCGGATTGAGACCAAGGACCTCGGCCTTGTTAAATGTTCTAACGGACAGAGGAACTAGAAGCATTTTGGTAAACCATATGGTGTCTTGAAAAAATATAATTTGTTTATTACTGCTTACCTTCAACATTCATTCACATCAGAAAATAAGCTGGTCATGTTCTAGTTTGATATATTAGGTTCACCGCAGTACCGAACTTGCAGAATCTACAAAAAAGGGGAAAAAAAAGAATTGTTAAGACAAATGGAAAGGACATTTTAATTTGCTGTGTTCTTCTCTTAATTGTTAAACACACACAATTCATATATAAACATAACAAAAGAAAAAAATTTTAAAACATGCAGGGAATCATTAATTAGTCAACTATATAATTGACTTGCACCATCTAAAATTAAACCCTGTTGACATTTGATGCTGTTCGTTTTTTGTAACTGCATCGACATTGACTAATTGTACTGCTTATGACTTACAAGCTCTTGAATATACCTGGGAGGTTTTGTACTAAATTATTTGTACATTAGTCACAGATTCGTGTAAAAATTTTGTCTGGGATATATACAAAAATGACACAAAAATAAGGAAATATTTTCCTTTGCACTATATATAGGTCATGTTTAGAATGTTTTACTTTTCAGTCTATTTTTTCATACATTACATACATCAGTGACAAGATGGTCCAGACTAATTTTTCTTTTTGCTGTCAGTATGTGACATTTTCAGTTTTTTAATATTTTTTTTAGTTTAATCATGATCTTTCAGACATGTTGACCTATACTTGGGATATAACACAAACACACAGGCCTTTTATGGTGCATAAAAATGTCAACCATTGCATTAAAATTGCAACATTAACTCTTCAGACCCTGAGAAAAAATGTACTCTTCCGCAAATCAATGACTTAGGCAAGTCCAAATGTGCCTTTAGGGTGAGCGAGTTAAGATCCCCATAGATGAAAAGATGCTATGGCCCCTAAAAATGTTTTTGTATTCAACAGTCATTTATCTGTGTTAGTGCTTTTAGTTTTATGCTGCAACCATCAGGAAGCCCCAATAAAGTAGCTTAAAATGATAAACTAATCAACATTTACACACCTAACATATTCTATGTTATGATACTAATACAATCAAGATACAAATATGAAAATAAATAATTTGTTTAATCAAGTGTATAGTCTGACATACATAAAAAATTGTCAACAACACTTCTGTAAGAAATAATTTGCTTTGTATCATGTCTAAACCATGATCACAAGCTTCAAATTTTCGAGGCTTTTTATAAGCTTTCTATTAGCAGATTGATAATTGTATATAATTACGATTAACCAATCCTAAATTGGACGACCTTCTTCAGGAAGCAGAAAACATGGTTTTGTTGACAATCTGCTATTCCATCATATTATTAATCATCAAATAAACCAATCTTACAAAAAAATCAAATTGTATACCGGTATATACTTTCAAGTGTAACTACAAAATGTATTTGTAAAATATTTGAATTACAAGAAAGAATATTTGCTTTTGCAATTGTACACATCAAAGCATTTAATGACAATGTTTCTTAAACATATCTTTCTCCTAATATCTACATAAACTGCTCAAATTACATCTAGAACTTGCGAACTACCAAAATGTGTTGGTTCAGCAATGACAGATATAGCTCGATGACTGCATGCTTAAAATGCTTCAAATTCTTCTGCTGCCTGGTCTGCTGGGATAAATGTACACCAGTTGTGACATCTTGCACACACAGAATGATAAGAATTCTTATTTTCTCTCTATTTATGAAATACATTATGTATGACATGAAATTTAACAAATGCTGGAAGACACATATCTAAACTTTTATATTTTATATGAATATTCTGACTAGGACGATATGACAGACATATTTATCATGACACTTTCATCTTTACTTGCTTTTGTTTATTACATTCCTATTTCATGTCTTGTTTTATGCCACACCACAAATTTGAACATGCAACAGACTTATGCCACAGCTACACCAATTTATTGTCCATCAAACTATTCTAGGTCTATTCAAGTGGTTTTTCGTTTATGTCCACCATATCTTATGTTAAAAAATCATATTGTGAGTACTGCTGAACCAATACATTTTGCCTAGGCTACTTATGAACCTGTCGACAACTATTAAAGACCAGATTTTTTGCATTCAAGGTGTCTTGATAGTGTTATTATCAATTATATTTTTGTCAGACTGCATAACTTTTTCATTTGTTCAACTTCAATGATAAATGCGTACATAAAAAAGGCATGGTGGAAAAGCATGCTAGGCAACCTAAACAACATCTTAAGCTAATCAAGAAAAAACAAAATGTAAATAAAACCTGTTGCATCAACCATTTGTCAGTAATGTCAGTAATACGCTTGACAATGCAGCTGTTGAGACCAATGGATAAACTGCTGGGGAGACAAAATGGTAAAACAGTTTTTGCTTGGAAAAAACACCTGCAGGTCACGTCAACAGAACCATTACCATGCATGAGCATTAAATAATCTCTGCAGGTTTCTTTCTCTAATAACCTCTGAAGGTCAGCTTACGGAAGTTCAGCTGTGAATATAGATTTATTGTTTACAAATATTTAGGAAAAGGCAGCTCCAAGGAAACAACAGGAAAAAGTGTTCTATCTATTGTAAATGTTGATCTCTTTGGGATCAGAGTGGGAAAGGAGAGGCCATAAAATAGCCAAAATAATAGCTTCATCTTCCAGGGAAGTGATTCCTTAATGGTGAAAAAGAAAGAAAATGGATTATTTGTTGGGGTTTAACTGGAAAAATAAGATTTAAAATGTTGAAAAAAGAGAAATTCCATGGATTGGAGGGAAATTCTCATCCCTGAACTTTGAATAGTTTTTCTAATATATCATTAAATCTTTCTACAAACATCCCTAATTCAACAGTAAACACACTCTAAATTCACAAATTTTTGGCTCCTTGGCCTTTATCAAGTGAAAGATGATAATATTATAATCTTTCATTTGATAAAGGCCTAGGGGCAGAAAAATTGTGAATTTAGAGTGTTTACTGGGTTTTTTTTTTCACATAGCGATATTTCCCTTGGAAGAACATTGCATTTTACTGGATCCCTAATTCATTTTAGATAAAAGACTTGATGGTAACAAATGATTCATTCCAGGTGAAGAGAGTGGCACAAAATTCGTGGAATTTTTAAAATACAAAAATTTTTGTATATCTGGCAGTTTATGTTAGCTCAATCACTGTCAAATTTATTGATCGTAAAATTTTGACAGGTGCTTTAAAACCTGTACATTAAACATTAATAAATATGCAAATTTCGACCTCATATACTGCAAAAAAAAATTAGCATAATTTGTATTTTGGATAATACGGCAACAATTTTATCATTTTCAATGTCAAAATCACTTGGTATATTAGCATACTTGTTGAGGTTAAATAGTACATTATTACCTATTCTTCTTAATTACCTATACGTAATGCAAATTTTTGGTCATTTTTGTTCACGGCGTACTTGGCACAAAATGCGTTTAATAGACATCGATTGATATTTTGGTCTTGTTGCATGTACGTAAATCCCTTCGCGACATCACTAGGTATATGATTCAGGGATAGATCTGATGATGTGTTGATGATGTGTTTTTAACTCTTTTTTCTCAACCTACACAGTGGTGCAAAATTGAACCACAAGAGGGATACTGTCATTAGAAAGGTGGAGGCTAAAGTATTATTGATACCTACGTTTAGCTATGACAGGTAAACCAGTACAAAGTTGCAACATCAAGTCTGGAATAAATATCTTCCAAGTAATACAAGTATTACCTGACTGACTTTTTAAAAAAATTGAATATTATTTTTTTTATGGTGGCAACCAGTTTTTATTGGTTGAGGAGAGAAACTAATTACAAGGTACTCGGGAAGAGACCATCGGCCTTCTGCAAGTAAACTGTCGGACAACAATGATTGTAGTCAGCAGCAAAGCTACTTTCATTTTCACATTACCTTTTTTTTTTTTAAATTTTGTACAAAACAGTATCCTTTTTTCATTCAAAAACTAAAGTAAATCCAAAGGAAGAAGAAAAGAAAAAAAAATGAAAAAAATTGTTGCCTGTTCAAAAGCATGATTAGACAAATTTGGGAATAATGAAAATACATATATATCATGTATTAGAATATGCATAGGTCTACATCAAATTTCACTGCACAATGGAAATGGAATTCCTTGACCTTAGAGACAGATTCCACATGCATGTTTTATGAGTTCAGAACTACAGTTATGTAAATATTTAATTACTCATCCCATTTTGTACATATTAGAAACCATTCTAGAAAACTTCCCATTTGAAGTTTGTAAAGATTTTTTCTTGTAAAGATGCATTTATTTTATCAAGATTCATGTATAAAGTTTCTTTTTATCAAAATTTTAGATTCCCAAATCTTAGAGGCACATGAACAAAATAATCAGAAATCAAGGTTAAGATTTGTGTTATGTTGTTACTATTCTTCCTTTTTTCCCCGTAGTCTTTTTTTTTTTTTTTTTTTTTTTTAACTATGTTCACATATTATTATGACCAAAAAAAAAAGTATAAAAACAGTAAAATAAAAATGTCCTTGTTAGAATGAACAACTGAAACATATCTAATAAGAGTACAGGTACTGGCAAATGTAAACAATATTTATTCCATATGGCCTATTAAATTTATTTGTGGTTTTGCCATGAATGAAAACACCAAATCCTGATTTCCTGTCCTTTTAAAATTGGATGTAATACAGATAGGGGTATGTCTTGGTAAATAATACAGTGATCATGCAACCTGAGACCCAGTTTATTCAGAAGGAGTACTGATGACTGTAACAGGGAAAGGGAGTTGACCAGAATATTAGCTATATATTACAAAGAAAAGGAAATGAAATTTGCGTGTGAGCATGTAACTATTGTTTTAGAATGAAAACTTACAAATGTTGTACTTTTAATTTACTTTTGTCATTCTACGTGTTATTTCTTGAATACATGTCCACATAGTTATGACCGTAATATCACAAGGAAGAAATCCCACATTAAAGCACCTGCCAATTCGGGGACATGGTTGTATATCTTTATAAATGACAATTATAGTTGTGGCTTGACCACTTACCATCTCCTCATGGATTTGTTGGTATCACACCAAATAATGTGGAAGTAAATAAGTTTAAGCATATCTTTTTCACCTGTGAAACTGACAAATATAACACACCTGGAATTTTATAGGCTATCATTGATCAAAGCTAGGTGTCAGTTTTATCGTTAATGTAAACTTGATAGAAAATGTAAACTTCATATAAAATGAAGATGGAATTATAAATATTAATTACCTCATAGCATAAGATCAATTAACTTATCTATCACCGATTATTTGAAGTGACATCTACATTTGAAAATCAATTTCAAATTTTTATGAAGAGCTACCGAACTGACGATATATAAATCCTTGATATTAATGATTTTCATATATTAAGGAAGTGGTTAACAAATGAAACCACTAATGTTTGCTTTGAATATGAACTGAAAATTACTATTCTTATTAATTTTATATGAAAAATATCCTAATTACCAAGTGGACTTTGAAAATCCAAATGTTCCAGACATCCCCCTCCCCCCCAAAAAAAAATCAAACAAGTGCCCCTTGGTACTTGTCCACCCTCCTTAAATCCCATTTGAACTAGTCCACCCTGGAATAGAATGGCTTTTACTAAACATCAATGAGTTTCTAGTTTGGAAAAACAAATTTACAATAAATAAAGAACAATTCATATTTTTTAATGAATTAGACTAATACAAATGAACAACCACAAATATTAAAAAGTGCAAAATTATTCAATCACTTGACATTTTTTATGGTAATAATATGTTATATCATTTGATAGAAATCAAATTTAAAAAAATATTTTATTACTTAATAAGTAATATCAATTTCACTTCATCCAGTTATAAAGAAAGCACCAATTGTGCATGTATTTGACCTTTAAATCTTTCATGAATGATTAATGAAAAATTGTAGTAACAAATTCAACAGGTTTTCACAATGCTTGGCAGAAAATGTGTTCAGTTTTAGAGGAAATCTTATTTCTTTTAGAGAGATAGAAAGAGAGAGTGAGAGAAGAAGCAGATATGTACATGTATATGTGTTTGTGTGTATTTATATAAATTGTAAAGGAAATAAGCACATACAATATAATTCAGAAGTCTTATAGATGTCTTTGTGTTTATCATTACTTTATGTTTAAGATGTTCTTAATGTAGAAGTTACAAACATCTATCAAAATTCTTGAATGATTACAAATATCATTTGAGGACAATGTTTTATAAATTTTATTATTGATGTATATTAGATTAAGATATATTTAATATTAATAAAATATATATATATATTGATTAAATTTATTATTATATATTTTTTTAAAAATTCAAATCTTAGGGTATACTTTTTCATTCATAAGTATCTAATGTTTTTATTAGATATAAAAAAATATATATATAATTTATATTTAAATATAATATAATTTTGAATGATATTGATATAATAAAATTAATTATATAATTAAATCTATGAAAGTTAATGAATCTATTATAATTATATAATTTTTAGATAAATGATATAATATAAATAATGATAATTTATTATTAATTATTTTCATTAATGCAAGTATTCTATTTATTTTATGGATATTTATTTATTAAAATTAGTTTATTATATTTTATATATTTTTATATTTAATAAAATAATTTATTTTTATAAAATGATAATTGATTATTGTAATATAAAATATTATTAATTAAAATTAATAATTAATTGTTTAAATATAATAATTTATATTTTAGTTATTATTGATATATTATTTTTGAATATATTAGATATTATATTATTTAATTATATATTTTACTGCTGAAAAATTTTATTAGTTATTATCTAAAATATGTTTGTAAGTTATGAATATGTATATTATATATGTATTAATTATTATATTTATTAAATATATTTAGAATTATAATATTGGAATATAATAATTTTAAATATTATGATATTATTTAATTATGTATTAAATTTATAATAGATATATTGATTGTAAATATAATTATTGTTTTTGAAGAATATACTGAATCACGAATATTATTTATAAAATATATTGTAGTAATATGGAATATGACGTTAAGATTTATTATATGTGATAAAATATAGTATATATCGATTTTAATAATATGTCACAGGGCACAATGTTGAGTGCATGCTACTTTTTCATATAAGTATCTAATGTTTTTATATTATAAAAAAATGAAAGCATTAATGCAAGTTTACTGCAGCAAAACTGAATCACCGTAAGATTTGTCAGTCAAGATAAGTCATCAACCTCTGAAAAACAATGGACTCTTCTGTAAATCAATGGCTTAGATTAGTCTAAATGTGTCTTTAGGGGTGAATCTATCTATCATATTAGGCTCACCCAAAGCAATAAATATTGCTTGTAAATTCGTTTTAAAATTGGTATTTTAAATCTTTCACTCCTAAATTCTGACAGTGGACTTTACCAGTCTTTGAAATAGGTGAGTTCAAATATAGCTACATGAGTAGAGAGATCTTCTTTCTCTGGTCAGTATAAATCTTATTATTTGAATTGACCAAAACCATAACCAAACAGATGACTGCAGACAAATCCTATAGTCCCTACCGCAGACAAATCCTATAGTCCCTACCCCAGGACTTGACCATTGGGGGACACAGAGGGGGTGGGGTTTCTTAATCTGAAGAATTCTGGAATTGTTAAGTGTCCTTACATCTAATTTTAAACTGACACAATTATCCATCTTCCTTAGATGTCTGTATCAAATATGGTGAGCTGTGGTGAAGAAATGAAATAGATATCTGTCAAATAAATCAACAATGAGGAAATAAAGTGGTAGGAGTGTGATCTAAAGAAATGAGGAAGATATGGCCCAGACAAAGCTAATGCATAGACATAACACAAAACTATAATCCTCCACCATGAACCAGTGGGGAACTAACAAAAAGTATTAGGTCCACCTCCAAATTTAAACAGAAAAATTTCTTGTTAGATCAGTAATCGGACACTTGGACAATCATATATGGTAGGGAGGGACAGAGAGAGGGAGAGGGCAATGAATGGTACAAGTAGTATAAAAATGATAATGGATGAAGTAAAGTTTGGAAGTCACTATGATTATTTAATGATAAGAACATATCCATTACAACATATATATATCAGGTATCATATTAAAATAGCTGCTGAATTGATCGATAAATTCAATTTTTGCTGCCTGTATGGACACAGTGTAAAACCTGTCATAAATACAGCTGACATTAATGATATATTGACAATAAAATTACACAGTATGAAGTAAGTCAGATATACAAGTTCCTTGGTAATGGTAACTATAAGAGATGAGGATCTTTTGTTCTGCCTAAAACTAAACCGTCTTGTCATCAAATGCACTGCACTGGAAGAGGGTTACAATTTTAGTGCATTCACATTCATCTACAGCATATATTGTGACAGTCTCAGCTTGAAGATGTTGTCATTTCACTAAAGCCTCCACCCATATTGGAAAAATATAAAAGATTTCTTTTTTTGTCCAAGTTTGTGTATATTTAGATAAATCACACTGCGTAGTTGTTTTTTTTTTATTATTTTCACAAGAAATTTGTGTATATTTAGAAAAATCATCTGTACTCAATTTTTCATGAAATTTCTTTCCTTATTTTCAAAATACATAACCAACTGATGACTCGAACAGCTGTGCGCTTCCTCTCAATTGCAGATGACCAAATTGACTTAAAAAACTTAGTTCCGAAAGAATTTGATTGTATCATATCTACAGAATTTAATTTTAAAATCAGTTTCTTCCATCATTATGACTATACATATCTAGAGTTCCAAAATGTGTTAATTGTACAATAACCAACCTCAAAATAACCCCAAGTGTAATGACCAGGGCGGGCCACATCCTACCTCATAATTCTGTGACTTTGTCACATTTCCATAGCAATACACATTATCGTATAATTAAAAGTGACAGAAAATGAAAAAAATCTTTTCAATGGCAAATATTTGTTGTATGACTGGTTCTAATACTATGTCATTTTTCATTTCGGATCCTTCATATATTTTATCATATATAAGAGAAATACAATATCAAAATTCCTTTGATATTTCCAGAAGTATCAAGTTAATTGTTAAATACGAGTTTGAAGGCGAGAAACTACAAGGTGACTAACCTTAATCATAATTTATTAGAGTCGCTGTTTCATAACAATGCAAATTTTGAGCATTTCATCCTATTTAGGATTTGTTTACATATTGTTTATAAAAGTACCTATCTCAAAACTGTCAAGATAAGATCTTATCATTTGCCCAACACAAATGCATTATAAATAATATCGACACTTCGATGATTACCCATTTATGTCCTTTGTATTCAGTGAAAGGCAAATATGCTGTGATACTCGTAATTCAAAAAAAAAAACTCCGTAAAAATATGGTAAACAGCTATACGAACATCGATAAACATAGGCTTGGTTGGTTGGGTTGCAAAGAAGTTATGATCTATGCTATCGCATGAGAGCTATAAAAATTTTTGAATGACTGTATTTGGTACAAAATTATAAAATATTCCTTAGGTCATGATTTAATGTTACCGAAATCATTTCTGTCGCTACCTAATCTATTTCAATTTTGACATTCATGATCGTCACTTCTTTTAAACAACAAACTAGGAGGTAAATGAATTAACCCCAATGACGATAAATTTTGATATGCTTGTGACAAGGGTGGATCATAAACACTAAATTAGCATCTCGACATGCTGTCAAGAGGCTTTACATGGGCTTCAAACAGTTGATGTATTTTTATTGATGCAAGATGGCTACTTTTGAAAGGTTGGTTAAAGTGTAATCCAGGTGGCGAATGGGACAGCAGGGAGGTAGTCTGTAATTTACTATATACAATGATATAAGAAGATGTAAAATGTGGTTTACCACGAGTCATAATATCTTATGATAAAAGACTGATACATTTTAATTTTTGTTTCTGTTTAGGTATAAAATGGTAATAGAGGTTAAGTCAAGTTGCCATTTTTCATTATCGCCCAAAACTGTTAGAGGACACCTAGACCACCTCAAACTTTGAGAATGCACCTAGACCACCTCAAACAGAGATAAGACACCTGTACCACCCCAAACTGTGAGAAGCACCTATATTACCCCAAACTTGGGAAGGAAACTGTATCACCCCAAAATGAGAAGACACCTGTATTACCGTAAACTGTGAGCATCTGTATTACCCAAAATTATAAGAAAGGCACCTGTATCATCCCAAACTGTAAGATGGCATCTGTATCACCCAAAATTGTGAGAGGGCACCTGTATCATCCCAAACTAAAAGATGGCACCTATGTCACCTAGCAGGAAATTCAGATAATACCCATACATCCTGTTACATACAGCATTTATCAGCGTGTCATCTTATTCATCCATAAATTGCAAATACTGCTACATGTTAGAATTTTATTTCTTCTTTTTAGAATAGTGAAATGTAACAATGAAATGCATTTGTACCAAGTGACACCTTCTCTGTTCAATTTCCTGGCAAAAAATGTTTTTTGAACAAATTTAATACAAATTGTCAAATTGCCTGTTGTTATACATTATAATACTTTTTTTTTTTGAAGTTTCAAACAGTCCGTCTCCTCATATTCCATACATAATAAATTTGTCCTTCAGTTTTTTGCACTTTCAAAGCACCGCACTTGATATTCGAGTACGAAGAGTACTTATTCAAATCTCATCCTAGGGCTATCTTTCATTTTATTTTCCAATTCTAAAGATGGAAAAGAAATTGTTATAAGTAATTTATGTCTTTGTAAAAAAAAAATAGAAATACAATTTTGAAGAAAATTTCCTAATGAATAATTATTTTCATGTATGAAAGCAAATTTAGCACAGTGGACAAATGAAAATGATTAATAATATTTGAAAGCTGCATGTGTGTATATGTGCATTTGTGTATACACACACACACACACACACTATATATATATATATATAAAGTTGAACATTTTTGTTGAGATATAAAACAACAAAATTGATATATGTACACAGTGATATACAAACACACAAACAGGAGGACTTACTAAATCTACACACCTGAGTCAGGTAAAACATTTGTCTAGACTTTGTATAACAGTATATCACACCAATGATAAGATATAAATCCGTAACTTGATAACACAGGTGATGAACATTTTTATTACAAATACAATATGTACATTAGGATAGACTATCTAGCTTTAATTCACCTCCCCACAGAAAATATACAACAGTTTGAAGGTCACCATAAAGCCATGGGCAGTTTAAGTTACAAAAACACCTCAATATGCTAGTATAGTAAAATCTGCTATAGCGGCCACCTCTATATAAGGATTACCTGTTAATAAGGGCCAGTTTTTTCAAGTTCCTTGACTGCATACTCAACAAAATTGAACCTGTGTATAAGGGTCACCTGCACATAAGGGGCAACATTTTCTGGTCCCTTGGGTGGCCCCTATATACAGGTTTTACTGTATGTTGAATGGTATAACCTAGCTTAATTGTAAAGGACTGAAAGCTGAAATCTACTTGACTAATGCTCTAAAATGTTTTGATAAAATTAGTCCCTAGTTTGTTTTCTTTATTACCAATCTACAATGAACAGTTTTAGAAAGGAATCATGGAAGTTTTACTTAGGCTAAAATGTTATTCAAAAATAAGTATATATACTCAATGTGGTGTTCTATTGTACTTCCAGTTATTTGTGATGTGACCTTGTTGTTACAACTCTAAATGACCATAACATTTTCATATCCAGCACCATCTTTTCGCTGATTTTTAATAGTGGACAAGAGAACCTAGTTACAATGTACCCTGGAAGAGACCAACAGCCATCCGCAAGCAAACTGGCAAAGTTTCTCACAAGGTTCTATTGGGACTCCATCCCACACTAACTAGACGTCAGAAACTTCATGATATAGGAAATGTCACTCTGCCAGAGAGGACCTATCAAGCACCCAGGGATTTTCTTACCTCCAAAATTCTGGGTCCAGGGTCCACAAAATGGGGGGGGGGGGGAAATAGGAATATTTTTACTTAAAAAACAAGCCATTTTTTAATTGGGAATGGGTCCTACAACTGGACCCAAAATCAGCCTAAGAAAATCCATGAGCACCACACATTTGGCAATAGAATAATTACAAATATTAAAAAAAAACGTTTTCTAATCTGGCAAAATATTTGGACATGAAGCCTACTATCTAAATCAAACACACTTCACCATTGCCGTGTAACGAACTACTAAGAAAAGTTGAATGATTCACACAAGGAAAAAACTCATTTTAGTAGCATTCCATAAGAATGATTCATTTTAAGATTTCTTTTTATTGTAATAAAAATTCTGACTGCATCTAATAAATTGTAAATTTTTTTCATTAAGTAATATGATAGCCTTCATGAATTACATATGAAATATCAAATTAAAAAATACCTGGAATGACTGAAGACGGTAAAAGAGAGACAACTCTTTCACATGACTAAATTTAACATTTAACATATTAGAGTTATTTCCCTTTGGCTAACCATCACTATATATATGTATATATATATATACATATATATATATATATATTTTTTTTGTAACAGTGGCTTTATTAAGAAGAAAGACGAAGAAAAAATATGTCTATTTGCAGAAAGGCCGATGGTCTTTTCCCTGGTACATTGTAACAGAGTTCTCTCCTCCACCATTAAAAACTGGACACCACCATATAACTGAAAAATTGTTGAGTGTGGCATAAAACACCATTCAAAATACTTTGTCATAACATGACCATGAGATTTGGTGAAACAAATACAACAATGCCAGTAAATTTGCATTTTTAATCTAACAAAAAATACAAACTTAGCTGCCTCCATACTAAACCCTATATATTCAATAAATTGTGACCATTTTTTTACATAAAAGAAATGCCCAATATTTTAGTACATTGAGTAAAAATGGTTTGCATCATATGATTAGGATAACTCCATGGTTGAGTAACTGGTGCACCGTGCTTTAAACCATGAAGTCTCTCACATTTGGTCAGTGCAGATTCCATGTTTGTTTGTTTATTGTTGTTTAACGTCCCACTCAAGAATCTTTCACTCATATGGAGACGTCACCAAATGCCGGTAAGGGCTTCAAATTTTGACCTATGCTCGGCACTTATGGCCATTGAGCAGTGACAGTTCTTTAATGTGCCGACACCTACTGTGACACTGGACCTCAGTTTTTTACTGTCTCATCCGAGGGACAGAAAACCAACCTGCTGCTGGCTGGACTCGAACACACGACTTCGCAATCAAGAGTCGAGTGCGCTACCAACTGAGCCAGGCCGGCTCACGCAGATTTGAACCTCGTTGGAACCATATGACTAGAAATATATGTTAATGATTATTTTTTATCTATGTAAATCATTATCCTTTAATCTAATTAAATTAGATAATTTTTACCACAGAAAATTTTAAACACTTCACAATTTTATTACTCCAACATGTCATTACAACAGCTCACTAATCTAGCACTTTCGGATGTGTTACTACTAATGCATTTGTTTCCTCTACAAGAGTGTGTTGTTTTGCAAAGACAAACCACAGATTTGATCCGATTATCTCATTCAACTCTAAAGACACGTTTTGACTGGTTTAAATCATTGATTTACAGAAGAGAACTGACTATCAATTATCAGGGGATGATGAAATTATAATGAATCTCCTAGGTAACAGTGACTTCATATCTAGAATCAAAGAATAAGTTAAATATTCTGTGATTTAATAACATTGATATTCTGGAAGCAAAGTAGATATTGATGATCTATACGAACTTTTATGTCCATGTTAAGTTGAGATAAATGTGTGTTATCTTCTCAAATACGTTGTGGGTACATGGGATAAAATGGTGACCACCAGCTTAAATGTGTTTTTTATTGCTTTTTTGTTTCTTTCTTTCTCAAACTATTCTGGTTTCTTTCAACAGTAAGCATCAAGAGATAACGAGTGTTATAATATACTTAATGATTTACAAATATACTCGTTTCTATTGGCTAAACCTCTTATACCTGACTAGTTCACAACAGATCATGTACATTGGTTTTCCATCCTATATCAATTTCCAAAAATAAATCACAAGGAAATCCCCTCTGGTTTCCTATTCAGCATGTGCACTAAAGTGGATATGGCTAGGTAAACAAATTGCTGTCAACAAACATCTGCAGACATGACAATGGATGTACCTAATGAAATAACACAGCATTTTGCATCTGTTTCTGAAGATATATTTGGGAAATTTTTGGTGAAAATTTGATTTTGTATCCATTTGTTTTATTTATCTTTTCTTCAAAGAAATGAATGCAGTGTAACATTAAATTAGCAAACCATAGCACAAAATATCATAATTCAAATCTGAAGTATGCCACCAGAGTACACAATACAACAAAATGTTAGCCTCTGTCAATATAAGTTTTTTTAAGGGTCTTATCAAATTATATTCACCACCACAGAAGTCCATAATTGTATATTATTAAACAAATTGCATCAATTTGTTGTTCAATCATTGTCCAATAAACAAAGTTTATTGACTTTGGCAAAATTCAATTCTGGAATCCTACAATGTACTAAAAATTAAATGTGTTCTTATGCCAAAAGTATTAAAAATTAAATGTGTTCTCACGCCATTGATAAAATTGTCGGTAAAAAGCTACTGCATTTGCTGAAATCATGAATTAGAATATGTATAAATTCTAATCAGTGTGTGTATTTCTTGTGGACTCAGTACATCACAGACACAAAAAATAAAACTATGAACTGGCAACAAATTTTATTACACCTTTGGAACCTGTCTTGAAAGACCATTCTCATGAACGACCATCTGTCTTCTGAGACCACATTTTGAAAATCATTTGGTTAAATAATTCTTTAAATAAAACCTCTTTTGAGAGACCACTTATCTTGAGAGACCACATTTTTGTGGCAAAAGGTCTCTGAAATGTTTTCTCTCAAGATAGGTTCCACTGTAGAATAAACATTCAATCAACTTTTTATATTTTATTTATTTATTTTTATTCTTCATCTATTTTTATATTATACACAGATATGTAAAAGTTCATTTTGATGTGACGAACAGATTTAGTAAACACATCAAGTAAAACAACAATTACCAGTCAGAAAATATATCATCTGGAACGATTAGATTAAGTTCATCATATATGTATACAATGTATATCTACAACATCTGTTACTTATATTCATTTGTAAAAAACAAATCTACTACAAAAAAATCAATGCTCATACTGACAGAGCCAAAGAAAATATAATTTATAAGATTTATCTCCCTTTTACCACTAGACAACCAGAGATGCACTTTTCCAACTGAAGTTAGAATTGATGAAAATTTGATATAAAAAATACATACCTTGGGATTTTTCTTTATAAAAATTTATTCTTCCAGACCAAAATCTGAAATGAAAGATAAATATTTAAGTAAAGTGTTTAGAAAATCAAAATAGATAACAGGTGGTCAAAATTTACAACAGGATACGAGATGATTTCTATTTTTGAAACAGAAATAATGTTATTTATCTCCAGTGATGTAGTTCTCCAAATTTTAATAGTCTCTGAATCTGACAGACTGGTGTAATCACTAAAGCATCTGGATTTTCAAACCATAAATAAATTTTCTGCTACTTTAGAACAGTTAGCATTTACCGCCTCTAACAGTGTGTATGTGTATATATATATATATATATAAAACAAAAGATACACATTGCACAGTTTCTTTGTAAAGTTAGCAACACTATTATATGGGAAATATCTCCATGTCAATGAAACCAAATAACCTTGTATTGTGTTAATGTATATATGTGTGTAGCAGCCATTAACAAAAATCCCAAAATTATAAGGGCTCAAGACCAAGTTATTGCCTGAAAATAAAAGTTAGGTACCATATCAACCCCTGTGGCCACATTTAGACTCACCCAAATCAATAAATAGCATGGTTTACTGTCATAATTCAGGAAGAAAAAGTTAATATTACATGTAAAATTACTATAAATTTTTTTCATTCTAAATCATACACCCCTGAATTCTGACAGAGGACTAAATAATTCTTTAAAATGGGCAGGTCCAAATGTGACTTCAGGGGTAGTTGAGTTACATGTAACTATGGAGTTTAGTGAATGAAAAACTAAGTCATGAGCGTGATTGTAATTCATTCATATTTTTATCTGAAAATTATATAATCGTTTGTGACTCAAATATGTTACAACAGGAACTTATCTCGACAAAGATCTACTTTGATTTGATTGGCATTAGTCAGTAAATAAGTGCTGAAATTATAATAAAGCATTTAGCTGATGTTTAACAGGTCAATGGCTTCCAATAAATTGACATTTGTACATCTCTATTGTGGATTCACAATATTGTTCATAATTACTCATGTCATTACAAACTGGATTTCTCTCACTTCCCCATTCTCTCTCACACACACAAGTGTATACACACACACAAGTGTATACACACACACAAGTGTATACACACACACAAGTGTATATACACACACAAAAATACATAAATGAACACACTGACACACACACATACTTACTCACTGACACACAAACGCAGTGACTTAAATACCCGTGATCCATAATGAATTCATTTTATATCGCAAATAGAAACTAAGTCAACAGCAACTGAATCTAATATTACTAGATCACTTGTTCTCATCACTATTTATGTTTGAGTCTGAATAAAAAAGAATTTTGATTTTGACAGTCATAAGGTTGTAAATAAGTTTTTTTTATGGTTTATTTCAGTATAAATATAGGATTGTTATATTTTGGCATAACCAAGCCCTCATTATAAGATATCCAATCCTTGTACTGCTGTAAAAAGTTCAAGGTCATGTAATTGACCTGCTTTTATTTCACCTGACATTATAGATACAAAACTAGAACAATTATGATCTATATTTAACATTACAAAAGAAACATCTGTCACTTATTGAGGTCAAACCAATGAAACAATAGAAAAGAAATACAAGAACCATTTATTTGAAAGCTTCTTCTGTTATTGACAGCATGAAAAATAAATAAAATTTTTGAAGCTGAGGTTTTTCGTTGTATTGAATCTTACTTTAATGACTTAATTAATGTTGATGATAAAGTAATTCAAAATATTACCTCACGATGATTATATACCTAAAATTTTGAGAGACCGAAAACAGGTTCCTACAAATTCACATTTATGCAATTTTAGCAAGTGGTGCTGTGTTTACACTTTCAATGAGTGGTACTCAATGGTGAGATACATATCGTAAGTGGTGCTTAGTGGTTTGACACTTTAAGGGAGTGGTACTCAGTGGTGAGACTGATTTACTGAGTGGCAAGTCACAAGTTAGCAGACATTTGTACAAATTTCAATACAGGTTGTATCTGTGTCCTTCACCAACACTCAGCATCCAATGTCAAAATCATGTGATTTTGAAATGGACTTAAAACCATGGTCCTTATATCATAAGTAGAAATGTCATCTTAAGGAACTCTTACTGGCAAAAGTCCAGGGAACAATTCATAAATAGCTGAAGTATTCTGTGTTTAGGAGTTTTTTTCCCCTTTTTTTGACAGGATACAACATAATTAATACATGCATTTTGTATCACTCTAAAACACTCCTATAAAAATGCTGATTTAATAATGATAAAAAATTGGAAAATTTGCATACATCAAAACATATTTTACATCCCAACTGAATAAATATATTCATCATTTCAACTTAACAATCGCTTTATGACAAAAAATAGTTCCTAATGTTTATATATAAAGTACATGTATATATCTGTACATATAATAATATCAATCTATGGTACAAATACTTACACTTTCATTGTTTAGGATTTTATCCTTATTATTCATAGAAAAATAGTTTCATTAAACTGTATTTTTGTGTCATACATGTATGCACTAGACCTGCAGTGTTCCAACTCGCACAACAGTTATGAAAACACAAAGGAATACTGATATAACAATTGTTTTTTTCGCCAAAAATTCAATATAAACAGATTTTACCGCTATTCAATTTTAGACTATGGTTAATGGTATACCAATAGCCAGTACAGTAAAACTTGAATATATAATGAACTCAGTTTGTATGAATTCATGCACACAACAAATCAATAAGTATTCTCCGACTGTACTGTTGAAAAACATTTTTACAACAAATTTTATATAACAAAGTTTTGCTTATAACAAACCAATGTCTATGTCCCTTAATCAACATCTTTTATAGAAATGTAACGGTGTAATCAATATCATTTAGAATAAAGTTATAGACAAGTTTTACTGTATTACAATCTTCCAATCTTCAGCAGTTCTTGGACGGAACCTAAATCATGATACATTCCCTCAACTGGTCTGATGAAATCTAGGGCTTGGTAATTATTATAACAATCACTATTACCATATTAATCATATTTGTTACAATAAATGCATGAATAAATCAATGATTAAATAATGAAAGTTGTAACCTGTTTACAGGACTGGCCAACATCATGGAAAGGAAACATCTCTCTGGCAAGTTCAAAGATACCTTCATCATTTTATAAGTGCACAATACCAGATAACATCCAACAAAATTCATTGAACTTAAATCAAATAATATACACATAATTCCATTCATTTCTTCTCAGAAAGATCATCAAAATTATTTATACTATAAAATCGATAATTTTTCTGGTGAAAATTCTATTCACTACGGTTCAGTAACAACTCTGGTTTATCCATACAAAATGAATCGGTGTTTATAATATGTGTCAGCTCTGGCCTATCTGCACGAAGTTCAAAACAATAGTCTAATTGTTAAAAGAATCATCAGGAAATATCAGAGCTTTTAAAATACTGTCAAATTCCTGCTGTCACCTGTGGCCCATTTTAAAGGTAATTCAAAAATACCAACTACATGTGTTTATTTATATCTTCCATGCGCAAATCAAAACCGAAAGTGAAAACCTGATAACAAAATTACTAAACAGTTTCATGTTTCATACATATATCTAAAAAAAAGTGACGTTTTATTGTTTTGGATTTTTTTCCAGTGGTTAACCAATAGGTCGCAACATTTGTCTTATTCTAAATACATTAAAAGTTTTCATTAACAAAGAGACAGCAGATTAGCTCGTTAGCTCTTCACATCAATTACATGATGCACTCAGTTTATGAAGTACATTTCACACCCACACATAAAGTAGGTATATTAATAGTCATGATAAAATGGCAATAACCTCAACTTCCTCCAAATTCTTTTTTTTTTTTGCTGGATTTGTTTTTATTTCTTTAACTATAAATCTTATTTCAGAGTGGCCTCAGCAGCATGATTGGTGGAGTTTTTACTTCACAAAGGGAAGGAGAGTGTTTACTGCACAAAGGGAAAGTGCTGGGTTCAATATCTAGTTCTGGGTCATACTTAAGACTTATTACTGGTGACTTGTGGCAATAGAGACCAGGTGAATCATAAAGTAAAATCTGGTGGCGATAAACCAGGTGTCTGGTATCAACAAACAAGGTGAGTCTTGAAGAAAAATTACTGGTGTCTTGTGGCAATAGAGACCAGGTGAATCATAAAGTAAAATCATTGGTGTCTGGTGGCAACAAACCAGGTGTCTGGTAGCAACAAACCAGGTGAATCTTGAAGAAAAGTCACTGGAGTCTTGTGGCAATAGAGACCAGGTGAATCATGAAGTAAAATTATTGGTGTCTGGTAGCAACAAACCAGGTGAATCTTGAAGAAAAATTAAGTCTTGTGTGGCAATAGAGACCCAGGTGAATCTTGAAGAAAAGTCACTGGTGTCAGGTGGTTATAGAGACCAGTGAATTATGGATAAAGAAAACTTATTGGTGTGTGGTGCAATAAACCAGTTGAATCAAGAATCAATTTTACTGGTATCACATCACAAGACATTGACAAATCATAGGGGTTTTATTACATCAGCAGATAGGAGATAACAAGTTCAATCAAGAAGAAATGTTACAAGTTCATAGTTTTTATAAGATATCACCATCCCATGAGATTTTTTTAAAACTTGTAATGGATAGACAGTATTCACACATTTTCCACCTTTTAATTTTCTATAAACATATTCATCTGGTTATATGGAGTACTGGAAAACATATACATGTAGTGATTTTTCCTGTAAAAATCCACAATCATGTTGGCTCAACTTAACCAACATTAGCAACATGAGTCATATAAAAAATAAAGAAACTATGATACTCTAAAATATGTAACCTTAAAAACAAGAAAAAAACCTTAAAAGTCTCCAGTTTATGTTCAATCATCAAATGATTAAATTACATAAACAGTCAAAAATAAAAAAAAAACCTGTTTATAAGTGCATGTTGCCACCAATGAACACATTTCACTTTTATCTGGGCATCCTGTCAAATTACAGAATGTAATAGATTTATATTACTGACTTCATGTTTGATCATAACAAAAAAAAATCCCTAGTGATTCATTTTTCTGGTCTGAAACACTTTGAATCACACTTTGAACCTCTTTCACTTGCCAACTCAACACACCCCCTTTGATCATATCGTTCAGTTGTTGATCCATAAGTGAGAGATTAATCACCTGTGTTGTGATGGCCGGTCAGAAAGCTGGTGAAATCAAACATATGTTAATTTCTGTTGATGTATCTTGTCATTTTTTTGTAATACTGTTACATGTTGGAGTGAAGGATAAACATTCACTCAGTTCATAAATACTGGGGAAAACCCAACCACAGTGATCTTAAGGCACTGACCATATAAGTACTGGTCACATCTGAACTATTTATCATCCTTAAGGGTTTTAAAAGTTTATGAATGAAACAGAAGGAAAACACACTTAAGTGGTCTGACTTATAGCAAACAACTTTTAAACATGCTTAACATATAAACAATCTCAGATACCAAAGTATAAATGTTTAGGATGTCCAGGATATAGGTACAAATCTGGTAAAAAATGGACAAACACAGACCTCAAGAGAGAAATATTCATACTAGGCCTAACTATTATTTGTTTTGGTTTCAGTCTCAGCTAACAATTCGTTTGATTTTCACATTTTAGACAAAAACTCTATCCATCCATCTAACTGTCCATCCATTGATCTATCTATCTGTCCGCCCATCCATCAAAACACACAAACAAAACACGTTACCAAGTATACATTCAAGACAACAATGTCATTTTGTACTTAAATCAAGGCACAAAACAAGATTTGTAAAACACTGCTCAACTCTTATGTTCATTTTTACTTACACACTGGAATGGTATTTCAAATTGTCTCAGTTTTTACAAAAAGAAATTGAAATTATGATATTGATTACTATAAGCAACTGACAACTTATCATGGGTGGTATCCATTTAGCATTACAAAACATATTATGTATACAACAAGACCAAAGAGTAACTGCGTCTAACACAGTCATCCCTATGTTTCAAACCGAAGATATCAATATCTCGGATGGCAAGAAGCCAAATTAGGAGAAGCTGTGGGGTGGTACAGTCATTAGAAAGTCTGGTGCTTCAAGTTAACATGTTTGTCTTTAAAACACCCACCATTCTACATAAATCAAGATATTCAACAGGTTTGTATGAAAGAAGAAAATAAAAAAAATATTTGTAACACTTTGCACTACAATTTTGTCTGGGTTTTGACTTGGCACATACATGAACATTGATTTTAAAGACTAAGTAATACCTCTTGAATAATACTTACTTTGAATGTACAACATATACATGTAGCTATTAGTTCAGTTTACCTTTTTTATCTTTTTAAGTATACATAAGTCATTTTGTAAATTCACCTGGATTTTCCCATTTTCTACACCTTGGGATATGTATTGATTTGTTTACCCTTGTAAGTAATTTGTAAACCATCCATCCATACACATCACTTAGATGAAAAGTACCCCAGGGTTTAAATGCTTTCTCATATGTTAAAATGAAAATTACAAAAAGCATAACATTCAACCCATTTGGATACACAACTTAATGTATATGTGTATGTATATATCAGTATAAATTTGTGTGTGTGTGTATGTATATGTGTAGGCTATGTGTGTGTGTAGTCTTTGAGTGTGTGTGTAGGCTATGTGTGTGTGTATGTATGTGTGTAGGCTATGTGTGTGTGTGAGCACTCGCATAATAATTCTGTAACCCATACTACCTGAGAGATTCAAAGAATGATCTTATTCTTATGACAGATTACTTATTGGATAAATATCTTCTATTCCTACACACCCACACCTATAATTCATGGTGCTTGCAAGCTAATGAAAGGTAACTAAAATTTAAATGCTTTCTTTCTTATCAATTATAAAGAAAGAAAGTAGTTTAATTTCTCCGTTATATATATATATATCATGAATGTGTGTATAGATATTTTATCTTTGGAGTTCAATAACCGTAAAAAATTACCTCAATGTCAATTTGATGGTACCTGTTCACTATATACACCGTTCTTTTTACAAATATGGCATATACACCATTCCATTTAACAATATAGCATACTTTCAAGACAACAAATGGCAAATAGAAAGGAAGCAAAATATTTATCACTATATGATATTGGACAACTACTGTCTGATAATGGAATATTATGTATGTATACCTATGCTGTCAGACAACACATCTAATCCACTTTTATCAGTAAATTAACCTATAATTCTGTGAATTCTGTGACATGTTGATCAGGATACAATTGACATAGGACACGACACAGAGAAGTGCTTATAATGTCAAGTCCTTCGTTTTAAACAATTTACCTCTAAAGACATGTGGACTAGTCTAAGTCATTGTTTTACAGAAGAGTCCATTGTTTTTCAGGGGCTGATGAGTTAAAGTCCTTAGTCCAATAACTTGCTGTTCTGCAACTTTAGACATCAAAATGAAATAGATAACTAGAAAATCATGTCACGGAATAATCAGTTTCTAATACAACATCACACAATATGTTCTTATACATTATCACATAAAATGTTAGCATGATATGCATGGTATTCATGTTAGAGGAGCTTTCATTTGATTTGACAAAAATCTAGTTATGTAGGAGGGGCCTCCATGTCAGAGTGGTAAGAACATCACACTTTGAACCATGAAGTCTCTCACTTCCTGTCAGTGCAGATTTGAGCTCCGCTGGAACCTAAGCTGATTTCGTAAGAAAGTTTGTGGAACTTGCGGAAGGCCAGTAGTGTATTCCTGGATACACTGTGATTGGGTTCTCTGCTCCACCATAAAAAACTGGCGCCACCATATAACTGAAAAATTGTTGAGTGTGGAGTAAATCACTGTTAAAAAAATAGTTATTGGTGTCTGGAAAACAACAAGAGAAAAATCAACTTTACATAAAGAACTTTATCAAATTTTAATTATATGTTGAATTGAACATTACCATATTCAAAAATCTACTGCCACAGTCTTTAATACAGATTATTCAAATCAGGGCATTTCCATGTATTCTGTAAACAGAAATGTTTTCCATTTCTCATTATTCCTCAGTGACAACATAATGTTAGTGATTGATTACCGAGATCTAACTAACTTGTACATCATGGTCTCAACTTTCATTTATTTCAATATATGTACATAGGACCACGCTACAATACACAAGGACCATCTAGAGTTATGTAGATGTTCTCTGTAAAATATCAGGCTATAGACTATCAAGCTTAGCACAGTTTAAGTATTGTGTAATTCAGAACAATCAGCGATCAATGATATGGTGCATGTACTTAATACACAAGTCTAGCAGCCATATTTATGATCCTTACCGTCTGGGGTGGGGTCGGTCTTTCGCAATCTAATCAAATCTCAAATCACTCCCGTTTTCTGATATGTTGCATATAGGATCTAACGCATAACCCTGGATGGGTCCGAATCACAAAAGATATTCCGATGGGATTTTGCGGAATGAAGGTTTTCTTTTTATCTCTTTCCCATATATTTTTGTAAGTCGCATTTTTATTGGTTGAACATCACACATCTATGATAGGTCACCTGCACGTGACTTCATTGCAGATTGCATTAGATCCTCTACATGACACATCAGAAAACAGGAGTGGTGAGAGATCTGTTTTTAATTAGATTGGGTCTTTCCCTAAATATTATCAAATCAATTAGCCACTGTTGAGATGGTACTTGATACCACAAGTCAAACTTTCAATTTTGTGTGCCTTTCCTGTTGGGAATGTGGGAAGTCTGCCTCATTATTTTTTTTAGCTAAGTACAGGTCATTCACCTACCTGAAATGTATGCCACCAATTTTCTGATGGTGGCAAAAACTAGTTGATTATTTTGATAAATTTTTGACATGTTAGAACATTGAAGTATTTCCTTGCTTACCCCAACTAAAATTAATTGCACCTTTTACATCTATGGACAACTTCCAATAATAGCATGAAAATGAAGGATTCCATTTTTTTAACATCTGATGTTTACTTGAAACAATGTTACGACAATGCTGTAAAACCGATGCTGTGATTATTACGATCAATGTGATTTAATTCAACTACAGCCCACACCAGACAGATCAGGAAAAATTACACCGTGATCATTACACAATACTGAAGACCGCTAATGTCTAAAGATTTAAGTCTCTGGCTAGGCTTGTTTGTATTCTTGATTACTGCATTTACAAACTCTATTTACAAGACTGCATTTACAAACTCTATTTACAAGACTAATTTAGACATCTTGTGGTGGACTATGTTAATCCTAACCATGGTAACCTTCATTTCCAAAGAACAACATTTATATATGCAAAAAAACAGAAAAACACTAATTTTTTTCTGGTTTTTTTGCATACCGATACTTCCCTTTGGAGGACATTAAATTTAATTGAAACATTTATATATTTTTTTTTAATGGAGACTGTATACCTAGGAGTTTTCATGCTTGCTTTTTTTTTTTGCCCTTTTGCAACAGAAAACATATTTGTCCGGTTTTAAATTTGCCTTAAATCACCATAGACCCTTTCACGATAATGCGGTCCTGTAACTTTGAGGGAATAAATGATACACAAAAATGTAGACATCGCTATAGTAACTCAATGTTTTTTGACGTCATTTTCTGGGAATCTGTATCATTTATTCCCTCAAAGTTACAGGACCGTCGTTATTGGGAAAAGGTCTATAGTCTCATGGATGGCACGTATGTCCCAGCTTCATTTATTTAGCTTTATTTTAAATTCTATTTCTCATCTAAGGGCAAAAAGGCAAAAATTAAACAAGGGCAAAAAATTATATTATAATTGTAATTATAATTATAGTTATACAGTAACAAATTTAGATGCTACAGAAACTTCTATGTGCCATCCACACTGGACCCAATAAAGTCCCAATCTTATAATCATAAAGGGAAACAACAAATTTACTGTAAGTGATGTTGTAGTAAATGAAATTTCAGATTTTATAGATGGATTTTCTTTTTATCAACTCATAAATATTGTAATACAGTTATGATAATTCAATAAAATTGTCAGTCGAAAAATTATTTTAACTGAAATTATATTATAACTTTTATTATAGTTTTTATAACTGCAATAATTATCAATGTAAAAAGTAGTTATTATTTGCAAAGAGTAATTATAATTACTTTATCATTGTGAAGAGTAAATGCAAAAAAAGTTATTTTGTAATACATGTACATGTATACATGTATTTGGTTTTACTTTTGACTTCATCAAGGGATGTGACACTTGGGTTCATAACTGCTATCATTAAGTTGTCAATTTTTTCACCATTCATAATTTCAAACTGTCAATTCAATGTACAACAGTATATAATAGAATAGGCCATTATTGGTATGCCTCCTCCGTTGTCATGATAGAAAAAAACACAAATGTGTACATTACCAACCACAATGTCAAGGAAGGCAAAAAAAAAAACTACTGACCCAGTTCTCGTACATGTTTTTAGATTATTCATAAATCGTGAAATTTAAAATGAATACCAATCACATTCCTGTTACAGTACTGAAAAAATATTGGATCATTTTTTTTAAATGATCAGTTTCATGTGGGTGGAAATCACCTGAGAGTAAAAATTAGTACCTCTGGCTATATGGCATATAGGAAAGATTAGAAGAAAGAAAATCATGTTTTCTCATAAATTTAAGCAGCATAATTGAAGATAAATTAAAAACAAAATCTTTTTTTTTTTAAAAAGATATGGATGAAATTTACACTGATGCAATTTGATGATATTGGACTAAAATGTTTAAGTTCAAATTACTTTAAAACTGAATAAACTGGAAATGATTTCCTTCACATATTCAGCATACCTGTTTACCTACAGTTTCTACATATACACATACACACCTACATGTATTTGCTCAATAACTTTATTCAAACAAATTGCTATGGTCCATTTAACCTCTGTGGTTTGAACTTTCATTCTTACAAGATCTGCTGATTTGACTATTCAATGATAGAAGATCACAAAATTGTCAATAAAACAAGTTTCAAAATGTAATATCTAGAGCTTGAAGTGTCAATGCACAATTTTACTATAAGAGATGTCTAAATGGCCCCAGACAGTAACAGTAATCTCCATATTGGTCTGGCGTTTGATGAATTTAAAGTATCGAATGTTTTTAGCAATTTCAATTATAACAGGACAGCTATCTAATCACTTTAATCCATACATGTTCATTTTTGACGCTATTCAAATTAAAGTAAAACTTGTGTTGATATAAACTTGTTTAAGCATGCAGATGACACACTAACCTGTTAATTCATTCAGTACTATAGGATATTTTCAGTGATTTAAAACACTTAACATGTTTTTTAGATAAACTATTATAGAGGGTTGGGAAAGATGCATCAATTCATAAGATTCATATACAGTGGAATCTGTCTTGAGAGACCACCCTTTCTACCACTGAAATGTGGTCTCTCAAACAGGTGGTCACTCAAAAAATGTCTTATTTAAAGGATTAATTAACCAAGTGGTTTTCATATTGTTGTCTCAAAAGACAGGTGGTTTTTACATGAGTGGTCTTTCAAGACATTTTCCACTGTAGTTAGATACAACACTGTGTAATCTAGGTTTGGTATTGCAATTTTTATTTTTCATATACATGTACACAGTGACTTCTTTTTGTGTCGAAATCATAGGAGTCAAAATTCCAGTTATATCAAAAGTTGAATGACCGGTCCCGATTTTGATAAATAAACATACATAAATTAAAATTTCCGTTAATTTGAATTCCAGATATCTAAAGTAATAAGAGTGATCCCATGAACTAATATAGACATCAAGATTTGACTGTATCAATCAAAGCAGCTGTAAGCATTTGCAAAAGCCTTGCTCCTAAATCTTATTCCAGATTATTCTTTTTATAATAAACAGAGAACATTCCTGCAGACAGAGACTAAATTCCTTCACTATATGTACAATACACTCTTTTTTCTTCCGATGTTTCAACATGATTTTCTAAACAAAAGAAGTAAGTTTTGATGGTAAAAGTTGTTCTCTTAATTTTATGTCTTGTTTATTTAATGGCTAAATATAATTTTTATCCTACATACATCATTATTTTCATTAACGTTTTTTTTAACCATTTATCATCATACATGTATAATAAAATCTTTGACTCAGAAATTCTCCTTAAAGGAAGCAAAGAATTCATCCGATTGTCCGGCATTATTCCACAAAATTAACAAGGTCTTTCCTATAATCGGGTCGCTTCAATTGCCTTGTTATTTCGCATCTTGCCAAGAATTTTTCACTTATATGGAGATGTCACCAGCTTTAGTTGAAGTGACATAAATTTTGACCTGTGCTATGGACTGACGCCTATGCAGTGAAGGTTTTTTTGTGTGTGCCATGCCTAATGTGACATAGGACCTCGGTTTTAAGTTGGTTTTTTTTTTTGAAGCCCGATGACTTTCAATTTACATGCCAAGCACATAGCTAAGGAACGGTCATTACCATTTTTTAGTGTCTTACTGTTACCGGGGATAAAACCTGAGATTTTCGAATCAAACATGCAACCAGCAACCACTAGATCACCGCAAGCAGTCAAAATCAACTGAAATCCTTCTATGTCTATTCAATACTGAATCATATTCAACATATTCAACACTAATAAACATCTACCTCCAATCATTCAACTTCTATCAACCTTTTGATAGTAAAACCGATCTCCGTCTAATGGTTCAATATCATCATCATATCCACAGTTCAAATTTTTCAAACATAATTAGGGTTCAATATTATTAACCTTTCTTCACTTTCTGTTCAACATGATCATACTGGTACTATATATACTGGGAGTATATTTTTTCTTTATAAACCTGAAATTCAACATCTTTTTCTTTTGTACACTGATGGTTCAAAATGATTTTCTTTTATAACTGATAGTTCAACAAGTTTCTCTTACATAGAATGGCAGTTCTACATATTTCCCATTCACACACTGGCTACTCAACATAATGTTCCTTCACAAACTGATAGTTTGAAAAGTTTCTCATTTTTAAACAGACAGTTCAACAAGTTCCTTCTTTATAAAATCACAGTTCAATATATTTCACTTTACACACTGATAATTCAACATATTTTTCTTTTATAAATTGATCATTCAACAAGTTTCTACTTTATAAATAGTTACTAACAGTTCAACAAGTTTTTCATTCATAAACTGCAAGTTCAATATACTTCCCCTTTACATACTTACAATTTAACATGATTTGAATTCAAATAAGATTGCATTACTCTGTATAATTTCCATTCTATGCCCGCTTTATTCAACTATTAAAAAATAAATCTAAATTTGTGTATATTCAGCCAAGTGAAGCAGAAGTGTAAAGTAGAATTTCAATTTTCCCCACAAAATTTAGAAAATAACTTTGCCTAGTATCTTATTAAATGGATTTTATCAATGTTACATGGCAAAACTTAAATTCAGACATTAGGAATACATTAAAAATTTGCAAATGCAAATTTTACAGGAGAGAAAATCTCAAATGTCCTATAGAGTAGTTTTCATTTTTACTTACCTATGTAACACATGGATAATGTTTAACGTACACGATTCACCAACAGCTAGGATGTGCATCTTAATACATCAGCTGTTAAAACTACAACATGAAGTATATAGTTCTCTATGAAGCTCCGATATTAAAGTCATTCCCAAACTGACTGTTTTTCTGTCATCAACAGTCGCTACAAAATCTCCTATTTTCTTACTTGCGATTCCCTGACCAAGATCGTCCTCTTTCTGAATTAAACTAGATATTATCCTGTTCACATACCTGGCACAGGTACAAAGCTAATTTTCCCATACCTAGGTGAAATATTTTCTTCACCTTGCAACTATGTTTTATCAGTATTTAAAGTGTGTCATGATGCATACCTGACATTCACTGGAGCAGGTTAAATCCTCAATCATAATAGGTAAAACAGGTAAAAAAGCAAATATTGATGTATCTATATTCAGTGCTCAAAATCAATTAAATCATATCATTCATTTGCCATAGTCCAAATAGCAATAACATTACTTTACTGCCTAATAACACACACACACACACACACACATATATATATATATAAAAATATATATATGTGTGTGTGTGTGTGTATATATATATATATATATGAATGACTTTGTTTTACTGAAATCTAAACCTTCACGAGTTGAAAGGAAAAAATTCCAAAAATTCCCATGTTATTAACATACATGAAACAATTTACCTTGAGTAAATATGAATGTATATATAAAATGTGTGCATACCTGTTGGCTATTCAGAGTCGTTGACCTACACCTTTTGTCAGAGAAATGGTTTTATTTAGTCTACAATAGATCTATATACACCAGTACATATATATAAAACTACAAGGTACACAAGGTGAATATTAGCTGCTAGCTTTTGTAACCAATTTGTCGCATAGCTTTGTAAGTGTAAGTGAAGAAGGTATCTCTGTTATCCAGTTTATGTACAGTGATGACCTGCTGGTCTCTCTGCCTTTGGGGCTTACTAAAATTGTTACTTATGTGTAGTCATTTCTGACAAACAATCTTCTCCATTGCTAAAACAGACTCCAGTTTATGTCAGTATTAGACACATAGATACACATAGCACCAATACACAAGGGCAGCTCTAGGAGATACACTTTTATACACATGTAAGCATGTAAACATACATCACATATAAATGCAAAAACAAACATTATAAGGCTTGTACACAAAAATATTTATTTGTAAATATCAAAGTTATTAACATGTAAACATTTAAATAAGGGATATATACAAACTATCTTCATTATATAGACATAGCTATAATCCAAAATAGATATATTTGTATTTTCTATATGTATATACGGTGTTATAAAAAATTGAGCTATTTAAAGGACTTTCATGACCAAAACTGTCAGAGAACAAGAATGTATATAGCAATGAATGTGAAATTTAGGCACTAAAATGTATGTTGGTTCACAAAGTGATTGACATCAATGAAGAATGTATGTTTTATACGATTCAGAAATGTTTGAAGGAAGTGATATTGACATTGGCGTAAAAATATCTGTACGAAAGAAGAAATGTGATGAAAAATTAGGTCCTTAATACAACACAAAATATGATGCCCATGAGATGAAAAATAACTGGAAGGTTACTGTTTAATCCAAATGTCACCATCATTTGGATAAAAGTGATACAACAACCAATTTGACACATAATTATGTTAGATATTTGTGTGTACTTGGAGTAAGGGTTAAACATAGTATTTCTGTGTAAAAGGAAAAGTTAAAATATGCATGTCTTTACAATAGAAACAGGTCTTGAGAGAACACTGTCGTGAAAGACCACCTGTCTTTTGAGACTACATTTTGAAATCTACCCAGATCAATATCTGTGTAAATAAAACCTCTTTTGAGAGACCACATGTCAGTGACAGATAAGATGATCTCTAAAAGAGGTTCCACTGTTGTAGTAAACCAGAGCTGAGTCATTCATTAAAAATTTCAAATTCCAATAGCCCTGAAATATTGCGGAATTGCTCTAATCCAATTTCAGCAAAGGCCTCACTGATAGGAAGCAAGATCTACCAATAACTTGGCTAAAACTTGAGCAAGAAACTTGAAAGATTATTTGACAAAAACCAAAATGTAGCAAACAGAAAAACCAAAAACAATGTCCCTCAATATTGGATCTTGTGTGCTTAAAAATACTAATACATTGTAACGTCCGGAAACCGATATTTGTAAAAAATATGATCACTTCTATATACCAATCATATTAAACAAGTCTGGAATCTTTAAGTACAGAATATTTGCTGAATACCGATCCTTCTATATTCCAGACAACAGACGAATTATCATGACAAAAAGTGGTGATGTACTTTTAACAACTTCTAAATACTCCCCTTTTAAACTGCTAACATACTTGTCTAGCTTTTTTAACAAACACAAAATATGAGAATAGATAAACAGTAAATTCTACAACCAGATCATTCTGTGTCCTTGCAATTGAAGCTGTATTAAAAACCACAAAATATCAGAATTATTTACTTACAGTCAACTTCCAAGAACTGAACCTTCAGAAAAGATATTCAAACAAGAGGCCCAAAGGGCCTTAACGGTCACCTGAGTAAAAGAGCAACAATCGCTTAAATTAAGTGATTGACATGTTAAGGCCAACTTTAAGAAAGGGAATCATGCAAGACTCTTTAGGGACTGCAAAATTGTGTTTGAATAATGTCTAACAACATAAATTTATTTGTATTGACACATGTATGTGGTATTGCGTGGTTTACCTGATTGTGCAATAAAATTCACTCAAAGCAAGCAGCAATTCATTTTATATTTTTATTATACCTACTAAACAAATCTCAGAGTATTAGACAAATTACACTATAAACAACTTAATTAAGATAGGTCTGGTTATGCACCGACTTGTTTTTTTTTCTGGGTGACATAGGGCTACCAATGCCTTCCAGCATTTCTCCTTCACGTATGTTGTCCATCTCTACTTGTGCCGAAACCTTTGTGCCTGTCCAGCATTGGCCATGAGGCTTATAGCAGTGTTTATACAAAATTTGCACCATTGACAATGCAATTTTAGGCTACCGGTGGCATTTAATAATTCTCCTATCTCTGTTTCGTTAATAACGAAAAGGCCAGAGGAGTTACTAGTCGGGCGACCGGTGTATTGGCAAATAATGCCCTACTCAGATGGTGTGAATGCAATTTCTTGTACACTATAAAAACAACCGCAGATTCTCGGAGAAAATTTTTCATCAATCAAAGGCGCGGTGTTTGTTTAAATAAAATCGGAGTTTCTCAGAGAAATTGGCGTCTCTGATCAGTCCCTACAACTTTCAAATGCATATGCCTATGATCCTCCTGTAATTCTAACTTGAACTTTGACCCCTAAACCTTTTTTTCTATACAAACTTTGATTGCCTTCACTATTGGGAATGCTTTTTACCAAATTTGGTTGAAATCAGACATTTTGAATTTTTCGCTGATTTTAGCGCTCTTTAGGAGTCTGACCCTTTATATTCACAAACTTGAAGGAGCTTCCCATGGGGATACTTCCTACCAAGTTTTGATGAAATTGGCCCACTGGTTTTTGAATAGAAGATGAAAATGTTCAAAAGTTAACGCACGACGGACGACGACGGACAAAGAGTGATCGCTATAGGTCACCATGACCTTTCGTTCAGGTGACCTAAAAAGAGGTCAGGTTTTGGGGAGTTACACTGTACTATATTGATCTTATAAAAGGAGACCATTGTGTACAACAGAAATCAAGTTAGAATGAATCTAATGATAAAGTATCCTGGAATTGCTGAGAAATAATGAAATATGGTCATATATGGTCATAATGATTGGAAGTATTTCTACTTCTTTTTATACACAGTCAAACATCTTTATAATGCCCCTCTTTTCATTTGCCACCTGGCTTTATGCCACTTTTTTGAAAGTCCAATTTTCCCTATAATTTCATTTAAGGTTTTCCTAAATGGTGGCAGTATAACGAGATTTTACTGTATGTTTGTGATTCTCCTCCATTTTCAAAACCAGGTTTTCTGCCTATTGATATCAATTTGCCCACTTAAGATAATGATATCCTCTACTGAACATCAAATACTTTTTGTAGGACATCACATTTACCAAAAAAGTCTACTGGCACAAAATATGGTAAGTCAAGGTGAAAAAATGACTTGGAGATTTATTGACCCACACCATATAAACAACAGGGGGAATATCTTGAAAAATAAAGTTGATTAACAATATCCAATTGAACCAAGATGATCTATACCACATTTGGTGAACCAATATGAGGGAATGAAAAGGTATGGTATGACCGATTAATCTCAAGCCAGAGAATGTAAACTTTTAGCTTATGCCTACCTACTCCAAGGAATGTAGTGGGGGACTTCTAATCAGGATCCAATCAAACCTTTTCTTGGATATAAATAAGGACCTTCCAATGGAAACTTAAGAACTCTATAATATTAATTAACTTATCCATCCCTGAAAAAAATAATAGACTTAACTTGAAATGAAAAGCATAGATCTAGTGCAATTGCTTGTGTACTTGATTCAATCTGTTATACATACATATAAAAATCACTTTCAAAATGGGGTTACTTTGGCTTATTTCTCTAACATTTCTAAACAAAATATTTTACTGTTTAAAACAGATTCACTCTTATTTTGTCTTAAAAATCTAAATAATAATGCAAGTAACAAGTTGCAGAATTAATGATAATATCCTGAGACACTGAACAAGCTAAATCAAGTATTTCTAAAAACTGTTAGAATTTAGTTTATTGTTATCATGATCAAGAAGTTTCTGTCTGATCATTATTTATGTCTGCCCATCTTTGTGTAGACTGCCAATAAATAGGCATTTAACCAAAATATGTACATTTCTGGAGTTGAATATATATCTATACCATGCAATTTCAAAAGAAAAATATGTGTAAAAATAGATTAAATTATTTCTGCTGAATGGCGAGCTTCCTTTCCCACTTCAATATCTCTAATCAGAAATCTTATCAGGAGAGCAATACAGATTAGCATACTAAAACCAGAACTTAAGACAATTTTTCGACATGATTACCTCCTTATTTCAAAGATAATGTCTGGCTGAGGCCACATTATAAAGTTTAAGGAAAAAACAGGATCCAACTGAATTAAATACACAATCTTCAACCAGGTAAATCCATGTAGAGAGAATCATCTAACAATTTTTCAATACCGAAATGTTAATACAACATCAAAACCTTCAAACAGTCACTAAAAATAGTGGTAATTAAGTAAGTATATTTCAGTCAGTCAATATTTGCCACAATCACTGATGAATGACCAATACAGATGCAACAAGGCTTGGTAGACAACTGTCATGAAAAACCATATATTTACATACCGACTGTTATTTCCTTCATTGCAAGTATACAGATGGTTGCGTTGTATATTTAATGCTTGACACAGCTGAACCCCCCCACACACACCCACACCCCCGCAAGGTCAATTATATAGAATGAATTTCGTATCCAGCTGACTTCAGATTCACAGAAAATGGACATATATATAAATATAAGGATTGTTTTTAATTTTTTTAAAAACATGGAATATACATGTAATGGCTCGTGGAAAAAAATTCTGTGTAGCACTTAATTGTTTTGAAATCAGAGTCAGTAGATCCGTCTCGGGGCTTTATGTTAACCCTTATCCCGCCAAACAGGTATATATACAAACTTTAAGTATAAAGATTGTCACTGCCAAGCACATGTATATATATATATATATATATATATATATATATATATATATATATATATATATATATATATATATACATGTATATATATATATATATATACACATACGATTGATGCTGACTCGTGCTCACTGCCAAACATGTGTATATATATATATATGATTTCCATGTACGCTATAAATACCACAGAATCCTATGTAAAAGACCATTAGTGAATATAAAAAGATATGGACACGTCATAGATAAGTCTTTAATCTGATTGGTTGACACACTTTTATCACTGAAAATAAAGATAGAATGACTTACACGACCTTCAAGATCTCGCTTCCCTAGAAAACGAATGTATTACATATGGCGCCTGAATAGTTTTGTTCACTGTATGATAATGGAACTTTGGAGCTATATTTCATTACTTACAAATCGAGAGAGGAAGAGGAGTTCCTCAGATTTGAAATATCAGATTTGAATGTAAATAAAATACAAGTTCTCAGAAAGCCCTTATGAATAATGCACTGACCAATAGGATTATTCTATGCATTGACGAGGACCAATAGACCAACATTGACTCGCTACTCAGTTCACTTCGACACCAGGACTTACCTGCTATTTACCTGACAACAGTAATCTTTTAGATTTTGTTTATTTATTGTTAAAAAATATGATGTGGGAATCTTTCTTTTGTTTCTGAAACAAACTGCTGCCTCAAACTTAATTTCCACGAGCATCTAAAGACACAATGCCAGCTGCGTCATTACACTCATGCCGAGTCATAAATAGCAACTGCAGTCACAGAAATTAAAACTTTAACTGTTAATTAGCAATGAATACCTGACCTAAAAAACAACTTCAAAACCTTTAATTGCAATCATTTTTTTAAAATCATGTATGGATATAGGGGTCAATTTACACAAATTGACACACAATTACAAGTTAAAGTGACCAGTTCAAATTGATAAAAATTCACATTTTTAATCTGGCAGCGGTGTGTATACACTAGTATATACATGTATGTGCAGCAGTGACTGGCCGAGTAAGCCTATAGATGAGTGGCGGGATAAGGATTCACAGTTTCCCATTTGCTAAAGCCAAGGAGAAGTTTGGACAAGGCAACAAGATTTCAATAGTCAGTTGTCAGTCCAGGCAAGTAAATATCTAAGTAGTAGCAGTACAAGCCTATAGATGTTAAGATTACAAGTAGGAATGCCCAACATTTAAAGTAAGTTATAGTATTTCAAAAGCAATCCACGGCAACAAGTTTTTCATGCCAGTAGCACTTTCCCAGCTTGCTAAAAAGTTATGGTCAAGGATTCCATCTTATAAAAAAATCTTGAATAAAACCTTGTTTGAGAGTCCAACTATCTAAGGAGACAACATTGTCATGGCAAATTAAATGGTTTCTCAAGACAAGAGCTACTATATGCTGAAAAATCTGAGCTTGGTGTAATTTTGTAGAGTGCTTTTGCAAAGAATTTCCCTAGAACTCAATGAACCATAAGCTGAGAACAAGTGATGTTGATAGATCAGCAAAATGATACAAGTGTAGAGACATTATTTCTCTTTCTTGGTGATAAACGTCAACAATTCAGAATGGCTGCCAGATTTTCACTCCACTGTACCATAAAAGTTTAAAAAGAAGTAATGAAATTGATTTAAATTTTGTAGTATGACACATACCAACATAATCCTAGCTGTGGTACTTAAGATTCATATTTATTGCAGCATTACTGAAAGTTGTAGACATTCTTCATTTTATTACAACAGCATATTAAATAGTTAAAGGTTCCATAATGACAAATACACTGGCCTGCTCAATGATCCGTGCATTGCCAAAACTATCAGACAAATAGACCTACTTCCTTATTCATTCCTGTCCAATATAGATACAAATATAGACCAGCCAGCTTGACATACCATCCAAGACAAATAACATCAAGAATTTCGTCCAAAAAGACCTGTAAATTAAGCAATTCATAACAATACGAAAATAGACCCATTAACCATATCTGCCAAATATCAGTAAGTAAACAGACTGTTCAAATTGATCATCACTGACCAATACATACCAGCACTTAAGCTACAGTACCCATTCCCTGACCAACACTAATGTGCAAAAAGATCAGCATAAGTTAACATTTCTTGATACACTTAATTATTTACCCACAAGCAATGAAATTTGCTCAGTTACATGTAGAAATTGCTCAACATTACTGACAAACAGAGATTTGCTCAGTTATAAATTGATCTCTAATACTGACAAGCACAGAGATTTGCTCAGTTATAAATTGCTCACCATTACTGACAAGCACAGAGATTTGCTCAGTTATAAATTGTTCACCATTACTGACAAGCACAGATTTGCTCAGTTATAAATTGATCTACAATACTGACAAGCACAGATTTGCTCAGTTATAAATTGATCTTCAATACTGACAAGCACAGAGATTTGCTCAGTTCTAAATTGTTCACCATTACTGACAAGCACAGAGATTTGCTCAGTTCTAAATTGTTCACCATTACTGACAAGCACAGAGATTTGCTCAGTTCTAAATAGTTCACCATTACTGACAAGCACAAAAACAGCTCAACTTTCAATTTAACCACAATGTTGACAAGCAGAGAATCTGGTGTAGTCACCAATCTCTAAACATACTGACAAGTACATAATAGTGCTCATTTTATTCATCTCTCATTAAAACATAAAACATAAACATTTAAAAATCTATCAAAGACAAGCATACAGACTGGAAAATAAACCACCTGTGGTCAGTACTGATTACCATATAAGTCTGTTTAAAATAATCCAGATCCACTTACGCAAAACTTTAGAATATATACTTGGCTTGCTGTCTATTAAGCAAAACAACCTTCAATTAAGTATCATAAATATCATATTAAAATCACAATTTTAGAAAATGTACCAATAAAAAGAATCTGTATATTTCAAAACACAAACCTTTCATCTTTCTCGTCACCTTCTTCTTATCCATCAAAGACCTGCCTCATGATTACATCTCGTGTCTTCCTGTAAGTAAAAGTTCAAAGGTTATGAAGAAAAGTTCCAGGATGAATAAACGAGACACCTAGCTTAGTAATGATGAGGCAAACATTCATGTACTACAAAATGTAAGATTTGCTACTCTGAATTATAAAAATAATATGCATCCATAGAAGATTCCATACATTTTCTACATTTTAATCACAGTAATTTGTCATTACCGACATATCCCATATGTAACAAGGTGGGTTTTCTATCACTAGATGAGTAAATTATTAGAAATAATCTATTTCCCATCAATTACATACCTACACAGCAAAACATGATGTAGTGTTGGAGTACAAACTTTTTATTTACATGCTTGGAAAGATTACACAGCGCTGATGAAAGTGCCGACAGCTGAGCACCAGTGTATTGACAATATAAAATGCAACTGCAATAACGAAGTTCATACTCACAAACATGTAGATGATTCATTGTAAGAATTGTCAATTGCACTCAATCAAGGATTTCAAAATAGTATAACAGCTACTCATACAAGATTTTGTACATATTGCTTTAACGTGTAATACCTGTCTAACACAGCTTACTGACTGGAAAGTTTGATATTTCCACTGGGGATTAACTCTACTATTTTACTATGCAAAATCTTTCATGTGGGGTTAATTTAGATGAAAATAAAGGAATAGAAAATTTCATTGGTTAAAAAGTTTATTTGGTGGCTCATTTCGCAAAATTGTGTAATTTACCAAGATCGGCCCCATGTGATCACTTCAGCTTGTACGTTATACAATAGAAGCAAATAAATATAGTCTGTTTACATCAAAGGGAGGTAACTTAATTGTATAAGTTGTATAGTTGTTTAATGTCACACTCAAGAATCTTTCACTCATACAGAAAGGTCGCCAAATGCCAGTGATGGGCTAGTTTGGCCTTTGCTCGGCATGACCATTGAGCAGTGAAGGTTCGTTAATGGCCGACGCCTATTCAAACACGGGACTCCAGTTTTTACTGTCTAATCTGAAGGACAGGAAAAGCCAGCCACCTCTGCAAAGGCTAGAACCTATGACCCTCCGGTTGTGAATTGATCACTCTACTGTGGAGCCACAATGGCTCTCTAACTTAATTGTACCGCTACACTATTTCAAGCTAATCAAAATACTGAAGCAATATAAATCTTGGAAATAAGAACAATGACAAGCTGCGGTATAGATATTTGGGTTAAACTGTTTTTTTGTAATTTTGAACTCAAATCAACAAAAACAAAAACAAAACAGAGATGAAGTTAGATTTTTAATGTAAATTTTTTTCTATTGTAGAAAGTACTTGTCAACTATAAAATTATTTGACATATTGTCAATTTTATGGCATTCTTCTATAAATACATCCAGGTAAACCCTATCCATGACTTAATGTCTAAATTCAATATTTTATATTAAAGTACAGACAGAATGAGAAAAGGATGACTTAGTCAGAGGTTCGGTAATCTGTTTTCCTTACTTCCTGGCATAATTACATTGCAACTCTAAGCTGTACAAGAAATGGACACAGAGAGAGGTTATCTCAGGTCCTATATATAATATTAATAAGTGAAGATACCATTTATTTGATTGCTTACATATTGTATACAGGATGTGACCAGTCTGACCTCTTGATCCCTCGCTGCTCAATGGCCATAAGTGCCGAGCATAGGCCAAAATTTGAAGCCATTAACCGGCATTTGGTGATGTCTCCATATGAGTGAACGATTCTTGAGTGGGACGTTAAACAACAAAACAACAACAACAACACCTGAACAGAACCAGTGTCTTCCCGGAGAAGCTGTTCAGTTATTAGCTAATGTATCATGTGCAAAATTATTGTGGTAATTTCTCGAAATAAAATATGACCTAAACTGGAAGGTAACAATGAATTTAAAGACAATAAATCAAATGGAATTGTAAAAATGAAATGATTCCCAGATAAGTCATCATGGCAATTCATTCAACAAACAAAAGAGAAAGTGGCATAACATGTTGCAGTAGGAATTTGTCTAAAGAAGAAAATTTTTATATTTTGTAATTTTTAACTCAAGTGTATCAAAGAACTTATAAAAATGGGTAGGTTGCTTTTTTCTGCTAAATTTAGAAAATTGCAATTGGGAAAATAACTGCACATTTTTAAAGTGAAGTTGTGTCAAATTGGGAAGGTATTCCCTGAGTATTAATTCATTTTTCATTAAGGTTGCAGTCTGTACATTAAGTTTGGATTTTTTTTTCATCAACTGGGAAAAAAATGCATTTTGCTTTGAGAACAGGGCAGAATATAAGCCCTGTGAAAAGCATAAAAAAAGTATGAATGTATTCAGATCACACTTATCAAAACATCATGAGGTACATGTGTTTAGATTACAGATGGCAATTTAATCCTGTCAACACTACAAACTATAATAGACTGGTCCAAATTCTAAAGTAGAGAACATCCCATTTACACAATTAGGGGTAAAAGGGTTATGTACATAAAATTTTCTGTAATACATTGTCCATTTGTACAGCTTTTGCTGGACAAGATATGACAATGTTACGAAATACTGGTGAATGACAATTATATAAGTTGATATAACATGTTTGTTAATCATTGAAAAAAAATTAAGTTTAAACTTTTAATTATCATAACAAAGTATGTCATTTACTTCTTGTTTTATCTCATGAATATAATATAAAAAAAAGGTGGAAAATTTAAAGTATTTTCTTTGTTTTAGATACTAATTATCCATCCTACATGTCTGACTAAAACTTTCTGCCTCTTTACTTTTAAAATCCCCCCCAGTGTTTTGAATGGATTAAATCAGAGCTTAGTCACTTGTAGTTTTTCATTGGTCAATGACATTTAGATATTCTATCTTTCCCCATTTCCTGCTTGGGTTTTTTTAGTATCACCTCCATAGATGTACCAATCATATTTACTGAAGACCAGGAAATTTGTGTATTTATCTCAGAGAACTGTTTAATAAATCAATATTTCAAGCCAATTTCAGATGAAATCTCATTCGACCATTTTCTTTTCCCTTTCGTATTGGAGATTCCAACATGACTGATACAAACTAAAAGCATGTATGTCAACCTTGCATGTTACCTTAACAAATAACAGGTCCAGTCACAAGCTGTAGTGTAAATTAGCTGCAAAAGTTGTTTGATTATATATGGGAGCACTAATTGATATAATCATATGAAGGAAATTTCTCATTAACAGACACTTGTACGACATGTTTGTCATCTATCCAGAGGAGGAAATCCCCAACATATTTCCTTCTGTAATTTTAGACTGCATCTCTTAGTCATTCAGCTCAACTCTTATGAATTTCACAAGTACTTTTACTATAAAGGACTCTTAACTCATTCACCCCTAAAGACACATATGGACTGGTCTAAGTCATTGATTTACTGAACAGTCCATTGTTTTTCGGGGGTTGATAAGTTAAGGTTCTGATACCTGTTATTTGATGTATTTTTTGATAAGATTCATGCTAAAAACATGTTGATACAAAAGAAGGTGATTTTGTAAGTGACCAAGCTAGAAAGAAATATATCACAGATTGAAATCAGCGTTTATAATAACTCATCTGTAAAAATGGAGAGAAAGACTACTGAGTTTCAAAATTTGAACAAATTCATTTACTTAGTGAAGTTACATGTATATTATGCTTCATACAAATATTGTTAAACATAATCATTACGAACAAAAGTCATTGCAAGATGAAGTTTGAACCTCTCCTTATTCTCTCAATTTTTTAAATCTCAATTTCCAGTGTTAGTAGATACTTACCACCAGATATCAAACTCAAATTTCACAGTGACAACTTACGCAGATATAAAAACCTAAATCCATTCCAAATGTAAATCAATCTGATCTAATACTCCTGATATTTAACAGATCTTTGATACAATCTAAGATGTCGCCATTAGCTTACACTAATAGGCTAAAACATTGACATATACTACAGATTTTTGTGAAACAATGTGGGTACAGTAGAACCTGTCTTGAGAGACCACCGTCATGAAAGAACACCTGTCCCTCAAGATCACATTTTAAAAACCACTCAGTTAAATTCATCTTTCAATGAAACCTCTTTGGAGAGACCACCTGTCATCTTGAGAGACCACATTTCAGTGGCAGAAAGGGTGGTCTCTCAAGGCAGACTCCACTGTACAATGTGTGCAATGTGTGTAATCCAGACACAGGACCTCAATTGAAAATCCTATCTGAAAAACCTATCTATTATATCTTACAGTATATGGCCAAAACTTAAGTCATCAAAACGGTTGACATCATGTGTCACATACAGAGCTAATGGGACATAAAAAGACTTGATTTTATGGATAAAGTATATTTCTTATCTACTTGTGTCAACTCAACAAAACCTAAACCCTCATTTGGTCTCAACCATTTCAAAGTATGGTAAAATCAGTCATAATTCAGGGTTGTATAATTTGAAATCCCAATTTTACAAAATTTGATGTGTAATTCAAACTTGCTCACTTTTGAAAAATGAAAGAAGACCATTCTATTTATTGACTTGGATGAGTCTAAATGTGACAACAGGGTTGAAGAGTTTGTTTCATTACAGGTTCACATAACATTTATAATAGTTGAAATTTCATTACAAAATCTCTCTCTCCAAATCACCATCCTAAAGGGACAAAATGTTACCACTGTCAGCCATTTTGTTGACTACTTTTAGGACATATTCTGTAGTGCTGAGGTCTTTGTATAAAAAGAGTAATCATATTTTATCAAAATATTTAAATGTCTTTAATTGTTGATTTATGCCAAATGCAACTACAGACAGTCATATGAGGGCAGGCAATCTGAAAACTGTTAATATGTACCCGGAAGAGATAACCTTGTAGAAATAAACCAACAAAGTTTGCCATAATAATCAGCTAAGAATCTGGCAGAACTTGATACCTGCCATGAGTAAAGGTGAAAGATGTAGCTCATAGTTAATACAGTGGAACCTGTCCCGAGACACCACCACATCTGCTACTGAATTGTGGTCTTTCAAGACAGGTGATCTTTCATAAGAGGTTTTATTTAAAGCATTATTGAACCAAGTGGTTTTCAGAATGTGGTCTCACAAGATAGGTGGTCTTTCAATGAAGGTTTCACAGTAGCACTATTTGTAACCACTTAGCTATGGAGGCCCCCTACAACACTGATAAACTGACAGCAAGACAACTTTTGGTTACTTGGATTTGTATTAATTCATAAAATGGTGGTGATGGTAGCAACAGATACAAAGGACATTCAAGCCTGATGTTCTATATAGCATATCATTGATACTGTTAATAGACAATGAATAAGATTTGTTGGTCAAAACATCCAAAGTAAACAATGAATCTGATATTCATGGGAGGTTTGAACCTGTGTGAATGTTAAAACACATTAATTTTTGGCCAAGAAATAGAAGGAAGACCATGTCAGAGAGGGTGGTGATACTGAGCTTTGATTAATGTTTAGGTCAGTGTTCAAAGATACAAGTATATCATGTATTAATATGTAAGCGACCAGCTCAGTTCCTGCCCTATCTGCAAAGCTGGGGCTTTTTTTCTGACCTTTTCAGGAACATGGCCCATGGTGCTGGAATTGGTAATTTCGTGACATTTTGGCTCAAAGTTGAGAATTTTTTGCATATGTCTGAAAAACTGAACCAATTTTTTAATTCATTTCTCAGCTATTTTCTCTTTTTTTAAAAAATCTTTTTTATTGTCAAGCTGCTGTTTCGCCTTTCAAGAAAAAACAAATATCAGCATCGAAATGAGAAATAATAAAAAGATGTTATATTATGTTTTTGATTGGGAATTTTAAACGAAACATTGGGAAAAGAAGATATGATTTGTGATCGGGAATATACCCAATATCATCTATAAATTTGGAGGAAAAAAATCCCTGAAACCCAACACACAGGTGAATATACAGTGGAACCTGTCTTAAGAGACCACCCTTGTGGAAGACCACCTGTCTTGAGAAACTATTTAAAAAAACCATGCAGTTACATGACCCTTGATATAAAATCTCGTTTAAGGGACCACCTGACTTTAAAGACATTAAACAAAGAATTTGAAAATAATACCAACAGTGACTTTTGAGTAAGGAATTGAAAATGTTCAATATATATGCATAATAACACACAGCAATGGACAGAAATAAGGTGGCCACAGTCGCTCTGGCTACACAACTTACCGATTTCTTCTGTATATCACTTTCAAGACCACATACTGTATATTTTATCACAGATTATTAAGTCCAGTATTTGTTTTTAGCTTTTTTCCTGAAGTAGTTATATTTCCTAATTCTTTTTAAGTTTCCTGATTTTCCTTGGGATACATTCTACTGGTACTAAGCATGTCAATTCTCCCTGGTCAATGCATATTTTCATTTCAGCTAAAAGATTATCTATATTCACAATCACTTAAATTCCAATTCTATGAAAAATGAAGTTCACCTTGAATTTTTACTAGCTAAAAAAACACCTCACAATTTATAAACACTAAAATTCCTTTTCTACGAAAAAAAAAAACATAAATTTGATGAACATTGATTTTCAATTTGTTGTAACAACCGAAATCAAAATCCTTTTAGATATTATTTTTTGATTAGATTAAACCATCACTTCCTTCTACTTAATCATGTTAATCCATTTCTTTATAAATATGTTGACTATTTTAGAACCACCCACTCTAGTGTTATATATCAAGGCTATCCACATAAAACAGTTGAGCCCATTCTTTTGCTTTTCCTTAGACAGATCAGTTACACATTTTAATTCCTCTGTGTAATATTTCCATTTTATTTCCTCACAACATCAGGAGTGTATATCCATCAATATTTTAGCAGGTCTGGTTCCAGTCAGTCGTAAAGGAAAATTACACACAATATGATGTAATGTGAAAAAGATTTTTGTTGGTAGCATTCAATCAAGCATTTCATAATGAAAATGGTAGATAGAAGCAAGGACTTATGTGAGATGAAATGATCAATTCTTAACACAGAGGGACAATTCAAGAAATATCAATAATGGCAAATTGCTTTAGTGTTTATCTACATAAAATTTCACACATAATCCAGAAAAGAGACTGAACACATTCCAAGGTTAAAGAATATCTTAAATCAGACTGTTTGATCCTTAAATGTTAACAGAGTATGTAGATTCCCCCATGACTTATTATAAAGCCCTGTGAAATCGAAACATTTGATCCTTTTGTGTTAGTGCAGATCTGTAAATCCCCATGTGAATAAATATAAATTATATGAGATCAAACTGTTTGATCTCTTAATATCGACATAGATCTCCAAATACCAATATTTAATAGACAGTAGTTTTCCTGATGATCATAGTATAAGAACTGACCATGTGAAGTGTCCGTCACAAAACAAAAAATCAAACACTATCTAGGTGAAGTAACCAAGACTGCTCTCCAGAGCTGTTAACATTGAAATGTGATGTTAACAGCTACAGATATATAGTAGGTGACTTGACTGGAGATGACTGATACTTGTATGTGTATGTGTTTGTAACTTGAGAAATTTCAAATTAAGTACTACAAAGCTCAGCACAAGAGCTAAACAATTTTCTCTGCCAATTAACCTCAGTTCCCTTAATTTAAAAGTCAGCAGCAAAGATTAACTAGCAGCCAATGAGATATACAATGGAATATTTTGTGGTCAGATTTCTTGCCAATTGCCAAGCTTAAGTCAAGGGTTCAAAGTCCAGTTTGACCATGGCGTGATATACTTCTCCATTCTTGTTTGCATTTTAATAAACAAATTTTTATCTTAAATTATTGCTGTAAGCAGACAATTGGTAACTTTTTTGTTTGCTTGTTTAAATATTGCTGTATGCATTACTCAACAATTTTTCAGTTATATGGTGGCAACCAGTTTTGAATGGTGGAGGAGAGAACCTGGTTACATTGTACCAGCATAGATAGAGACCACCAGTCTTTCATTAGCATTTAAACTTACATACTTCCTCACAAAATCAGCTTAGGTTTCAACCTGCACTGACTGGAGGTGAGAGACCTAATGTCTAAAGTATGATACTCTGTCTTCTCGGCCTCAGAGACCCCACATACGTGTAGTTAGAAACAAAAAAATAGCAAGAAGTGAAAAGGAATTAATCAGTCTTCGACATCCATGTCCTATCAACAAAATTCCTAAAATCATTAATTTCAGTTTTGGAAAATGCCTGTATGCTTGCCATAACTGTATACCCAGTTTGTTTGCAAAATGTATGTCACAGACTACTGACAATATTCGAAAACATTGCATTTCTTTGCCTTTTTCAAGTAATTTTCATAAAATCTGATATTTCTAAATGCACAGAAGAATGCACGGCAAAGCTGGTTGATACTGCATTCTGTAAAACAGCTGAAATTCATCAACTTTGGGGGAGTGGTCCTCTGTGGCAAATGTTAGAGCCTCATTCATTGCACCATTTCACCTCCACTCAGTGTGAGTTTTGAGCTCTGCATGAAGTTAAGATGGCTATGTGACAAATTTGCCAGTTTACTTGTGGAAGGCTGGGGGTCTTCCCGTAGGTACATTGTATCCTGGTGCAATTCCTCTACTGTTACAAACTGGCCACCACATTATAACTGAAAAGTTGTTATATTTGGGGTATATCATCATTTTTAAAACAATAAGATAATTTCAATCAAATGTTTTAAGGGTTTGTACGAGGACAGTTTGTTGATGACTGTTCAGTTTACCACTGTTATATGTACATGTATGTCTTCATACAGTAGATGCCTTGCTAATGGTTTTAGTGTTGGATGTTTAACTCTAAGCAAGGTCAAACTAACATGAAATAGAAGTTACACAGTATGAAGCAAAAAAAATGTTTTTGCTGGTGATATCAACCCACACACATTTTTTTACAATGAATTTTCTCTTTTGCGACCTTAAGCAACACAGAACTGAATATTTGCGATCTTGTGGAGTGTAGAATTAACGATCTCATGTGATCGTCAATGGTATGTGACCTCATAATACCTGTAGTTGCTAGAGAAAAATTAATGTGCTAGCGAGTAGGGCATTATTATCCATAACTCCTCCTAATAAAAAAAAGTCTGTAATCAGCTTGATGGCATTTACACAAATGGATTTTTTCCCCAAAATCAGCAGCAAACGTTCTTAATGACAGGTACATGGGTTTAGCTTGATCACCTCTCCCATTTTATCCCAACTCCATGACATTAACATATTTTGTGATGGCTTTTTCTACTACTGGCCAAGTTTTATGACCTGATAAATATGACTTGGGTCTGAGATTACATTGAAGGTAAAGAACACATGATAAACCTTGTATGTATGGACAAAATCTTGTGAAGTACACAAACGTGAAAATTCTTTAATGTGGTAGCTTGTTTTTATACTTGCTCTATATTTACTGTTAGATAAAACTCTACATCAAGTTAACATTTTGTTGAATTTCTCATGTGGAAAACATTTACAGGTAAATTTAATAATCTAGCAGCTAAAACACCTCAGTGTTTTTTTAACATAAAAATGATATGGTATACTAGTGCAAACAAATAAAATGTTAGTTTTTAACTTAAAAATTTGAAAATATATCATTAAAGGTTTCCTCTACAGAGTTTACATCATGAAAAGTAATAAGATTTTCTCTTGGAAAACAAAATATTAAAGATCAAAGGAGATAAAACAAGATGTATTAAGAAAAAACTTTCCTCCTTGAAGCAGGACATAATTCAAAGGGATTTTCCTAAGCTGTTTTGGGGTCCGATAACTTGACCCATTTCCAATAGGAAAAGGACGTGTATTTTCTCCATAAATATGCAAGTCTCAATTTGGAATTTCAAACTAAAGAATAAAGTATTTTCAAAAATATGTCATAAATTATAGTTTTTTTTTACCATGAACACAGATTTTAGGAGGTAGGAAGATCCCAGCTTAAGTCTGATACTCTGGAAAATGTTGCCGAAATCTTGGACATAATCAAATTCATTTTACATCGTATTGATATACAGCTCTCTACAAAATTTATAATTTTGTTTAAATCTCAGGAAAAAATTAATTTATTTGACAAATTTCTAAATTTTAAAAAGACTAATAGAAAATGACAGCCCCCAAAAATGTGCCCCCTCCTCACACACAGCCAAATTTTCATTAAAGGCCAACTCTCAATAAAGATAACCTTTGTTAACTTTTTAATAATGAATAAACCTAGAATTTCAGGGGGGGAGGAGGGTCTCCCATACACAACTGAATGTATTTCTTAATAATGATCAATAATATATATGGTTTAAGGATGGGGCTGTGAATGTATTTTTAGTTATAAGTGAAAATATAAATTCCAGTGGGTGGGGCAAGACCCGCATATGTACCACTAAATATGTCTCATAATAATCCAAAATATATATCATTTAAGGGTAGGGTTGTGAATGGTTGTTAAGATATAAGTAAAAATTTCAGGGAGTGGGGCAGGAACCCACAATGATCCTATCATACACCTGTGTCTACCCATGACAAACAAGAATACATATGGCTTAGGGGTAGACATGCAAATGGTTTTCAAGAAAAATCATAACAAACATTAATTGTCAAAATCCAAGATGACCACCTGGCAGTCATTTTGTGATCTGACCCTCCTGAAAATAAACACTGCACAACTAAACCTCAAGGAGAACCTAAATATCCCTTCCGTACTTTCTGAGAAATAGCGATTACAAACTTTAATTGTCAAAATCCAGGATGGCCATCTGGTAGCCATTTTGTGATACGACCCTCCTGAAAATGTACACTGCACCATTAGACCTAAAGGAGAACCTATATGTCAAATTTAATAAAGATCCCTTCAGTACTTTCTGAGAAATAGCATTAACAAGAATTGTTTAAGGACAGACGACAGACATAGTTCACCATCTGTTGATGATGGGCTAATAACAGCTACTTTTGTTTGTTCACTTGAGAGGTCTTTTTAGACAAGTTTGACTGTAAATGCGCAGTCTTCTTCCTCCAGTCATAAAAATAATAAATCCAAAACTGACGAAACCTTGTAAATCTAGATCAAAAGCTATATGTATATATATTTCCATAACTTTTCAAATTTGTTTCCATATTTTCCCAAGATTATTCAAAGTTACTAGCAAGATTTTATCAACTTATGTTCATTCACAATATCAAACCATATCATATCAACCATGTTTTGTAGTTATCAATCATATATATCTTTTGTGATGTAAAATAAATTTATATTTTAAACACTTTTGTTGCTCACATTCTGTAACCATAAAACACAGATAAACACATAAGAGCAGGATGCATGGATGAATATAGATAAAATGACGTATCTACAGAGATTCTCTATTCTCTGCTTTTTGTTTGTTATTTTACATCCCTTCAAGACTTTTTCACTTATATTGAGATGCCACTAAGTGAAGCACCACAATTTTTGACCTGTGCAATGGACTGACAATAACTCAGTGAGGGATCTTTTAAGTGTCACGACTGGCGTGACACTGGACCTCAGTTTAAAGTCTCATCCAAAAGATCTGTGACGTTCACTTCGTATGCCGAACATTTGGCATTTCTACATTTTTAAAAAAGTCTTTGGTATGACCCAGTACAGGAATCTAACTGAGGACCTTCTACTTGTGAGTTTGAAGCTCTACCACCAGACCACTGCAAGCTGTCCTTGATTCTCTGATTAACAACTAATGGCTGTTTTCATCAGTGATGATTTTGTGTAATTACAAAAATATATGTAATAGGTCGAGGGTTGAGGATACCACTGTAAGCTCCTGCATTCTTGTCACTCCCTGCCATAAAAAATGACTCCAAAAAGTTTGATTTTATTTTAGTAATAATTTCTTAACTCACAATTGCCAATTTGGCAATAAAACTTTTGGAAATTTATTTACTCAATAGCACCAAGAATGTTGGTGAAGGTATTTCCAACTTTCGAGGAGTAGCCTAGTTGATGTCAGGTAGTACGAAATTCTGCCCAATATGGGCCATGTCAGTATGAGGTAAATTTGGCACCACGTTATGTCAACAGGTCACACTTGTAAGCATGTTGATTTACCTGTACAGTGGAAGTTAATTGTACAAGTGCTGAAATTACTCAGTGCCAAAATAACTTGAATTCCCATACGCCATCCATTTTTCACTCCATTGTCAACATTGCTGAGCTCAAATTATTGCGAGAATTTCCATCGAAGACATTCTGATGTCTTTCACAACCCTGCCAGTTTGAACAAAGCGCCCAGCCATTTTCCTCGACCACATGACAGGTTCTACGAATTACCGAAAACAAGCCTAAAGCATTGTACAAATAAGTACTTAAAACACACGTTTATGGATTGAAAACAGATATTTGAGTATATCAGAGAAATACATATTAACTTTGAAAACAAAATTGAAATTTTTGACTTATTACCTCAGTCATAAAAGAAAAATTCTATGGGTAAATATGGAATATGTGTTTTTCTGGTAATTTGTACAACCAGTCATTTATATGCTTTACAGTACATACATACGACACTAATAAAGAGCATAGAAGACTAGGATTACGGACTGAACCATATTAAAATTGAACGGGATTGAAAGTTGAAAACAGATCACACTAACAATGCATATTACTGAAATATCGCAAAGCCATAAAAAATATCTGCTTCCTGGATGAAAACAGCGGATTTTCGTTAATTATCAGAAGAAAATCACCACTGTTTCATGCCTCTACCAATTTTATATAATAGGCAACGAAAAATATGTTTTAATACTACATGTATAAAAAAAAATTGTCTACTTGCAGAATTGATCTCTAGGCCTATGGATTGAAAGGCGAGCGCCTATCCATTTGAGCCACTGGAAGTTCTGTTCAAACTTCTTCTTATTTTCATTCAAGTTGTTTATATTGTAGTTATGTATTGTTTATTGCCAGTAAACTCTTTTTTATTTTAGGAAAACATTAATTTAGAGTCTGTTTTACCAATTCATAATAATATGTTTGGTTATAAATGGTTTTTTTCAAATAATTTGAAACATTTATCATTGTGTAAATCCCACTAAATTTACCGATTGCCATTTTGATTACATCAAAAGAAGCAGTCAGGTCATGTCGACATGTTTCCAGTGAATTATCAATAATAAATGTAAGTACTCTTTAATATTAAGTTGGTGAATTTTGATGTTGATTAGAAGTGTTGATATTTTATCATTTAGAGAGAAGTAACATAAATAACTTTAACAAAGACATCAAAAACTTAATTGACTTCTAAAAATATACATGTCAATTTAGTCTTTATTGTTTGAACAATTGTAACACTTTACATACAGAATATAGTTGGAAATATTAACCAAAGTGATAGAAAATTGTACAAAATGAGTTTTGATCATAGTTATTACATTATATTATGATTGAGTTGTATAGTGAAATACAATGTGAATTACAAGAACAACCACCTGAATCTACTACCTGTCCCTTACTTCAGGTAGGTTGATCAGCGATTATCATTTTGTATTTATTACTTTTGTTAATGATGATATATAAATTCATATCATATTATGTAATCATCATTGTTATAAAGGTTACAATTATTTGATATATTACTAATCAAATATAAATGTGACGTAACGTTTTATTTCATAATGGTTCATTAATTGATCAAATGTAATTTACAGTGTTTCATGTTATATTTTTTATACTTTTATATGTATATTGACATAAGCCCTACTTGTTGTAGGACCGTTGCCAATAATATATACATGGCAATAAATGGATACCAAAGAATATAGTGTGTTTGCTAGTTAGACTTGTATATTTCAAGCATTACTCTGTTATCCACAGACAACACAGTGTAAAGAACATGTCCATTTCTTTCCAGGAATGTTTTCAATATTTTAATTATCTAATAATGTAATGACAAATTCACACCATCAGTTAATAGTTATTGTTCACTGGTACTTCCATCTGCTGTATCACTTAATCTCTATTTTGGGATTTTCTTGAACATTGTCTCAAAACAAAATGGTATCCTAACTCAGGATAAAAATATAATACAGTGTGGAAATCTAAGACAATTAATCATAACACAAGGCTGATGGCTGACACTTAGCATCAAATGTTGATGATAAAACAAGAAAACTTTCAGAAGTGTTTGCTGTACACTAAACCTGTTGTAGACTTCATTTAAAGAATTTACTTTCAGGGTGGGGCTGACAATAAGCTCTTGTATACCATAAACAATTTCACATACTTGTCTTAAGGTTGATCTGTGGTGTTTTATGTTATATGAATCACTAAAATTCAGCCTCCCACTTTTAAAGATATATAAATATATAAAAACATCTTATTTCTGTGACCTAGCTAAACCAAGGGGAGACAATCAAAATATCTCAATTACATGAAAATAAGATACTGTCAGGGAGTTATGGTGTAATATAATCTAGCTCCACTTTCCATTCCAGATAGAAAAATATCAGTTGAGGGTGGGATGGATCAATAAGTCACAACTGAGGTGTCAGACATGGTTGGGATATTGATTTATTCCACCCGATACTGATATTTTTTTTTATCTGGAACTCAGTTGTGTAGCTTGATTATTTTACTAGCAAGGCTTTAGATCCGGTTTGTTTACCTACATGTATTTAACAGTTTGACCTGCTTTGGTTGCCATATCACATCCTTATTTCACCAACCATCGGTAGATAAATATAAACCTGTACTAAAATGCATAACAATGGATATCAATCCTACAGCAGGCTCTTCCATGGGATCCACAGGGAAAGGAATACAGAGAAATAGCCAGAAACTCATGGTTCTGGTCTACAATAGATGAAACGTCGAAAGCATGACACATCTTTGTTTGACACACCCAAAGTGGTCAATTGGAGCACAAGTCAGTGTCCTATCATCTGTCCAAGTCTGATAAGTTACAGGTCAGAATACTTGCAAGATATTCAGAATGCTGGCTTTTGAATCAGCACTGTACGAGTAGTAGCTTAAAATAAGTTCAGGTCCATAATGTATTACGCATATATTATTTTATCAAAAACTTAATGACTTTTTCTTGAATTCATAGACTTATCAACATCGTGAAAAAAGCAAATACATGTATTCATACCATGAGTTGCTTCCCCTGTACATGTGTTCCCCAGTATTCTCTATTTCTTTTAAATAAGATAAGCTATAAAATATTTACCTGATGATCTTCAGAAGCAGCTTCTAGGATCTTGCACACAGGCTTCTGCAAAAGTGAAACAAAAACTTTGGAGATATTTTAAACAGTCCCAATTTTATTTTTATCATAATCATAAGCATTGCTTGATTTACAGTTTTTAAGGGAAAATGTAACTACATGTATATAAAACCTAAGAGAATGACACTGATGTGGGAGATCCTACTGGTCTATAAGTACCCTAAATATCAACTAAATTCACTGGGCCATGTCTTGAAAGATCACCTATCCCCTCCCCAGTTAGCCACTGAAACATGATACCAGTTGTCTCTTGATGGGGACTTCAGGCGATTGATTTTTAAACTGAGTTGTATTCTATATGTGGTCTGTCAAGACAGGTGTTCTTGTATGACAGTGGTCATTAACGACGGGTGTTCTTGTATGACAGTGGTCATTTTAAACAGGCATTCTTGTATGACAGTGGTAATTTTAAATGGTTATTCTTGTATGACAGTGGTCATTCAGGACAGGTGTTCTTGTATGACAGTGGTTATTCAGGACAGATGTTCTTGTATGACAGTGGTCCTTTAAGACAGGTGTTTTTGTATGACAGTGGTCATGTAAGACAAGTTTTATTGTACTATGACCAGTGAAATACATTATTTCACTTTTTCATATTTTCCCACACAAATTCATCATTTAATTTATTTCAAATTCTTATTTTTACAAATTCTATTTTCATGTTACTTTTTAATCATATTTGCTTTTCATTGTTGTTATCCCCTACATTATCACTCATTTGATAATTAATGAGTAAATAACTTAATTACTCACTGTCACTTCTCACCTGTGTAATTATCTTTTCGTCATCACTCAAGACTGTCAGTCACAAGTCTTGAGGAATTCTCTGACTGAGAAAGATTTCTCAAACCAGTACCCACTCAAATTGAGTTGCTTCTGAGAACAAGAACTCAGGTGTTTACATATAAAAAGGAACTGATGATCAGTTCTTAACAGTATTGTTTGCACTTTACTCCACGAGTTACGGTTTTACACTCTCCTCACTTACTACTCAAAACCATGTTGGGGTCATTTATGTTTTTTTTTATTATGTTTTATCATGCTGGATTTTGGATTCAACCAAATAAGCTGTTAACCTTGACATTTGGACTTCTACTCTCTACTTCAACAATTTCCACTACATGTACCATATCCTCAATAACGGTGCACCAGGCTGGGAATACCACGTAAGAGATTCAACCCCAGCTTGGTCACACAACCCTGGCCTGGTCACAGTACTATAATCTGTTGTCAACTTAAGTTACATGCTGGATGATATGACAAAAGACAAATGTAAAATTTGAATTTTGAATAACATTTTACACCACCCTCAACATTTATATGGTGACAGCAGTTTTTACAATGTACCTGGGAAGAGACCACCAGCCTTCCACAAGTAAACCAGAAAACTTCCTCACAAAAATCAGCTTAGGTTCCCTGCACTGACAAGAAGTGAGAAAGACTAATGCTCTAAGCACTCTGCCACGAAGCTCTCACAAATGTAAAACACAATATCATTGAGGATGACACATTAAAACGACATAAAAAAATATATAATTTACCGGACTAAACAATAACATGACATATAAAAAGGTCAGTTAAACAACACTTCATTATAGATAAATCCTGTGTAAAATATGAAAAGTTACAAAGAGCTCTTGATAAAAATGGGTCAACAAGGAAAACTGCTTTACAACTGATAAAAAAAATCATAAAACCACTTCAGTTATTCACTCCCTGATTTTTATTATTCTTTTGTTTGACTTTTTCCCCCAATTATTCAGTCAGATTTTTGTTAAAATGATGCGAATCCATTTTGATTTCATATAGGAAAATTATGTCTTAGTAACTGTACAGCAAGATTGATATTTATTGATTTATAACTCATAAACCCCTAAATAAACATTTGGACTGGTCTGTTTCATTGATTTTCCATAGTCCATTATTTTTAGGGGTAGATGTGTTAAAGTCCAAATTCACAAAATTTTCACTTGTACAAAGACAAGCAGTAATCATAAGTAGAGAAGAAAACCTCTTCACAATCTACCTAGAAAAAGACCACATGCCATTCCCAAGTAAAACAGTAAACTTCCAAACATGATAAGCTTAGGATATGGTAAAGAAAATCAATGAAAGCTACAATATATCCAAAGTTTTACCGGAATATCATGTACATATCAACTCCCATTTTTCATCCCTTTTTGTACTTGATCCACAGCACCCAAGAATAGACTTTAAACCTCCAATATGCTATTATAATAGAATATTTGTACTATCCTAAAAACCACTTCTAGATTAGACTACATCTATAATAGTTCATATTGCACATGAACTGGGAAATATAGACCTTGACCCGATGCCCATACCTGATGACCCCAGTCAAAACAACAAAGTATTTACCAGAACAGTGATATTAGAATGGAACCTGTCATGAGAGACCACTCCATCTTCACTGAACTATGGTCTCTCAATACAGGTTGTATTGTAATTTCATTATTCTGGTAATCACTTTCGTCATGGAATTTATCCACTGACAAATGAAAACAACGAAATAAACAAAATTAAAACCACCATGAAATATTATGAGTGTACAGTAGTTATATATCATTTATCTGCATTACCTAACAAGACATCATCATATTTCTTTTTTATCAGCAAGACTTGTAATGTTCCCCTTCTTACATAATCACTGAATGAGGAAGTGGTTACTATGTTTGTTAAAAATCATATCTTGCAAGGATTTGAGTCTTGAAGACATTTTATCACTTAGAAATTGCAATCAGTGTTTATAAATTGTTATCCAAGTTAGAATCTTTAATGTTTAATGGTGAGAGATGCCAAAATCTGATGTGTTAAGACCAAAACTCTCCAAGCAAATTCATTTCATAAACAAGATTTTAGCAAAAGTTGAAATCCTGAGTGTTTAAGTCACCAGTTAACAAATTTACATACCACAAGAAGAACTTTAAAATATTTGCCACTTCCAAGACTTAAAATTTTCAAAAAAGGCTTTAGAAGCATAATATATGTCATTTAGGCTTTTTTAGAAATAGTTCATGTGATACCCAAGTATAAAATATCAATTTACATTGGGAAAAAACTGCACAAATTGATAATTTGATAACAACATGAACTGAAACATACCTTAAGAAACTCTACTCTTTTATCATTTAAATGGTATATATTATGCAAAATTTATAATCCGTTATTGTTGTAAGAGATTTTTAAATAGTCAAAAAAAAGTTCACTATAAAAGATCCAATTCTTTATTAAATTATTTGATTGACAGAGAAGAAAATTGCAGAATAAGAGTAATTTCATGCAAGTTATTCCGATTCTAAATAAATTTGAGGTTTTAAATAATTTTTTGTGTTTGAACATGTCTGAACATTACACAAAAGATTGGTTAAGTCACTAATCAAACTTCTTTTTATCTATATCAGCAACACAAGTCAAAATGCAAATAAAATATTAATCTACTACACCCAATCTTCAAGACAGGATAAAAATTGCATCTAATAAAAGCTCAAGAACCTCAACAGTTATGCAAGTGGGTGTAGGTGTGGATTAAATTTATTTTAGGATCATTTTACAAAGTGGACATGAAGTACTTAACTTTAAATTGCAAAAAACAAAATCTGATAAGTTTTACAATTTTTTTTTTTTAATTGTAGCGCAAATAATTTCATCAATTTTAATAAAATGATTCTTCATTTCACTGCATAAAAATGGTTTAATGAGTTGATAAGAGCAGTGAAATGTATGACTAAAACTTGAAGAGTTCTTATAATCGTGATGCATATATGTGATAAAAATCAGTTTAACTGCAATGCCACAACTGGAGATTTTAAATTTTTTAGCTGGAGATTTGGTCTAAAAACTGGAGAACTTTACCCAATGTTTTCATCGACGTTTTGTTGTCATTTATCTTTCTTTTTGTTTTTTGCATGTTATAACTTTTGATTGATTTCCTTGTTTAGTTCAATTATTTTGCCAAGGGAATGCCTTTTTAATATTATTACATGCACTTTTCAAGTTTATGCACGTATCAGTTGAATAAAAGATAACATTGTTTATAATCTAAATTTTTTTTCAAGTTTCCATAATTTAAATACTAGTCCGGTCTATTTCTGTTTGTTATACTACTTCTGAAAGTACGTCTACCATTACTTATGCTTTGTGACAATATAGACCCTTTCATGTTAACTGTGGTCCAGTGACTTTGGGGGGCAAAATGATACAGATACCTGCAAAAACAAAATTGTCATTATGGTAACCGATTGTTTTTTGATGTCGATCTGTATTGTTTTGCAACCCAAAGTAACAGGACCGCAGTTATCGTAAAAGGGTCTATTCAGACCTCCCTATAAAGATCAGTTTTCTTGTGTCCCTAAAGAGGTCGTTATATACAAGTTTCACTTTACGTATGCGACCTATGGTAACAGTAAATGGGTCATTCATCAGAGATGAGTTACATGTAAACTTAGATGGCTTTTTATTGGTATTTGAAAATGTTTTTCCAATACATAAAACCTCTGATTATCTACTTTTTTCCTACTTATAATATTAATCTATTTAGTGTAACATTTAAATCTCTAATCAATACTTTTACTGCTCTCTCCCCTCTCTCTCCCACTCTGTACATAAAATCCAAAATTTATACTCCACCTGGTTCTCCTCACAGATATAACATAACAAGGACTTCAGAAAAATGAGTGAAATTATCTTGAATTAATTTTGCATGACATAGGACTTATTTAACTAAGAAACAAAAATGTTATTATGAAAGTTTTGAGAAGAATAAAAGTCTGGACAGCTGGGCAGAGAGCAAGAGACAGCGAACTAATATGGCCCAACTCCTCAATGTTGGAAGTATGAACAAAATGAGAAAAAGACAAGATCTTATACAGGAAAGAGAGAAAGAGACAGAAAAGATAAAGAAATCATGCCAGTATGTTACATACAAAAAGAAAGGAAATGTTTGATTGTTAATTGCACATAAATCTGTCTCTACTTACCTTAACATCGCTTATTCATGACATATTCCATTTCTACATGTCACAGATGTGTGGGGGTGGGGGTGGGCGTCAATCTATTATTGACAAGTACAAGAGTAGAGGTGTACACAGAATTATGCACCAACCTACAATATGCAGAATTTTTGCAATCAATAATTCATTCACAACACAATACAAGGACTTCAGCATTTAGTGGCATATTATACCTTTGACATTTAGATGTATGGAAAACAACATCAGAAAAATAGATTTTTACCAGAGAAAAAATAAGTTTATACAGAAAGTAATTCAGTGTTACGAGATGGTCTGTATTACTGTAGTCTTAGTTTATCCATACTACACAATAATTGCTACATTAATGCGATGTCACAAAAACACTCTAACAGATAAAATGGAGATAATCTTACTAAAATCGACTAATTACAGGAAAACATAGCTTGCTCTTTTTTCTTTGATACGTTATTTGTGTAACACTTAAATAATCCAAAATCTGTTGTTACACAATCTTTTATCCTGTCTATAGAATTCAATGATATTTTAAACATAATTCTGATGAATTATTTCTGCAAGACACCCAGGTATCAAGACTTAAGTGTAACTGTTCGTTTTTAGTCGTAAAAACTTCCGTGAAAGCATAATGGAATGTGTGTACTGAGCTGTTTAACAACTAGCCTTATCTGAAATATGTTGAATACAAGTGCTTTAAAGCCAGCTTTGTATTGGAATTATTTCCTACTAATCATAAATAACATCAAAACTAAAACCAAAATATTTATTGCAGTTATTAATGACATTTTGTTTCATTATAAAAATTGTTACCGGTAGAGAACTTAAAGCCGACATATGTTGTACACAAAGATATTGGGAATTTTTACACTAGAATTATATCAATGCAATACTGCATAATATTGATCAGAACTTTCATTATATTAAACTTTTATGTGTACATGTTTGTTATGATGTAGAAAGCCAAATAATCTTTTTATGCCATACTGGCTCAGATATCACAATGCCAGTGGAAAATACTGAGCTTAAATCCAAGCTGAAATAAACCAGAGACTTGGAAATAATTCATAATTTACTAATAATTTGGCATCAAATGTGAAAGCCACAGGACTTTTTGGGACAAGTCTATTTAAGTTCCAAGTTATGATACTAGCACAAGATGACAGTTATATTTTGAATCTGTATTACTTCACTAATAACTGATGACCAAACAATGTAGCAACTATGTACCAAACAATATCAACTGTGTACCAAGCAATATCTTCCATGTACCAAACAATATATACTGTATACACACAAAAAAACTGTACCAAACAAAATTTACCATGCACCAAACAATATCAACTGTGTACATAACAATATCAACTTTGTACCAAACAATATAAACTATGTACTAAACAATATCAACCTTGAACTAAACAATAGTAACTGTGTACCAAACAATATTTAGTATGTACAAAACAATATCAACTATGTATCAAACAATATCAACTTTGTACCAAACAATATCAACTGTGTACCAAGCAATATTCACCATGTACCAAACAATATCTACTGTATACCAAACAATATTAACTATGAACCAAACAATATTTACCATGTACCAAAAAATATCAACTTTGTATCAAACAATATTTACTATATCAACTATAAGGATACTGGTGTAAAAAAAAATCCAAAATCCTGAAAATTGAAAATGGAAGTAATCTAATATATTTCTTTGTTTTTGTCAATACAACTATTATATCATATATATATATATATATATATATATATATATATATATATATATATATATATATATATATATATATATATATATATATGTGTGTGTGTGAGTGACTTAAGTCATGAAAACATCAGGGTTTTGGAAAATACAACCTTACAAAGCATTTGAATGACAATATCTATATATCCGTCACTACTTTTGTAACAAGTTTATGTATTTAAGAAATAGCAGATGAACTGTGAGTAAACACACGTGTCTACATTAGACAGAAACACATAAACAATACATACTCGTCTCATTAAGACCCCATAAAAGAGTACAAGAAAACAAATCCAGACCCAGATCAAGTTACCAACAAATAAACAATATGTTCTGTAATAGACATCAAATACATTGTAAAGTTAGGCTAGTATATAAGACTGAGAAGGTTGAACAATAGACGCAATAATAAACTGAATATCACTTTGTCAAACAACTGTAAAGGATACATGACCAAAGATTGGAGAATCTTTACAAGATAAAGAAAGATTGGGTAGGCTTGAACAAATACAAATTGAGTATGATGCTTGAACAACAAAGATACAGTTTGTCTGGGCAAACAGACTGGGTATACTTAGGCACAAAAAAGATTAAGTATGTTATATAGGAAATAAAACTATCTTGGCAAATAAAACTGGGTCTGTCTAGGCCAATGAAGACAGAGTATGTCTGTGCAAATAAAACTGAGTGTCTGGATAAATAAACTGGGTATGTCTGGGCAAATAAAACTGGATATATCTGGGCAAATGACTGGGTATATTTGGGCAAATGACTGGGTATATCTGGGCAAATGACTGGGTATATCTGGGCAAATGACTGGGTATACTTCCGCGAAAAAAGATTTGGTATGTTAACTAAGAATACTTACTTGAGCAAAAAAAAGTATGATATCTAGGAAAAATATATATAAAATACACACAGACGAGTATCATACAAAATATTTTTCTGTAGCACAATTTGATATTTCAAATAAACACATGTACACCTCTGTATTTGTTGACAGTACACATGTAAATATGATATCAAAAGTAGCCACAATTAAGCAGAACATGTCTATAGTACACAGGTAAATATGATATCAGAAGTAGCCACAGGTAAATAGTACATGTCTATAGTATAGTACACAGGTAAATATGATATCAAAAGTATCCACAGGTAAACAGAACAAGTCTATAGTACACATGTAAATATGATATCAAAAGTAGCCACAATTAAGCAGAACATGTCTATAGTACACAGGTAAATATGATATCAGAAGTAGCCACAGGTAAACAGTACATGTCTATAGTATAGTACACAGGTAAATATGATATCAAAAGTATCCACAGGTAAACAGAACAAGTCTATAGTACACAGGTAAATATGATATCAAAAGTAGCCACAGGTAAACAGAACATGTCTATAGTACACAGGTAAATGTGATATCAGAAGTAGCTACATGGAAACAGATATGTTTTTCAACAGTTCACATAGGTAAATAAAATGTCAGAAGTAGTCACAGGTAAAAAGAACATATGCCTACTGCAAATACATGTAAATATGATGTCAGAGGTAGATGCAAGGGAACAGTGTATTTGTCTACAGTATACACAGGTAAATATGTCAGATGAATCACAGGTAAACAATGTATTTTCTATAGCATACATAGGTAAATATGTCAGAAGAAGTCACAGGTAAATAGAATGTACATTTACAGTACACATAGGTAAATATGGTGCCTAAAGTAGACAAACAGTTGGTCTTTTTTTATTTTGACTCAGATATACATTGTATTGAGTAGATATAGATTAACATCAAGGATAAAAGTACAAATTTAAGTTATAGGTAAAGCAGTGAACTTCAGTGCCAAATGTATCTTTCTCATGAAATGAATTTGAAAATAAATACTTGGAAGGTATTATAATGAACTACAAAGAAAACATAATAGCCTTAATCTACAGACTTGTAAAAAAAGATATTTCTTAGTAAGTCAAAACCCAATAAAGCTAATGGAAAATTACAAGACACAAAAATGCACTTTTAAACATTTTAACATTAGATCTATATATTTCTAACAGATAACTTGAACAATCTACAAATACACAAACTTTTAACATTTAATGTGTTCAGTGAAATTGATTTAAATATAAAACCATCATAATTTATATACTATTACACATCTACTTAAAACATCATATGACTTAAGAGCAACTGTAACCACTAAACAAATGGGTACCTGCTATACTCTGACTGAACTCCATCATATAAAGTCTCCTATGTAGCTGCAGGTCCCTCCACAGAATTCTAGTAATAATCTCACCATAGGCACAGGCCAGAAATACACTATTTTACGTGCTTCATTCAGACATGATTGGGACTGACATTTAAAAATCCAGGAATAAAAAAAGCCCTCTCTTGTCCATTGATCAGAGATGCAGAGTTGTATTCACATAATCAGAAATAACTTTCAGTATATATACAGTCATCCAGCAGGAATGCTCATTCAGTAAAGGCGTAATGTTAGTGGCAGGCCATACTACGTGTTGTAACCTTATGTTATGATAAACACAATACTAAAGAGATGCAAAAAAGGGAAATAAATCTTGTACAAAATATGTTGCTTCTTTAAAGAATAGCCTGAAACAAACTTCTTGATGTTAGGGTTCATATATAAATGTCATCTAAAAAAAATATATAAAAAAAAGAAAAAGTGATTTATATTCTAAAGTTTAGAAATCTTTAGCTCTGTATCCTAGTTAATTTATCTCTATACCTCAATTAAGATATTTGAATATTTTTTTCCAGTAGCATTGGACACTAGTGAAACTAGTTCTATTACTTCAGGTATCAATTTTCAGATACCGGAAACTTAGGTCAATTTCTTTATAAATAAACATTGTAAAATAAATTAAATATAATGAAGCAAAATAAAGTCATTTCCTTATGAATGACTGGAAATTTGATGATAAAACAAGGATTTGCTGATATAACCACTGTGATGCACTATATCTTTATATTTTTTGTAACCAAACATCATTTAGTCATGTCTAACAAATGTATGCAGAAAAGTGGATTGCAGTTTCTTGACAATGAAACATGTTTATTTATTTCTGCACATGAACCAAATCACCCAGCATTTCTTTTTTGGTTTGTTACAAATAAGTTGACCCCATTATGTCAAAGGTTAGGTCATGTTTTACTCTGTTTCTGGGTCACCTTCATTTTTTTGTTACGAGAAGGAAGGTTTTATTGTGCTATTTATAAATCAGCTTTCTGTATGTTCTGAAAGTAAAGTTACATCAACTTTTTTTGATCTTCATAATATAATTTATAGTGCTATCTTCATTAAATAATTTATAGGTATTTTTTTATGCCAAAACTTGGAAAATGCAAATGCCATCTGTATCTAAAAATATATACATAAATTTAGACCTAGGTACATGCACATGGGCTGATTCTGGTGGGAACACAGTAGAAATGTGCTTCACCTTTAATCTGATATAAAATTTGTTAAACCTTTAATATTTATTTTTATATAAAAAGTGAAAATTAATGACAAGCTACCAAAATGTTTATGACTCGCTGTGTTCTGCAATTATAATAGACTACCCCTGTAATTTGAAATCCTGTTTCCCCACCTTGATGCACCTAATGCAATTTTGAGGCAATTTCATGATCCTCCATTGAATAGTCACTTTACACTTTTATTATTGTTCTATAAATGATACACATACTTAACATTGTGAGAAAATTTTTTTTTAATATAATTGATATCATGTATTATAAAGATTTAACGAATCATGATCTTAAATATATTTTTTTGCTAACATCATTTTAAAAAAAAGAAAACAATTGTTATTTGGGAATAAGACAGAATATTATTCAAATTCATATTTAAAACCAAACAAAACAGCTTACCAGTTCTGACAACTCTATTAAATCTATCTGTACTAAGCTATCAGCCACACCCCCAAATCTGACTTCCAGAGATTACGATAATACACACATATAAAGATGTCCTGCTTGGTTAAGTGACTGGAAATGACTACAGATTTTTAAAATCTGATAATAATCTACATTAGAAAGAATATCCCCTTAAATATATCCTGTAGGAACGAACTGACAAATGAACAGTCTGCAGATTTATCATAAGGAGATCAATCTAAGCACCAGTAGATAAAGATTCCATGTTTTACAACCTGCCCCGCACACTGCACACTCCAGTTGATATGAGCTATTCTGGAAGTGGGTCACTAAGTCAGTGAGTCCCACACACCACACAAGTGATTTGTTCTCCGCCAGCGTGTGATCTCAGTAAATACAAAATAAGTATTATTATCTTTTTCTTTGTAGTAATCAAGTCAGAGCGAGTTCCCTCACTTTGTAGATGCTGTAACATATTTGCCATTAACATTTTACTATGGTTGTATTCATCTTTAGATAATATATACATATATACATACTAGGTTCTCTGTAAATCTCAATCACGGCAGTGTTATCAAAATGCACTAAAACCACATTTTATAATAACTATCTATCTGTACATCAAAATTCCTCCATGCTTTTTTTCTTTCTTTTTTCTCTGTTCTAGAAATAAAATACATAGGCCTATTGTAAAGATAGGCAGATCTGTAGGTTTTTGTTTAACAAACGTTTTTACTTCTGAAAAGATAAAAACTTGGAGGTTTCAATTTTATACAGACGTGTATTTAGTGGCATATATTTTGATCTTTAAAACCACAAGAAACACCCATTCAAGAATTATGAGTCTGCTACTCAAAATCCCACAGTTGTAACAACAAGTTATTCAAACTCTGGAAACAAACAGGGATACTCCCACTAAGTCAAATTTCAAAGTTTCAGTTCACTTCCACCTGTAGTTGTTTTATTTAGGATCATTGTTTCTTGTACTTTTATCTTATCTCAGTTTCGTATTCATTGATTTTTAGGAGGGTATATTACTCAGAATTTTACCAATTTCAATATATGTTTACCTAGAATGCATACATAATGAATGCATAAAAATACATCATAGATGTCTGAGCTGGGTTATTTTATTTTACTTCAAAACAGAGCTTTTCATCTACCTCTACACACTTATGCTTATTGCAGCAAGTGGAAAAAGGAAGGGAGGGGAGGACAGAGGAAGAGAAGAGAAGAGAAGAGAAGAGAAGAGAAGAGAAGAGAAGAGAGAAGAGAGAGAGAGAGAGAGAGAGAGAGAGAGAGAGAGAGAGAGAGAGAGAGAGAGAGAGAAAGAGAGAGAGAGAGACAGACAGAGAGAGACAGAGAGAGACAGAGAGAGAGAGACAGACAGACAGACAGACAGACATAGAGAGACAGACAGACAGAGAGGGAGACAGACAGACAGAGAGACAGAAAGAAAGAGTGGGGAGGGAGAGAGACAGAACAAAAACATTTCACTGACAGCATAATTAAATTAATCATTAAATTTTACAAGAGTTATGCCCCTTAAAGTCTTCAGCCTCTTCAACAGTAACACATGTGCAAGTAACACTTGGGATATTTTTAGATTGGATAATCAGTGTTTTCATTGAATGATATGAGATTGGACTGGTTATGAATGAAACACTAAGGTATAAAATCCATATCTAAAGTGAACAGTTGTACTATGTTGTAGCCTTTCTCACTTCTCTATTTCACTGTATGAGGTCTAACATAAAGATAACACAGGTCACGGAATACATTCCAAGGTGAGAAGAACATAAACAGTTTAATGACTTATCAGCAGTGAAAAAAAATATCTTGCAATCTGTGTTATCTTACGCCCATAAAAATAGCTCAGAAAGCCTTAACCAGTGGTTGCATAGAGCCATGACCTGAAAATTTAGAATTCATTGCAAATTTAAATCCACTTCTTCTCAACCTGAATAAAATCAAATATATAAATGACTTGAGTAAAACTATTTCTTTTTATCTACTTCATCTAAAAGTGCATTGGTTTCAGTAGAATATATATATATATATATACAATGTTGTATATATATATATATATATATATATATATATATAAAACACAAAAAAGATGCCAGACTAAACTATACTAAAATGCTACATAAAATTAGACTAGATTTTTTTTATCAGTAAGATAAATATTTACTTACAAACGTTTGCCCTGTTGGCCTATAAAAGCATCCACAACAAATTCAACTTTCCAGACAAGATGGATATCTAAAAAATAACCAGGATGTCAATCAATTATTAGTCCAAAGTACCTCTAGAAACTTCATTGACAAAGATCTGTGTTAATGAAGGGAGTGAAAGGAAGTACTTAATGCCTCAAGATGATATTGTGGCCTTGTGACTGTCACAGAGGTACAGATCTCATACTTCACAAAATTTCTGAAACAAGAACTAGGCAACACTTTGCAATACATGTACCTTATAAAATACACATATATCTATAGTAGTCTAGTCGTACAATCAAAGTAAATTTTGTCCATGGTAATTATATATCAATGATACTATAGTCAAACTTGTACATAAAGCTGAACAGGCAATGGTAGTTGTTATAGAGAGGTGCCCTTTATAAAAAGTTCTATTAATTCTTAAACATTTAAGAGGTACTGGTTGAATGGTTTTATAAGCAGGTGCCCTTTAAACAGAGGTGGCTTTTAATGCAAGTCTGACAATATTTCAAATGCATTTTATTGAACAGTTACAAGTGTCATAGTATTGTCATATTTACGCCTGTTAACGCAAATTTTGATGATAACTTTTAAAGCTTGTAGATATACTCATATATAATACAGAATTTTATACACTGTTAAACTGAATAAATTTGAAGCATTCATACAACGGTTCAAAATCTGCTTTCTCTATGCCCATCAAGACAGTAAAAACTGGAGGTCCCGTGTCGCAGTAGGTGTCGGCACATTAAAGAACCCTCACTGCTCAATGGCAGTAAGTGCCGAGCATAGGCCAAAAATTTGAAGCCCTTCACCGGCATTTGGTGACGTCTCCATATGAGTGAAATATACTTGAGTGGGACGTTAAACAACAATAAACAAACAAACAAACATCTATGCCCATCATCACACTACTGGCTTTGACATGCCCTATGACAGTCAGGAAGTGAAATTTTAAACTAAACAATTACACACAAGTTTTAAAGCAAGGTCTTGAAAATGTATTTATGACTGACGATTCAGAATAATTTATTTATATGATGAAATTAACAAGAATTCAGAAAAAAACCCAATCAACACAAAAACAAACCCCTCCAAGAGAATGCTAAAGGCATTATGGTCAAGTTATGGAAGCATATATCTTGAATTTGGCTTTCGAGGTCATGGCAAAGGGTTAGGTAAACAAGAGGTCTAAAGGGCATTAGAGCACTTACCTGGCAAATTTGGTCAACTATGCTAATATACAGTAGAGTCGAAAGTGTCTTAAAATTGATGAAAAACATTTTCTGTTTACTTACAATGTAAGTACTTGTGACCTTGACCTTTGACCTCAATAATTTTTAAATGTTTACTAACAACTTTAAATATTTCTTTGTATAAAAAAGTCAATCAGCTTTTAGTTAACAAGTCATTTGCATAAAACCATACCCTATGTCATTTGAAACATTTACTAAAGACTGGTTTACAAAACAGATTTTTATTTCATTTGCTAAGTTTGTAGATATTGGCTTACCTATATTGTGTACACCAAATTTAAAAGAAACCTGACCGTTGGTTAATGAGAAGATTTTAAAAGATGTACCAAGTTTTTACCTTTTTTGAGCCCCTTAAAATCTTAGCCCACCTACTCTCCTTTTTGCAAACTTGAAGCCCCTTCCCAGGAACAAGCTCCCTGCCAAATTTGGTTGATATCTATCCGGTGGTTCTTATGAAGAAGTCATTAAATGGAAAAGTTAATGGACAAACGATGGACATTGAACTATAGCAATAGTTAACTTGCCCCAAAGGGCCAAGTGAGCTAAAAATGATGGTAAACAGGGCCAAGTGAGCTAAAAATGATGGTGAAAATCAGCTATGTCATCATCTTCTATCACCTTGTGAAGCAACAATGTGATTCACTTAACTGTTTCTTACAAATGAGCTACATAACAGCTGAACCAAATTGTTGCTGCAGACAGATGGACAAACACTGTCAATTCATAGATGATGTTTGCTTCATCATCTAACAAAAAAAACAAAAACAAAACAAAACAAAACCGAAACCCTCAAAGAGTCTTATTGATCTATTTTTAGCCCTTTATACAAAACCACCAACTAAATTTTCATGACATTCAGTTTATTAATTTTAAATTTCTAGGGGCTCTACACATAAGATCTGAAGTAAATCTGATCCGGGAATGTTTTAGAAGAAGTAGAAAATGTTCTAAAATTTACCCATAATGCATACTTCTCGAAAGATAGCAAAAGATCACTAAAGGCACAAGGGCGACTTAAAAATGTATATATGAATATTTATGTTCAGTAGATGTAAGTAAAATAATAATAGACACAGTAAAGGCTTCATCTAGACCAAATTATCATAACTTCATTTGACGGTCATACCAATGACCTAGCGATCAGACATAAAACTTCGCTCCAAATCAAAATCATTACATTGCCGATGATTTTATTATATATCTCAGACACAAATTGTAGATAGATATAAATTTTATGTCAATAAAAGTCAATTTAAAGGTATATATCCTTAACCAAGATGAAAGAGCAAGGCATCTTATTACAAAGTTTATAGAAAAAATAGAACAACCTGGCAACTGATGAACAATAGTTGACACAGAAAACAACAAACACATACTACCTGATATTTCTGAAGCAACTTTTGTATTCCAAAAAAAAAACTTCGCTAATTCATTTGCACTACATAACAACAGACTACATATTGTGTAACCATGACATTATGTCGAGTCTTTGGAAAAATATGTAACTTATTTTCAATGTTATCTCAGGTTTTTATTTTTTGCCACTTTGAAGGCTAACTTTAGAGTACCGATTTAAAAATCTACAAATGTGGAAAGAAGACCAAGAAGAATATATAGGCTGATCTGACCAAAAGAAAAAGCACAAACATGGTACTAAAAGGCTTGCAAGTATTTTCTTCCTGAAAAGTTTCATCAAAATCCTTTAAGCGCTTTCCAAGAACAATCTAACCATGAACCTTTGATTCAAATGAGCTAAAACTTAGGCCACTGTTAAAAAATTGTTTGTTTGATGTTGCCTGTTCATGCCTTCCAGGCATGGTTAGGTAGGTAGGTAAAAAAAAATTTTTTTCAAGAAAAGGAAATCAAATAAAACAAGAAAGGTAAATGTATGCTGTAATAACTGCCTCATTCTATGTATACATTTTTAAATCAATGTAAATTCTGGCATATACAGTTAATGTGAAGAAAGATTGATATGTGTATCCATGTACATATATTATGAGCTCACCTGGTCTAGGAAGGAGCTTCAAGTTTGTGATTCAAATGTGTAAAGGATATTTTTTAACTGGACCAAAGAAAAAAAAATCTGGATACAAAAAATGTGAAAAAATAATTTGGGTGGCAGCATTTTGGTTGGGTAGGCAGGCAACACTTAACAGTTAAAATTTTATTTTAGGCCTTGTCCATTTGGTTCAAATGAGCTAAAACCTATCCCATTCAATTCATTATTGTGAAATGTAACCTATGTATTCTAGTGATGTTTATTTTTAATTCCTCCAATATTTCTTTTTATCCACAGACCTATACCCATTAGGGAGATAAAGCTACCATCCCAGGACATATTGACCAAGTTCAAAATTACTTTTCAGTCTCTCTGCAACTTGACTACTAAACATTATCTCATCTTGAACATTGCATCTTTCTTCTATAACATCAAATGAATCATAAAATAACCAACCAGTTTAGAATTGCTAATTCATCAACCCCTGAAAAAGAATAAACTCTTCTGTAAATCAATGACATAGACCAGTCTTAACGAGTATTTGGGGGTAAATGAGTTAAGAAATGAATTTTTTGTTCATGCTAGCCTCTTGTGATCTTATAATATGTATCTTGTGATCCATCACTGTGGTACCCATGTTTCTAGTTTGGCACATGTAGTTGGCAATGCTTCATGCTTCTGACATCCCTAGATTTATCTTCTTATTAAAACAATTAACCCCATCTGTAAAAATCTTTATGACAAGTTTAGTCATTCTTCAGTGTAATCTGTTTCCTGATCCACACTTCCAGTTTATATACTTAGCAAATCTAATACACTACTTAATAACAATTAGCATATATTTCCCATGATTACCTAAAATGGCAGCCACTGGTAGACATTGTTAGAAAGGCGATATTACTATCATCTGTACAAAGTTTGGGCAATATGACTTGTAATGCACTTTCAAGATATTTCTATACTATCAGGTGTTATCTTCATGCCAAGATTGCACTGCAATACAGTAGAAGCTGTCTGGAGAGACCATATTCATGAATGATCAACTGACTTTTGAGACCACATTTTGAAAACCATTCACTTTAATAATTCTGTCTTTTCAGAGACAGCCTGTCTTGAGAGACCACCTTTCAGTGACAGACAGCTTCCATTGTATTCTAAATGTCTCAATTGTGCTTGTACACTACCACGCGACACGATTTGCTATGGAATATTTAAAATTTCTTTTATATCAATAAATTATCTTTAGACATAATTTACTATGTAATGCAATATCTTTTTATTAAAAATCTGGTGTCTTAGAGTGTAAAATTCCAAAGTTCTGTAACTTCAATGGTTTTCAGATTGGTTGTACTTTATTCTAACATTAATCATTTTTACAGTATATCTGCATTATTCATACAATGATAATTATCACACTGTCTTTGCTGTTCTGATGTTAAGTATTTTCAGACTATATATATTTTGTTCTAAAACAATCATTTTATGACTATGTCTGCTGTTTTCACATCAAGTGTGTTCAGATCACATCTTGTCCACATGTTGCTCTAATTTTTAGAAACAATCATATTTCAAACTACATGTATTTGTGTTCAGACTTCAAACATTACCTGTTTTCAGACTACTGGTAAGTCAATTTGTTCTTGCATTTCATGAGTCTGTTTTCAAATAAAGTGTTACGTTTTTCTTATACTCCTGATTTGGACTAGTTTTGTAGTTTTCTGATACTACAGACTTGATCTATGACTTTTTGTTCATATTCGATCAGTATCTATGATGCATATGCTGTTCAGACAGTTTTCAGTCCATCTCTGACAATTCCCCCCCCTCTCTCTCTCTCTCTCTCTCCCTCCCCAGTCCTTCTTTGATAATTTTCAGTCTACCTCTGATAGTTTCAGTCTAGATCCCTATGTTGTGCAGACATAACAGTTTTCATACAGTTGTTCTAATAATAACTGTTCCATTTATTAGCTAGGCAGATGTAGGTCTGTACAAGTAAAGTACTAATATATGTGAGCAATTACATTCTTCCCTACTTTACAAGTATCACATAACTAAAGACTTGAAGTGCCCTCTTTCTACGGTCTAAAAGTGCAATAATAAGACATAACTGTTGGCCAAGAGTCAAAATCTCCTCTTCCATACAACAATACTTTTTTTTTTTTTGTTCAGACTAAAAATGTTCAGATCTTCATTTTTATGTAACTTAAGTATGTAGCTCATGTTAAACATGGTGTACCAATAACTGGAGAGGTCTATTTACCAGTCACAATGCCACATAGCTGACAAGTAAATAACCTACATAATTGACACCTCTCATGTCTAAAATTAAAAGTGGTGATAGAAATGTGAAATGTCACAAATGTTATATAAATTTACTGTTTTAAGTTACACTAACTTAGAACATCTGATCACATGAAAAAAAAATATTTCAGAAAAGGACAATTTTTTTTTTTACCGTATTCGGCCGTGTATAATCCGCATTTACGTATTATCCGCACCCCCCATTTCAGCATCAGATCTCGGAGAAAAAAGGACTTCGTGCGTATAATCCGCGTTGACTTTTTTCCACGGCCGTATATGGCCGAAAATCGTCGGCGAGATTGATTATTATTGTGTATAAGTGCAGTATGACGATCGGAAATATTTTCAAAATTCGCAGATCAGGTATTTGGAAGAAATAGATAAATATTTATTATAGATATATATATTCGAGATATTAGATAAGGGATATGATAAGCAAATTAATGATTTGAAATAAATAACAAAAGAAATATCAAAACATCAGTCGAAGTCTTTGTAAAATTACATTCCGTTAATTACAGCGCAATCATTTGCTTTTGCTGGCGTGGTAGCCTATATATTTACTTAATAGTATGTATTAGAACAACATTTGAAATAGATATTATATTTGCGGAAATCGGCGACATAAAAGTTTGTAACAATTTTAATTAGCGGAGAGCACTTGTACATAAGCGATCTATATATCCAGAATACGCGTGTATAGCGTAATTATTGAAACAAAGGGGATATATATACAGATCCAAGTATACTGTTGTCTGTACACACGCATCATTGATTATGAATGGAGACATATACTACAAACATTAATTACCTTGGTGTGGCATTGTGTTATTTTTACACCTTTTATCATATTTTCAATTAAAATTAACTCATCGTACTTACCTGTATAAATTGGCATGTTCCATAACTTAGTACTACACTGTAGATGTACATGTACGGTAGTAAGAGAGTTACTTTTGTACGAAATGTGTAAAATAACATTCCTCCACAGAACAAAACACCCAGAAAACATTGTTTTTTATTTATTAATGTATAGTCATCGTCTCAAAACAAACAACGCAAAACTACATAATATGATATAAATGGGAAAATACGAAACTACAAGATACTACATATTTGCTCTTCCCATTAGCCCCCTCATTTACAGTTACAACATGGCTGTTCGCTTCGTCGTTCATCAGCGTGAAATAATTATTAGAATTCTTGTTTGAGATTGTTTTATATTTTCAATAATAACAAAACTTCATGATGAAGATAAGCAACAGGTACTGTACTATTCTGTTTCCTCGCCAAACATCGCAACTAGGCTTGCCTTGCACAGACACTTGCGTTATGCAATCCACCGATCACAACACCCTCAATCAAGGGATTGCATTACACAAGTGCCTGTGTAGTCTATATTTCAGAAAAGGACAATTTTTTTTTTTAATCATTCCCTGTATTTTCAAATATTTACATTGAAATAAGACATTTTCAGCCAGAACTAACTGTCACAGATTAATTACTCACTATATGGCTGTCTCACTTCTCACAACATCCTATAAAACAAAACAACCCGTTATCATCTGTTAAGTCTAGAACTTATGCAATGTTAACTCAATTACAAAAAGAAAGAGGCACAAGTTGTCCTATACTCATCAACCCCTGAAAAACAATGGATTCTGCTGTAAATAAATGCATTAGACCAGACCCTAGTGTCCCTAGGGGCTAATGGGTTAAGGTGCTCCTGTGTGTGCAGTAATTTAATACATAAATGTATCATGTCCAACTTCTCTCTTTTCTTGTATCAGACTGGCCATGTCCTTTTTGGGTGCCTGTAAAAGGAGGTTGGTATATTGTCAATGATAATGCATACTCCCGATGCACAAAAGGTAGACAGCACAGGAGTGGACTGTGACAACTCTGCCTTTTGTCTTTGGTCAAGCCTGCCTTTTGCCTTCAGTCATGGCCAACTAATAATTGATTTATGAACAGGACAGAACATCTAAAATTTTATTCTTTCCCATCACAACTTCAACTTTTGACAATTTTAATACTGTATATTATTCTCTTGAGAGACATTTCTGGGAATCTTGTCAAAAGGAGCCAATCAAGAGAATTATTAGCATATGACATTGGTTGTCAGAGATGGCAACTTGTGTTGAGATGTTGGTGGTCTCCAAATTAGACACAATATCTTCAGCAGAAGCTCTAGAGCCAATTAAAATAATCTGAACTCTGATATCTTTCACTTTCCCTTTTTTTCTTTGTGCAAAATCTATGAAATTGCACTTCATTTATCTTAATTGGAATGGTGAAAATGGATGCATACAAGTGACTGATAGCTCTGACACGGTGTAATCACTTTTCAGGCAATAACAATCAAGCCAGCATGTACCTAAATTCCCTACCAAGTTCTCTCCTATATCATTTTCATGGAAACTTACATGATCAAAAAAATTTTGTTTTCGTGACAATTCATCTATAATTCATTACAATGGAAGAAGTCTATTGTGAATTGAACATCATTGTTATTATCTAGGTGACATGAATATGTGAATCTATCATTAGCTACTGAACTGTCATATTTCTGATTCAAAATATTTAGTTTACGTATATCTATTTAGTTATGTAACCATGAAGTTTATTTACCCAATGGCAATTTGGTAGAAATCACAAAACTTTAAATCAAACTTCTTGTATACAGACAAGAATTAAAAGGATTGTAAATTGTTTAAACTTTTTACTTTGAAGAGTTATCAATTAATTGCACAAATAATTGCAGATTAAATCTGTCATGACATTTTGTGTATAAAACTAATAGCAATGTTATGTCAGAAAAAATTGGTAAATTGTAACAATATTTCGTCATATCGATTAACATTACCATAGAAACCTTAACTCATTCACCCCTAAAGACAAATTTGGACTGGCCTAAATCTCTGATTTACAGAAGAGCTCATCTTTTTCAAGGACTAATGAGTTAAACTATTTACAGTCAAACTTGTATATAAAGACGACTCAAAGGAACAGACAAAAGTAGTCATTAAAGACAAGTGACCTTTATAAAGAAGTTAATTCATTATAAAAAAGTTTACAAAAGTTATGTCTGAATGGCCTTTATAGGCAAGTGACCTATATAAAGAGGTTGCCTACAATGGGAGTTTTATTGTATTTTATTATACAGTGGGATCTGTCTGGTTTTTGTTTATACAATTTTTAATAGATCTGATATCTGAACATGGTCTTACAAGGTTTATTAACCTACTATGATCCTTTCCCATGGGACAGATTCACAAAGTCAAAGAGCTGTGATAGATTTAATGTAATTTTGCCTAAGTCTTGCTTTTTTGCTTTAACCTAAAAATAAAAATGTAACATTTTACTGATTTCAGTAATTTTTATATTGACTGTATGCTGGACTTATTGCATTGGTTGCATGTTATAGGTTTGGTTGTTGTGAAGAAAACGTCAAGCAAAAGGGAAATAAATGAGTGTAGAGTACAGTGGCAAAATTGATTGTTTTAAAAGTAAAGTGCCCATTTGATAGATACTATACCAACACCATATATTTAACGCATTTACTCCTAAATACACATTTGGACTGGTCCAAGTCATTGATTTATAGAAGAGTCCATTGTTTTTTAGAGGTAGATGAGTTAATTCTCAACATCTAGGAAGCTAACACATGATATACTTTCTCCCACTTTCTCACTCTTTATCTCTCTTTCATATACACAACTGGTCACCGAGTGACACCAGCAACCTAAAAATAAACAACATGGGGGATACAGACAAATGTATAAACATACATGCAAAAACGGAACATTCCACACTCATACAACAATGGTACTACCATGTCGCTATAGAAAGCATACTTTATTTTGTTTTTATCCAGGTAAAATGTAAAACTAAAGCATATAAATAGTCATAAATTCCTGAAATATTTCTTTGTCGAGATAAAACCACATAAAACACGAGAGAAGTGACTTGCATACTTATTATGCAGATTCAATTCATCCCATCAGGTAGAACCATTCATATTTCCTTTCCCATCACTCAAAACTTCTCAAAGATCAGAAAATATGTTTGCCATAATCAGAGATCCATGAAAATAATACATCTGTCATTTAAAGAACAATTTCATTTATCAAATAGGAGAAATTTAGCCACACCTTCACACATTTTACCTGACTTGAAAGCTGTTTCCCTTTACTTTCTCAAGATTTTTCCTTTTACCTATTTGGCCTAAATTCACCGACACATTAATTATTACCTGTTCAACAGAGATATAAGTACAGTGTGATCTATGGACCTACCTGTACTTTACTTTTATTGCATCTTGTTCCCAGAGTCTATCATATCAAAGACATGAAACAGATACCACTGAGAAGAAACACTTATGACTGTATGTACATGCAAAGTCAAGGATGTTACCATAAATACTCTAAAACAGCCCACTGCTTAGAATCATTTAGGTTGTCTTTGGGCGAAATGCTTGTTATAGGAGAACACTGTTCTCGAGAAAGGAAGCTCGCCTAAACACAAAGAACAGCGATCTAGAACACTGCCCTCAATACAAATTTTCACACCGCCATTTTAGCAGGACTGAGACGAACAAACATGGTGAACCAATGATATTGCAATTATCGATCATCCACATGTTCGACTTCATTGTTTTGCTCTCCATTGTTCTCTGTGATTGGGCAAGATATGGTGAGAACATGTTCTTGCTCTACGCTATGGTCACCAAATTGCTGTCACCAAAGAACACCCTTAGAGTGTGAAAAGATCTTCCAAGATAAAGTGACACATCCGGGTTCTGCCAGAAACTAGGACAAATAACAAATAAAAGGAGTGAACAGGATAAACATTTTGCCTTGTTCTGAATCCATGCATTACTGTACCTCCGATATGTATGCGCTGAAAACAAGCCAACAAGAGTTGTCAATTTTATCACAGACCTAAATGTTGTCTCTTCAAGACAAGTGGTCACTTACAAGACATCTCTTCAAGACAAGTGGTCACTTACAAGACATCTCTTCAAGACAAGTGGTCACTTACAAGACGTCTCTTCAAGACAAGTGGTCACTTACAAGACGTCTCTTCAAGACAAGTGGTCACTTACAAGAGGTTTTATATAAAGGTTCATTTAACTGAGTGCTTATCAGAATATACTCTTACTCATGAAAGACAGGTGGTCTCTAAAGACAGGTTTCAATGTATTATAATCTGTTAATGTACAATATATCTTTTTTTTCCTTTTTTCATATTAAAAAAATCTGTAATTTATTTTAGTGGCTATTCATATTCTGCCAATTTTTAAATAAACCAACACAAGCAAATACAATGTATGTATTTCCAAAAGTAGTCAAGAGCGATAGAAAGCGATCCTCAGTCACACTCTGCGATCACTAACTTTATGGTATTTATAGGTACCAACAAAATAAATACAGATCTATAAAATACAAACATTTTCTCTTCAGCCTATCATGGCATTATCTATGTAATAGCAAGATATACTTCTATATACCACATAATGTTAGCGGCATTCTTCTAGGTCCTAGACAACTTAATCAGACACAAAAATGGGCACAGCAAGCATATCTAAGTTGTTTACATATATATCTATGGTGTAAGCATGTGTCCCGATTATACCCTTTAATTAATGTAGATAACCACAAAATCCATTCAATTATGAACAATTACAAATACTTACCTGTAAATATTGAATACAAACTTTGATATAAAGGTAAGTAATCCATTACGAAAGATGAAGAATTATTTTCCTTACAATTATGAGCCTAGATAATCTTTACTTACCATCATAAAATCAACTGTTGGTTTAAATCAACTCAGCCAATACAACTAAATAGATTAGTCTTTGTGACAACCAGCAAAATGCAGTTCCATAGTTCTTCATGGAAAGTAAGCCATCCTACATGATGTTTTTCTTCAGGTTTTTATGTCGAACCTTTGGACTGTAGAATTACCTGTATCCCTGCAATTGATAAAATAATTGGAAGCAAATTACACTTAGAAGTCTTAATTCATGAACACATTTCCCCATAGTGCAACCTAATGAAATTAAATAATTCAAGCGAGGAAAAAATTAATTATGAAGAAGCTGATTAACTGCCATAATTCATCTAAAAATGATTCCCTTGTTCCAAACAAACAAAAACATTATATAAAGAAGGACTGTATAACTATATAAATATTAATGAAATGTTTCTAAGTTCAGCATATTGGATTAAAATAATAATGATAAGGACTTAAACACTTAACCCATCAAACCCAGAAAAACAGACTTTTCTGTAAATCAATGACTGAGACCAGTCCAAATGTATCTTTAGGTTCTGTAAATCAATGACTGAGACCAGTCCAAATGTATCTTTAGGTTCTGTAAATCAATGACCGAGACCAGTCCAAATGTATCTTTACATCTGTGAATCAATGACCGAGACCAGTCTAAATGTATCTTTAGGTTCTGTAAATCAATGACCGAGACCAGTCCAAATGTATCTTTAGGTTCTGTGAATCAATGACTGAGACCAGTCCAAATGTATCTTTAGGTTCTGTGAATCAATGACTGAGACAGTCCAAATGTATCTTTAGGTTCTGTAAATAATGACTGAGACCAGTCCAAATGTATCTTTAGGTTCTGTGAATCAATGACCGAGACCAGTCCAAATGTATCTTTAGGTTCTGTGAATCAATGACTGAGACCAGTCCAAATGTATCTTTAGATCTGAATGAGTTAAGCTAATTATCTGTACATATATTTGATGAGGTTAACCCTTGCAAAATACATGGTTAATCAATAGGATTTTCTACCCTATCAAAGGGGCCAAAATGAGGCCAAATTCCCAATAAAAATAGAATTCATTTCCCCACCAATTTGGAGTCAAAATTTCCCAACTGAAGTCAAATGACAATGAATTAAAGGAGATTCTTGCATTTTCAAATGTTGCTAAAATTCCCAATTCAAAAGGCCAAGTCTACTTTCCAAAAAGAGTATGGAAAATCCCTGATTAACTATGGGGATTCAGGGCAAGACATCAACTTTCTACCACTGCTGTTCCAGGAAAAAAACCAGAAAGAAATCATTTTTATATGGCTACCTTATATCACATAATATTTTTAAGCCTCTACCCCACCACTTGTGGTTGTCTGGTTGTATAGCATTCAATTTGCAAGCGGAAGGTTTTGAGTTCAATTCCCAATACTAGACTATTATCTAAGACTGGAAAAAAAAAAAAATTACAAGATTGCACAAAAATACAACATAAAGGAAAATAAGACCTTACTACCCAACAATTTAAAACTGAGCAGTTTTGGCTAAAGAAACCTATATTCAAATCTCAGTCAAGTGACCAGAATGGGATACCTCAATGTCATCTCAATATTGAGAAATCTAAGGCAGATTGAATTTCTTCAGAATTTTGATAATGTTTTATGACACATTCAACAATTTTTCAGTTATATGTTGGTGGCCAGTTTTTAATGGTGGAGGAAAGAACCTGATTACAAAGAGACCATCGGCCTTTCACAAGTAAACTGGCAAACTCTACCACAAAAATAAGCTTAGATTCCAGCAGGGTCAGGAATTTTCCACTCTATCATACAGGGCTGAAATACGGCCCCATTCCCATTTGCAAAAACAATGCATTTCCCCCAAATTTACCGTCAAATTTCCCAACAGAGGCCCCAATTGGAATTTCATGAGTAATCAACAACTTTACATATTGTTTTTACAGGTAACACTTCTAACTTGTTCTAAACATGTTTTACAAAACATCTAATCCATGGCCATCATTATATGGATAATTCGTAGTACATAATTGACGGACACAGATTTTGTTAAATCATTAACTATCTCACTGCTGCATTACTTGTGTATTGATCTAAATGTCAGTTAATTTACCAGTAATTAAAACATTCATACAAAGAGTAAAAGTTACAGTGAGGAAATACAGACAATTCAAAATTAACTTACAGCAACCTGTTCTCTAATGAGTACGTAAACCACATCTTAATCCTAAAACCACTTCAGTGCTACTTGTCATAACACTATCAACTTCATTACAACTGATTTTGTGAGAAAGTTTGCCAATTTACTTGGGGAAAGCCAGTAGTCTCATCCCTGGTACATTATAACTATGTTCTCTCCCCACCACTAAAACCTGGCTGCCACTATATAACTGAACAAGACGTGTTTGTGAAACACAAATACCCCCAGTCACAAGAAATTTCTACGTTAGCAAATAATATGCATACCTTAGATATTGCAATGTTCTACATTTTGATCCCACCCCACCTCTGGGGCATGTGATGTCAGTAAAGTGCGAGCACCCCCACCCCACCCCCTCTAGATGAACTTACAGTCTAAGTTTGGCTACAGTGTCACAATCAAAACTTGAAATATTGCACTTTATATGTAAACAGGACAAATTACGGACAAACAGACAGACGGACGATCCAAACACTAGATGCCCGCGGCAGACCTTTCAGGCCAGGGGCATAAAAATCTTCAAGTGTGGCAAAAAACATTACTCAAAACAAAAGAGGAAAACAGATGTATGAGGTCATTCATCAAGACATTATCTCCTTAATGTACCCCAACCTTGACTTCAAGAAATGTTTGTTGAGTTTGTAATTCTGGAATTATGCAAATCTTTGTACTACCATAATAGCAAGAACTGATCAACTATCAGCTAATATGATGAAACCAACAATACTCTGTTAATATTTTCTATAAGTTGTAATTTTCTGAGAAGTTAAAGTAAAGTTTCAAAAACTTCAAACATGATCAAAGACCGTTGTTCAATTTGTGAAACATATCAAGTTTTTTACTATTCTGGATGAAGGTGAGACTTTTACCCTGTCCACACCAAAGGCCATAATGGACTGGTCCAATACAATAAGACAGAACATGCCATTAAGACACTTGGGGTTGGAAAAGGTTAATTCTTTGTCACTTTTGGCACAGCATATCAAAATCCCAAATCAACACCTTTAGCTGTGTGAAATATTTTTGGTGGGAAAAAAAAAAAAAAAACATACAAAAGATAAATTTTTCTATCCCCTGTTAAATGATGTTTCAGGATATTCAAGATGACGAGACATAATAAAACAGACCCACTAATTATTTAGCAGTGCTGTACTGATATGACCTTCAAAGTTAAGTAGAAATAAATAACTGTGACAATTTAAGTATCCATTACATCATGCTCCCCAAAACAGTCAGAAAAAAGTTATCAATGTAGAAAGCTGATTACACTGACTGTAGGTCAAGTCCAATCACAAAGATTATAAAAGACCTCGGTGATTATAAATTGTAACTTTTTAACACATACGTGACAAAGCAAAATTCAGTTACTTAGTAAACCATTTTATAGAATTTAGTAACTTAGTCAATATATTTATAAATTTTAGTAACTTTAATAGTTTATCAAATTTAGGAACTTTCTCATCCAATCTACATAACTTGGTAATTCTGTACATTAATTTATAAAATTTAGTCATTTTCACATCTTATCTATAAAACATGGCATTTTTGTAAACTAATTTATAAAATTTAAGAACTTTGTAAACTAAATTTAAGAAATTCAGTAACCAATTTATTCAAAACTGAATTTCTAAACCTTAAATTATGACCAATCTGCAGTTTTCACAATTTCATTTTTTTCAAACCTTGCAACACCTTATACACAAATGTACTTGACAATAAAGGCAACTCAAGGGAACAAACAAATGTAGCCAATATAGACAGTGACCTTTATAAAAAGGTGTATTCATCATAACAAGAGGGCCATCTACAATTGTGGAAAGGAGACCAAGAAGAATGTGTACATGCAGGCTAATCTGGCCAATAAACAAAAATATTGCAGTTTTAAGAAATTCATAAATATATCTAAAAACTACAATTAAGCAAAATTCTTGCACAGAAACATTTTTTTCACCTGTATACAAGTAAAACATAGGGGAGGGGGTTGCTCACACTTTACCGACATCACATGCCCCAGGGGTGGGGTCAAAATGTAGAACATTACAATATCTAAAGAATGTATATTATGCAGTAGAATACAACATTAGTGAATGTCAGGGGAGATAACTGAGAAAATCATGCAAAAATGAATGAAAATGACAAAGTCAAAAATGTCTTCAAAAACTGATGAAACATACAAACTAGAATAATCATACATTCATCTAGATCACTAAAAATAATCTGCCACACCCCCGGATCCACCCCTAAAACTTAGGTAGAGGACCATGAGTAATTGCTTCCTGTATACTTTCATCAAAATCCCTTCTATATTTTTGAAACAACAGCTGATAGTGTGAAAAATGCAACCAAAAATTCTAGAAATTGAAATTCGACAAAATTCTTGTACAACAACATTTCCTCACTTAATTACAAGTAAAACACATTAAAAGAATGCATCAAAGTGAAAGTAAATGGAGATAATTGAGGAAATCATGCAAAAATGAATAAAAATGACAAAGTCTGAACAGATCTCACAATAAAAAATATTCTGATTTGTATGATAAATACAAACTTATATCATACATCCATGTAGATCACTCAGAAACAAACCATTTTAAATTCATGTAGCAGTTCTGGAAAAGAAGATTTTTAAAGAGGGGTACCTTACATGACCTATTATGCCCAACTTCGGATCCACCCCACCTCCACTGATATGGCTGAAAACTACAAACTTGGTAAAGGACTTTTAGCACTTGCTTCCTGTAAAGTTTCGTCAAAATCTTTCGTCAAAATCACTTCAGTATTTTCAGAGAAAAGGTTGAAAATATGAAAAGTTTACAGCTGGACTCTGGACGAGAAGTGATCACAATAGCTCACTTTAGCCTTCAGCTCAGGTGAGCAAAAAATGTAAAGTTATGTTTGAATTACCTTTATAGTCAGTTGCCCTTTATACAGAGGTGGCCTTTAAGGCAAGTTTGACTACATAATATATTTTCCCACTTGCTTATCCTGTACTGGCACACCTTCTGTGATATTGTGGATATAAAAACAGAATATGAATATGTAGACATTGATACATGTGGATACCACTGTGTACATTCCAAGCATGTTTTTATATTTGTGTGGTCAATGTCTCCAGTGCATGTGTGGTCAATGTGTATAAAGGAGTGTGCAGGAATTGTATAGTTGTTAACACAGTTCACATTTAAAACAAACTGTTCAAAATTAACCTATTCACCCCTACAGATATATTTGGAATGGTCTAAGTCATTGATTTACAGAAGAGTCCATTGTTTTTCAGGGGTTGATGAGTTAAGATTTGAATAAAACTTCATTGAATAATAAACAGTCTACTATTTAAATAATTTAGAATGTTATCATTAAAACTGATTTTACAATTATTTTTTAGTTTTAAATTAAAATCCTAAATTCAAAGAATCAGTGAACCCCATTTCCTGAAAAAAATTCTCTGAAAATGATCTCTAAAAGATGAATACCGTGATCAGAATGATCCTTTAATGATGGATACAGTGAAACCTGTCTTGTGAGACCACTACATCTGCCACTCAAATGTGGTCCCATAACCCTTTCAACTTTACAGATCATAATAGACCGTTCATTACAATAGAAAAGAGCATACCATTTTGATTTCCAGGGGTTAGAGGGTTAAAAGATGCTTTATCTTCAGGATAATTTAACTCATTCACCCCTAAAGACACATCTGGACTGGTCTAAGTCATTGATTTACTGAAGAGTCCATTATTTTGCAGGTTTTGATGAGTTAACTAAGGATTTTCCTACCTCCTAAATACTGAGTGTCCAAGGTTTGAAAAAATTGGGAAAATATATGACATTCTAACTAAAACAGACTTCAAACTTCATTTGAGGCCTTGTTTGAAAATAGTTTATACCTTATTTTAAGCATTTAAATTGGGAATTTTGGCATATTTTTTGGAAAATACAAGCCATTTTTGCATTGGGAACAGGTCCTGTAATCGGACCTAAACCTGGCCTAGCAAAACCCCTGTTAACTGAGTGGTTCACAATGTTGTCCCACAAGAAAAGATGGTCTATTTTTTTTCCAATTATTGATTAATATAGGAAAATACTATGTTACTTGAGGTATGTCTTAAAACAATATTTACATGGAGGTTTGAAGCAAACAAATTTGTTTCGGATTATGTTTTGCTTATATAAACTTAGCCACAAGGTACAATTATGTATATAACGAAATGTGAACATCATTTATTCAGGTGAGCAAATTAGAAACGGAAATATATTCATGTCCTAAATATTATAAGCATAGTTTGCCTTACAGATTATCTAATAATTGGTGTTCATAAAACACTTATTTCCTGGCCGCGTTCCAACATACACAATCACGAATCAGCACAATGATTAAGATGCTTGTGGCAATCGTATTGCGTTTTACATTTCAGACATTCCATCTCAGTCAGTTTGCAAAATGTAAAAATTTTGTCATTAAACATACTTTTAAGCCAGATTAGCAAACTTCCTGGAATAAGAAAGTCATATATACTTCATTTGTTAACTTGTACAGTAGAACCTGTCTTCAAAGACCTCTCTCATGAAGGACCACCTGTCTATACTGGGGTAAAATTTAGCAAATAATTCTCACTAGTCTGTTAGACTAGTTGGAAAACAAATTTGATTACTCCTATGGCAAATTCACCAGTCCCAATTTCCCATTCTTGTATGGTAGAAGAAATACCAAATCAGTAGTCTTAAAGAAGTTATTTATTTATCTTTAGATTTTTTTTTATATTCTCGTGGTTATCTTATCTTGGGTACAGAAAAAAAATCAGCTGATTAGGTAATGCTGGTGTTCAATGTACATAATTACATTAATCAAGTTCATACTGTAATGATTATACAGATTTTCTACAAGTCGACCAGACTAGCCGAAGCACAAGCTCGACTAGTGCAAAACTCACAGGCCTCCTCGGCCTGGCTCACTACTGCTAATTTCCAACTCTGCTTTAAGACCACCCTCTGAAAACCACTTGTTTACTTAACATTGTAAATAAAAACCTTTTCAGAGACCACCTGTCTTATGTTGTGAAATATAGAATTGTCATTATTGACAGGTGCCCTTTAATCAGAGGCAGCCATTTGTCAGATTTTAAGGTTAAGAATTCAAAGAAAGTTCAAAGGACACTATACAGGCCTACATATAATTTAGACATATGTCTAAAAATATCTAAGTTTACTACCACAATAAAAGTTGCAGACAAACAAATTAATCAAACATGTACCTAAAAAGAAAATATTGGGTCACAGAAAATTTAGATAAAATTACTTTCTTTTTCTCATTCATAATTTGTCCGGATGTGGTTGACTCACACACAGAGATATACATCAGCTTGTCAGGTTATCTAGAATAACATCTACTCAAATTACAAACTTTTATCAGGAAAAAAAGGCCCCTCATAGGTTACAGGATAATAACTTATCTGTTATTCAGTCAATGTTTCTATAACATTCATCTGAAACAATACACTACTTGTTTCCAACTCCCCACAAGGTAAAATCCAGCTGTAGAAGTGACTATTATGTGGATTATAAGATTATATTATAGATTTCCCTCTCAATACATATTTTTTATTAAGTTAATAGTTAACTCAAGCAAATACACACTAAAAACAACATTTGCATTCCAGACCAACAAGTTTCATTCATAACAGGTTTCAATGGTGTATTCATTCATAAAAAATGGTATCATGCTTACAGAGAATGTTTAAAGTACTCAAGTCTCTGAGAAAATACGCTCACAGGAAGATGAAAAGTCAGTCAGGTGTTTAAAAAAATCTGCACATGATGCTTTTTACAAAACTGTTTTTTCAGCATTGTTTAGTAGGACAAGATACAAGCTAAAACTCAAAGCATCAAAAGGCATACAAAGATGTTGCAAAAATTGAGATACAAACATGAAACAATGTAACATAAATTTAAGTACATATGTCAAACATTTTCAACAATTTTGTACACAACATTATCTTGGATGCTAAGAGAATTCCTACATGACATTAATTCTAAAATTAATTCTACCTTAGAAATGTCTTATGAATCTAAATTGTGGTTGAGAGATTTATCCAAAAAAAATGAAAAAAAAAAATGAAAAAGAAATTAAACAATTCCCTTTTTCCAAGAATCAGAGACAAAAGAGTTCAACCATCTGGAAACTAACTACATACATGTATGAACAATACAGAACCTATCTTGAAAGGCCACTCTATCTGCCACTGTAATTAGGTCCATCGAGACATGCGGTCACTTAAAAGACCACCCCAGCTGCCATTGTAATTAGGTCCTTCGAGACATGTGGTCACTCAAAAGACCATCCCCTCTGCCACTGTAATTAGGTCCATCAAAACTGGTGGTCACTCAAAAGACCACTCCATCTGCCACTGTAATTAGGTCCATCAAGACATGTGGTCACTCAAAAGACCACTCCATCTGCCACTGTAATTAGGTCTATCAAGACTGGTGGTCACTCAAAAGACCACTCCATCTGCCACTGTAATTAGGTCCATCAAGACATGTGGTCACTCAAAAGACCACTCCATCTACCACTGTAATTAGGTCCATCAAGACTGGTGGTCACTCAAAAGACCACTCCATCTGCCACTGTAATTAGGTCTATCAAGACATGTGGTCACTCAAAAGACCATCCCATCTGCCACTGTAATTAGGTCTATCAAGACATGTGGTCACTCAAAAGACCATCCCATCTGCCACTGTAATTAGGTCTATTAAGACATGTGGTCACTCAAAAGACCACTCCATCTGCCACTGTAATTAGGTCTATCAAGACATGTGGTCACTCAAAAGACCATCCCATCTGCCATTGTAATTAGGTCTATCAAGACATGTGGTCACTCAAAAGACCATCCCATCTGCCACTGTAATTAGGTCTATCAAGACATGTGGTCACTCAAAAGACCATCCCATCTGCCACTGTAATTAGGTCTATCAAGACATGTGGTCACTCAAAAGACCATCCCATCTGCCATTGTAATTAGGTCTATCAAGACTGGTGGTCACTCAAAAGACCACTCCATCTGCCACTGTAATTAGGTCTATCAAGACATGTGGTCACTCAAAAGACCACTTCATCTGCCACTGTAATTAGGTCCATCAAGACCGGTGGTCACTCAAAAGACTACTCCATCTACCACTGTAATTGGTGTACTTATGTTTAGAAAGCACAAAAATACTTCTAATAAGTAAATTTTGATATGCTAATCTGTAAATATAACCCAACTCCTATCTTTGTAACATACATACATGTACATACAGTGGCTACTCACCTAAAGACCAGATTCATTAGGAGACCACTTCACATTTAAGACAATATGTCATGAATCTCTTTAAAATTTATAATATCAAAAAGGTCCAGGCCCACACCCAATGCTAATCATTTGGGTCTTTTGGGTCTGAGGTGGTCTTCATAAAAAGGTTCCACTGTGTGTATATATATATATATATATATATATATATATACACACACACACACACACACACACACACACACACACACACACACACACACACACACACACACATACATACATACATACATACATATATATATCTATATATATATACATATCAGGCAGTAAAATTAGCACTCTCCCAGTCGCATTTGCGACCATTTTTATGCCTGGGCAATAAAATTTGCATCGTGGCATTCGCGACCATTTTTATATCTGGGCAATCAAAATTTGCATCGTCGCATTCGCAACCATTTTTATGCCTGGGCAATCAAAATTTGCATTGCTGATAGCCCAGATGGCAAGTACAACCGTCAACTACCGCAAATGTCTGTTTTTCTCTTCTCTTTCCGTCTACTCCGCATCAGTTTGTTATGTAAATCTAGGTCTTTGAGATGTTTAAATGCTTTACGTGTCACAACATTATGTTCAAGCGATACCACGGTGTGTACATGTTGACAAGGTGGTCAACTTTCGTGATTTCTTTGAATCCTAGTTAGGTCAGCACATGATGAAATCTGTACTTAATTCCTGCACATCAACACCTAATGATTTCAGCACTTGTTTCTTTTATAACTGCATTTTCGGCAGTTGCTTGCAAATTATTTTGATATTGACACTTGGGTCTAATCGATAGGGATTTTCACCCGTTCAACAGTATCTGGTAGGATCTCATAATTATCGCTTTAATTATGCAACCATTAGCCCCTCTTTGAATCCATTGTTCCTTTCGAAGGACTGCTTGGTCAAAACAATGTTCTGATAGCAAATAGCATGTTTAAATTAAAACAGATAATTTGGAAATATATGTTTTTGTAGTGTCAACAGTCGATGAATTTGTGACATAATTATCAAGAAAGCATAGAGTACACATAAATTATTTTTGAATATGAATCTTCTCTTCTGAGATAAACATTTTTTAATACCAATTCATTACCTTGATAGATATTTCCAAGTGTTAAAAAAAACAAATTTCCAGGTGCCTATTTAACTACATTAAGTGCTGATTTACATGCTTCCAAAGTGGGGTGGGATTTGACTTGTAACCATTTCTTGGACTAGTCTCAGTCATGTCGTATTACATCCCTGAAAACCCCAGCAAGAAACCAGCCATAGAATACTCCAAAGTGTACCAATAAAATAAAAAAGAACCACTCCTCGACAAAATGGACAGGAAATTGTAAATGGTTGGTACACGTAAGAGACATATTCTTGATTCCATGCAACACAACAAAAGCTATATATAAAGAGAAATTGAGTTTAAATTAAATTGAGAATTTTGATTTTTAAAATTTTTTGTATGAAACCATCTGAAGCAATAGCTGGGCCCCCGAATTTCAACATGGGCCCCTAGATATTTTGTTCTAGGGGCCTGGCTGGCCACTGGATCTTGCAGTAAATTTTACCCCCTGTGTATATATATACGATATATTATATATATATATATATATATATATATATATATATATATATATATATAATGCATTGTATTCACTTTGTTATTATAAAATCTCAAAAATAAACAAATTTATGTCACCAATCCTATATAGCATATATAAAATTTACACAAATATATATCATTTCTTTGTAATATAAGTACATCCTACCTTTTTATATAAGTAAATGCATCATAGCTCATAGCTTCTCCATATTTCAGGGGAAAAGAATCAATACATATTAATAAATCAGCATTTTTTTTTTTTTTTGCTGAATAAACAGATATTTTCTATTCCATCACTTTTTCTGATAGCAAATACACAAACACACACAAGCACATATATATACACACACACACACATATATATATATACATGTATATATATATATATATAATATATATATATATATATATATATATATATATAATATATATATTTATACAGTTTTTTGATTAAATATTTATATATATATATATATATACACACACACGCATCTTTAGTCTCTGTTGTAGAATCTTAATTATATCCTGTTTACAACTCCCTATCATAAATTTCGGATATTTTGGCCATTGTTTAAGTTTGGACAATTTGGCCACCCTATTAAAATGGCCAAAATTAAACCGTCCAAAATATGTCGCAGTACATGTTCAACGGCTGTAAAATCTAGATCTGTTCTTAGCATTAACCCAGAAACATTTCTAATGTTAACTTTCATCGTTTTTGTTTAAAATAACTCTTTGACAATCCAGTAATAAAAAGGTTATAAGATTATATATCTCATCTACTCATAATTATTCTTGACGTTATAAGATTATATATCTCATCTACTCATAATTATTCTTGACGTGTGATAATTGCTGTGTAAATACACAACATGTTGATTTTTTCCAACTCCCACGGAAGGAGACAGTTAACAGTTTTACTCACAACATGTTGATTTTTTCCAACTCCCACGGAAGGAGACAGTAAACAGTTTTACTCACACCTGTTTTTTCATCTGGTCTGGTGATATGATCGAGGGATTTAATTTGTATAAATGACCGTTTGTACTAGAGAATCAGCAGCAAATGGCGGTATGCAGGATTTGGCATTACAACGTGGGAATTATACTTCAAGAATTAGCGGTGTTATGCGGGTTTGGCATTATAACGGAGGTGTACTGTTTATGTATATGTATATGTATGTGTGTGTGTGTATTACACATTTATATGTGGGAGTTAGTCATTTAACATGAAATATATTACAGATACATCTTTTACTTTTGCTCCTTCATAAGTAGGAGGAACATTTAACCTTGTGAGTCTCTAAATGGAAACAGAGCCAGGAAACAGAAAATAAGTGCTTAACTGTGATTAAGGACAAGTATCAATGGAGTAACAGAGTGATATAATTACAACCATGGATCATTAAATGATCCTTCACTGCATCATTTAGCCATCATGTTTTTGTGTAAGAAGTACACAAAATAATCAAAGAGAGGCATTGTATTAAACTTGATTAAAATCTTCAGATTCATGGGATATACATTGCAGTGAAATATTTGAAATAGTAATTACCTGTTACAATATTGTCTTCCTGAAACTTAATATCTGACGATTTTGAAAATTAGATCAAATGTCTAAATTACATACAACATTCTTTTATATATAATAACAAACACCTACAAGCATGTCCTCCTTATACAAAGTTTTTTTTTTATTATTTCAAAGGTCAAGGTAAACAATAAAAGCTAGAAATATTAACAGATCTGATAATTTAAGTTTAAGTTTAAACTTTATTTACAAGGATTAAGAAACAACTTATGTCAACTGATATAAATGTCTCTCATTGGTTCTGATGTTGGCATCCCGGGGGTCTTCTCTGTGGGTGGAAACCGGAGTACCTGGAGAAAACCCAGGTGTTCTTGATGGTTATATAACAATTAATGGTTTTATAGCCATATACAGGGCCTTACAGAAATTGAACTTGTTAAGGTCCTTCCTTTTTCCAATATTTTCTTTTTTCACTTTGTACACAAGGTCACCTAGTATTGCTCATTAAACCATTAAGTCTCCTAGGTTTGGGACCCAAGTTCGTTTATGAGAAAGTTTGCCAGTTTACTTGCGGAATGCCGGTGGTCTCTTTCTGGGTGTCCATGTTCTTTCCTTCATCATTACAAAGTGGCCACCACTAAACAACTGGAAATTGTGGCATAAAATACAACTTAGACAAACAAACACCTATTTCTAGAAATACATTTAGTGACAGTAATTACATACAATTCTACACCTGAAAATAGTCATTGACCTATCAGCTTTGCTAAAACTCATTTTAAACTTTGTGGGAGCCCAAAAATTGTCAGTTTGTGAAATGATTTAAGATCAGAACTCAGAACACAATGATCAAACCACTCTAATTATTTGGAGTTCAAACTTTTATACCATTGAAATTCCTCATGTATATATATTTATTCACGTCTCATTCAACCTTCAGTTCAAATACATTTAAATATAATTTGCTGACGCTAACATTTTTTTTTTTGGTGGTAGTGGTGTTACTAAAAGGTTCAAATTGATAAAGCATCATTGCTGGGATCAACTCAACACAAATATATCATTATTCATTTTAAAGACCTGGGAATGCATGATCAGGCAAGTACATCTGGACAATACGTATGTTAAGAGCTGATAAAATATTTCTGACTTGCATACATGGTCATACATTCTTATAAAAGGAAACACAATAAATAGGACATAAAATTATCAAGTACTCAAATAACATCTCATGTCGTTGTAGTCAATTATATTTTTTTTAATTACAAGAATTTCTGTACATATATTGTACTTGATCTAAAGTACACTGTCAAAGGAGAACAATTAAACTTTAAATATAGCTCATATACAAATCTATTTTATGTCTAGCTTCTTTTTTTTCTTTTTTTTTATATATTTTTTTGGCTCTCCATTATTTTATGTCTTGCTTCTTTTTTTTTTTTTTTTTTGCTCCCCATTAGCGACTTAGGGTCTTGCCAAAGTTTGCCAAAATTGTTTAAAACTCTTAATTCTGAATGAAAAAAACATGTTTTTGTTTTAGTGGTATTTTAAAGTATATAAATTTGGGTCAAACAGCAACTGTTGTTGTTCTTATTCTGCAACAAGTGACCAAAGGGCCTTACAATTCAACTGTGTCCCCATCATATACAAATAGTCACAGTGAAGTGTGAGCAACCCTTAGATGAACTTCCATTCTAAGTTTGGTTACTGTATCACAATCCAAACTTGAAATATTGCACTTTATATTTAAGCAGAACGAAATTACAGACAGACAGACAGGAAGACACACATACAGATGGATGATCCAAACACTAGATGCCCCTGGAAGACATTTCAGGCTGGGGGGCATAAAAAAATCAAAATTAGAATAAAAAAAAGTATTTGAGAAACACTGTTTGCCAAGAATAAAAGATTTTACAGTCCCATTACATTTAACAACTACAGCTGGATGTCGGCTAAAATAAAATTCATTTGAGATCTTACTGATCTAACACAACATACAAAGTTTGGTTAAAGTTTGAGAAAAGAAGGTCTAGTTACTTGGCAGAAGCCATAAAGTTGCAGAATCAGACAAAAAAACTTTGATTGGGGGGAGGAGGAGGGGGGAGGGAGGGCATAAAAATCTGCTGGCTAAAGCCATACCAATCCACTATGCTACCTAGCTAAAATAAGAATAGTCATCATCTAACTGGAATAATAAGAGCACTCTTTTTTTGGTCAGAGTCCTGGTTTGCAGACTTCAAACCTAATTTGCCCTGAGTTAGATCCTTGATAGCATTCTGTTGTATTTGACAATTGATTCAGTATCTGTTCTATTTCTGAATCTATCTATCCATCCATGTATCTATTTTTAGCATAGGAAAGCTAGTAAAAACTTCAAGAGTATATCTTTATGAATGGTCAAACTATCCAATATATCTATTCTTACATTTCTTCATGTGTTTTAAAACTTTTTAAGTCTGTAACCATCTGTGTACCTTTCCATGCTTTGTGCTTATGTAACTATTAATATATATATATATATATACATATATATATATATATATTAAACCCTTCAGTTTCTAAAGTAAGATCAACAAAGAAGTTGTAAAAACCCAAACTCACTGGCAAAATAATAGGTGAGAGAGAATAGGCTGTATCTTGAACAATAGAGTAATATGTTTCAAATGAGTTCTCTGTAAATAACAATTTCAATATCTTAAAATATCTAACATACAAACAAAAGAACCTATACCTTAAAATATCTAACATACATACAAAAGAACCTATACCTTAAAATATCTAACATACATACAAATGTATCAAACAACAAGTTTTTAATCTTTTTTTTTCTGTGAGGTGTGTGGTTGGGGGGTGGTGGTATGATTTTTCTAAAACTGGGGAACTAAAGTAGTACAAGTAATAAATATGCAACCATAAATTCTTTGTTGACTTATATCTATTTTCTGCTTCCAAACACAAACCACAATAATCCTCTTCCCTCAGAGATGGGTGAAAAACAATATCAGTTGACTCCTCAAAAAATCAAGGTGATCAGGGTCCAAAGTCACCAAATTTACTCAAGCTCAACTTTTAATTCATTATTTTTACTATATAATCATTGGTAAAACTTTTGAGTTTGAGTGATTAGGAAACATATCATTATTTTCCTTCATTCACACATAAACCTTTGTGCCACTCTTATAATTTTCCTCTAAAAACTAAATAAAGACGTTGAATTTCACTCAAACAATTTTTTAATATTTCTGAATTTTTCTTCAAATTAGCAATATTTTTAATCATTTGTCACAATTTTGTATGTTGTCAATATACAAACATGTCCAGTTACACAATAAAATTTAAGTGTTTTTACCTTAAAATCATGAAAAGTTGGTTGAGCTTGAGTACTGAGTAAAATTTCCGGCCCAGAGTTTTCAAACGTTTTGTTCATCAGATTCTACACTTGGCAGTTCCAGACTTATTCTAAGTAACAATAACATGTGGTGTAATCCACTTACTTGGATTTTCTTATTGGGTTAAAGTATTCCAACTATTGCCTGAACAATTGGCTTTGCATATTTTGAAGATTTGAGAATATTTGTATAATCGCATAAAATCATATCACATGCCATATTGGTTATATCCCAAATCTTATCGTATGATCACCCATCATCCATATCAGTTACCATGGATATCAAATATTTATGAAAACATTGATGTTTTAAACACTTTCCAGAACTTAGCATACAAAAAAAAATTTATTTGGGTTCTGGGGTTTTTTAATTATTTATTCATATATTTTTTCAAAAACTATTTATCTATTTAAATATCCTATTTTTGCACAACCAAATTCACATGAATTTAACATATAAACTCTATCCAAGTGAAAAAAATTTCATATGAATTTCACATTAATTTGTCTGCTAAATAGCTTGCAAGTCAAATTAAGTTCATATGAATAGACAATAAAAATGATATTTACATGACTTTAACATCTAAACACTAACATGATATTCATGTAAATTTCATTTCATTTTCATGTGAATTTGGTTGTGCAAAAATAGAATATTTAAATAGATAGTTTCATAAGATTTTACACAAGAAAATCAGGTTTATTTCATGTGAAATTCACATGAACAAAATTTGTCTGTATAGTTGTTAGTGCTGCAAAACAGATACAGCATTACTGATGATTTTTCAAATGCAATGGTAATCACTGATTGTCCTGAAGCTATGCAGATTCCTAACTGACAGAAGGATAGGTTGAATCCAAGAAAGCAATCACAAGTACAAGATGCAACCCACAGATATCTCTGTTACTCAAAATGTTAAGACTTCGTTGTGTATAATCAAAAGAAATTATAAATGTCTCTATTCGAAGTAATTTCTTTTTTATTCTTTAAACTTAAATAAAAGATATCCATAAACTTTTAGCTGTTTTTATCATTACAATCTGCAGCCAGTAACAAACATCACGTCCACAATATAAAATCATGGGACACATGATGTGACACACAGCGCATGCATTCCATACAAAGGGAGAATATGTATCACAAAAATATTGGTTCTTGTTGCTAGGAAAATTTACATAGATATACATATGACTGTAGACTAATTCATTCTTAATGGTTGGCTGGCATATATTTACAAGCTAAGTGTCACTCAATACAATTGCATTCAATTACTAACGACTTCGATAATCACCTTTAAACAGATAAAATTACATTCAATGTAACACATGATAAAACATAAATTGCTGCAGTTTTTAAATATCAATTACAACAAAATAATTTGTTATCATATAAAAGCAAATCATTCACCATTCGGAGCTCAGACGATGCTTAAATAACTGTCATCTGGCAAAATAACTGTCGTAACTGTCGTCTGGCAAAATATCTATTGTCTGGAAAATAACTGTCGTATGCTAAAATTCGACACTCAAGGAATACTTATATACTTTAACAAAATATAAAATGAGCTCATAGATTTTGATGTTACTTGTCCTGCTGGACAAGTAGAAATTTTTCTCATTGTTGAACTCTGGATAAAATGACAGTTTATTTGCTCAATTGTAGGGAGAAAAAATTTCAGATATACAAAATTTTATCTTGTGAAGCTGAATTGGCATAATTTTTTTTCTACTGTTCATATTTGTTTTTTGGTCCATTATTTTCATTTTGGGCTATTTTATTTCTCCTATTGTCTTATAAAATGTATTTTTCATTCAAATGAAGACAACCAAATACAGACAAAGGAGTGGGGTCAACACGCACCAAAGCCCTACTTGTCCTATAGGCAAGAAGTCTGCTAATCTATTTGATAAAACACAAATGTCATTATCTGAACATTCAATGCAATATATGCAGCTATTTTTCAAATCAGATTTGAAAAAACTTGGGACTCACTGCATGTGATGCACTGAAAATAGTGGCATTGAAAAAAAGTTTCATTCAAGGAATTTTTTCATCAAAACCGGTATCATTATGAATGTATTTCTTTTGTCTTCCAACATTAAACTACCCCATCGGACATGTATTTAAAAACTTTCTCTGATTGTACTGCAAAATGGACTGGTTGAACTGGTACTGGACTGGAGTGTTATTGAGATAAAACAACTACATGTATCACATTCATTGTTCAGAAATTAGAATTTGGACAAGAGGGTTTGCGGATTACTTGCCCTACAGGTCAAGTGCAAATTTTAGTGATTACCGATACATTATTATGACCATGCTTGGCCATAATAGCCATTGGATGCAGTCTAATCATCTTGAAAAAAATATATAATTGTTCTTTTATCCATCAGCATTAGTTTCCAAATCACAATTGAACCACTCAAAATGGTGGAGTGGATGAATCAACTTGCTAACAAGTAGTAACTGCGTAGTGTTTGATATTGAAAATGAACTTCACAAAAGCTTAAGTTTTCTTATTTTGTTTTCACTAGCTTGGAGCAACTCTATAGTATACCAGAAAGTACAAAGTAATGCTACTTCACATACTAGTTGAGGACCAGTAGCTGGCTAGGACTAGTAGTTAGTTATGGTGTCATATCATCTTTAGTATGTTCTAAAACATTATTGTTTCCCTTCTGTTTGAGAAAAATGTCCAACAGCTAATGATTGATCTAAAAACAAAACTGACAAAATTGTATTCTATATATATGAAATAGTGTAATAGCCAACTATTATCAGTAGAGCTTGATCCGTATGTGACAAATTCTTGTTGGAGATGAAAAATTCAAAATGCAAAATTAACAAAAATATCAGTTTGACTATCAATTTTGTCAGTACTGTATTATCTTTTTTTCTGTTTGTTTTTTTTAAAATTTTCTTTTAATTTGAGATATATATAAATATATATGATCCCAATTTACATTAACCGGGGAATGCAGAATTAGCAACTCTGATATGGTCTACATCAAATCTCTATTCAGCCATTTCAACTTAACTTAGCAACTAATGTTTCTCCTAAAGTTAACACAATATCTACATCTCACATTAACAAACCAATAACTATACACATAATTATCATATAAAACATTTCACATTTCAAACATTTCTAGCCATTTCACAAAAATGTCTTCTTTCAAAATTTAATAAAAGTGACTTATAATATGTTACACAAGTGTGATAATCTAGAGCCACTGTAAAACGCCATTACTACCCTATGTCTCATCAACACAATGCTTAACAAAATATAAATGTAAAACGAAACACATTTTACACACATTACAGTATGAAATAAAACGGTCTACCTGAAGTCTTCAAATGCTACCTTTCACGATATCCGTAAATGAAGAATGTTAATGTTTCATGGAGTTAAAATCCATAAAGCAGATTAAAAGGAAGACATATTTTTCCTGCTGCTTGGAGAGAATTTGATGTTATGTATTTCAAGCCTGTTTTCCCCAGTGGAATTCAAAAGAAATATGGTCTAATATGAAAGGTTATAAAATGAATAAATCTGTTTAATACGTAAACAGTGATATTGTTCTCTTCTCTTGCGAGCAAGCACTGACCCTTTTGGCAGATTTTCAATTGGTCCCGAGTCCGCGACTTACAGTTCTCATGACAGCTACCGCAATACCGAAACAAACATACAAAAAAGGAATTGCTACTAATTTTTGGCAGTTTTATTTTTGCTCTACAAACATTCGGAGGGAAATAAAATACTATATGAACATGGAATAACAAAGGTAAAATGTTTAAATGAAAGCTTCGGCAGTTATGTCAAGAACTGCAACTATACTGTTCTAAGTACCACTTCAACTTGTGACCTTTTGGCTACTAACTGGTTATATCTCTCATCTACAAATACCTACATAATGCTTATAAATTACAATTACAAAAGTCTTGTGACAGTAGAGGTGGACAAAATTGCAAAAACTGGGTTAGGTCTTTGTGCATGGGTTAGTAGAGTCACATCAAACAAACATTTTTTTTTTTTTTTGACACAACACTATAGGCAATTTGACATTTTTAGTAGAAAATGGTAGCAGTTTGATGCTTTCAATGAACTGAATGTTAAACACATATTCTGAGTAATTACAAATTCAGATTTAATAAAATTACAAGATCCAACACAGATTGTTTTATATTTGTCTAAAATTATGTTTTTTTTGTAATTACTTGATGAGATGAACATAATTACATTGTATAAAAATAGAAATATCTCAAAAGCCTTCATTTCAACATTGTTCTTCATGGGTTGATCGATTTTCAAAGAACTTGGGAGTATCACAGATACTTTAGATCCTTTCACTACATGCATCTTGACTCATTATGAAATTCTGCAAATTAGCACCTTCTAATTATATGGGTATTATAAACCACAAAACTTGAAACATAGTACACTGTGTTGAGACCACTCGTGTTGTGAAAGAACACTTATTTTGTGAGATCACCTTCTGGGAGTCATTTATATACTTAAATAATATTTTTAATGAAACCTCTTTTAGGAGGTCTGGAATGAACACATCTGAGTGGCATTGGGGTTGGTCTCAAGACAGGTTCCTCTGTACTGCAAATGTGGAAATTCACATGTGAGGTAATTTAGATTAAATATAAATTACACCCCATCCCCACCCACACACGTACCAGTCCCACAGTTGTGCTAATAATCATTGTTTAATACAGAACTGGAGGCAGTTAGTAGTGACATCACATAAAATACCCCCACCTATATAGTTTGCTTCTGCAAATGGCGTAATTAACAACACAGAACTATCTAGGTTTATAGTATTCAAGACCCACTACAAGCTGCTGCCAATACACAATTATAGAGGAAACTCACTGTGACACTACCTGATATGTATAGATACACCATTTGAGAACAGAAATCACAGGCACTAATACACACCTACATTTTGATATCAGTGATAAAAAAAATCTCAATTCATTAGCATGGATTAACTTCTTGATTCGATTTCAACACCTGATAGTCCAAAACGTATTTTTTTTAGACTAACATTTTGTTATAAATAAATCTTAAAAGAGCAACAAATGAAATCATGTATTATTAAGGCTTGTAAGTCAATAATTCACATTTTGTTTTATATAATGCAATCTCTCAATCTTTGTTCTATAAAGGGAAATTAATAAAGGCCAAGAGGAAAATGTAGGCTGGGTGCTGCAAATAACTTGTTAGTATTCTGCTAATTCAATTGAAAGACAAGATATCAAAACCGAGACATTAATTGTATCCTGGCGCTGTCCTCCCACTAGTATTATCTTTAAATCTAGTGATAATTGCATTGACTTAAAATATTAAAGCCTACATCTTTTTGTGTTTTAAATTAATTTCAAATTAATGGAGAATTTGAGAGAGAGAGAGAGAGAGAGAGAGAGAGAGAGAGAGAGAGAGAGAGAGAGAGAGAGAGAGAGAGAGAGAGAGAGTGAGGGAGAGAGTGAGAGAGAGAGTGAGGGAGAGAGAGAGAGAGAGAGAGAGGAGAGAGGGGAGAGAGAGAAAGAGAGAAAAAAAGAGACAGAGAAAGAGAGAAAGAAAGAGAGAGAAAAGGATTGGACAAAGAGGAAGGAAAAGAGATAGGAAAGAGGGGGAGAGAGGAGAGGCAGAATGGGAGTGAAAGAGGTACTGGGAGTCTGATAGGAAGAAAAAGAAGAAAAGAAAAGGAGAAAATCAAAGGAAAGAAAGAGAGAATGAATGGAAGAAAGAGACAATATATAGAAAAATAAAAAGTTTGATTCTGTGTTGACTGAAATGCTAGGGAAGCAAAGCAGTAATTAATCATAAGCTTACGTGAATAGAAGGGATAATGACACTATTATAACACAACACATTTTATACTTATTGATCTATTTCATCTACAAATTTCATTAGCCAGAATAAAATATTACAAATGTATATAGACAGTAATTCAATAACTGATTTTTATTTTGCCTGGGAAAATACTTTTTTTTTACATCAAATTACTATGAAAATTTAAATATTAGCTACCTACCTGCGTAGTTATCTACCAGCCAAGGCAGCACCAAGGTATGTGGTCGAATAAAGTATGTCATTGTAGTTCTTGGCATTCCAGTCATGGTTGGGCGATCAACTTCTTACAGTTATATCTGTATGTACAAGGGAAAACTTGAAATGGGACTGTTATATTGTCAGTTTTGTAACCTAGATAACAAGATTTAGTCTACATAATCGCCTTCTCTTATCCACCAAATTAATGCACAAAAAACATTTGTTCTGATAAAAGTTATTTAGTCAACAACACAAAAATATCATAGGAATAGCAACGCATTATCGAGATATTCATCATACATGAAAACTGCATCACAACTTGTTGTCCATGATGTGTCAGAAAGGGATTCCAAAGTACAGCTTTCCATCATCATTTTTCTACCATCAGTATATTGATATATTAGATATCACTCCATTATACAAAAATCAATTATTGACCCGATTCTTCATCCATGATGACCACGCACTGATATTTTTAGGGAATTTCCATTCAATAAAAGACATTAACTATAAATATCGAGTATGAACATGATTTAATAGAGAGATGTTTAAATCCATCTTACGTAGTAAAGTGACTTACAATCAGATAATACATTGTTACACCTTAGTGCTTATATACCGATACTTAACAGGCCTATATAGATCACCTGGACTTAAGACAAAAGAATTTTAGCATGCAATAATTACATTATGAAACAAATGACAATGATTCTCTGAAAGAAAAAAGATTTAGTTTGTTGAAGACAATTTAAAGAACTTAGAATGAGCAGGAATACAAAAGGGAGAACAAAACCTATTTCTAATATCCCTCAATGTTCTGCTAATGTCTTATTAAATAACTTTCCCATGTGGGGATGGACATTTACAATTATATGACAATAAATTATGTGACAATCCATATAAGTCTTTTTTCAAACCTCTGTGTGTGTGTGTGTGTGTGTGTGTGTGTGTGTGAGAGAGAGAGAGAGAGAGAGAGAGAGAGAGAGAGAGAGAGAGAGAGAGAGAGAGAGAGAGAGAGAGAGAGAGAGAGAGAGAGAGAGAGAGAGAGAGAGAGAGAGAGAGAGAGAGAGGAGAGAGAGAGAGAGAGAGAGAGAGAGAGAGAGAGAGAGAGAGAGAGAGAGAGAGAGAGAGAGAGAGAGAGAGAGAGAGAGACAGAGACAGAGAGAGAGAGAGAGAGAGAGAGAGAGAGACAGAGAGAGAGATTCTTTCTATTTCAAACAAGATAATATACAAGATGAATTTAAAAAATGTTTCTGAAGTACATGAAGTATTGGCACAATTCTGTTAAATCAATCAAAATGTATGCAGAATGATTTAAGCTAAAATTGAAATACCATAATTAATTTATCATCAGGGAAGTTCAGGTGCTTGATTAGATTAATCCGATGATTATTTGAAATACTCTAAACAGGGTTTCTTGGTAGATCAGTGGTCAACACATTCCTGTTGTCAATAAGACCTCCAAAGTTCCGTTCTCTTGGTAGGGAGATTATAAAGTTCCTTTCTCTGGATAGGGAGATTATAAAGTTCCATTCTCTGTGTATAAAGATCATAAAGTTCTGTTCTCTGGGTAGGGAGATTATAAAGTTCTGTTCTCTAGGTAGGGAGATTGTCCTTTGGCTTGCCAATGTGAAAAACTTGGTTTGGGTACAACTAATTATCTATTTTTGTATCTTCAAAATATCTTCTTTATCTAACCTTTTCTTCCTTTCTCCAAGATTAATATTTTGATTTGTGTGGCTTTATATTAAGAAATGCAGGAGCTCATACAATGGGAGTAAAACAAAGGGGAATAACTCTAACAATACAGGTTATATGAGTACAATTTTTGTACAGGACACTACTACTACTTAAGATGTGTTTCTGCACCAAACTTGGTTAGCCTAGGTGAGGAGTGACATATAGACATGATTAGCCTAGGTGAGGAGTGACATATAGACATGGTTAGCCTAGGTGAGGAGTGACATATAGACATGGTTAGTCTAGGTGAGGAGTGACATATAGACATGATTAGCCTAGGTGAGGAGTGACATATAGACATGGTTAGCCTAGGTGAGGAGTGACATATAGACATGGTTAGTCTAGGTGAGGAGTGACATATAGACATGATTAGCCTAGGTGAGGAACGACATATAGACATGGTTAGTCTAGGTGAGGAGTGACATATAGACATGATTAGCCTAGGTGAGGAACGACATATAAACATGGTTAGCCTAGGTGAGGAACGACATATAGACATGGTTAGTCTAGGTGAGGAGTGACATATAGACATGGTTAGTCTAGGTGAGGAGTGACATATAGACATGGTTAGTCTAGGTAAGGAGTGACATATAGACATGGTTAGTCTAGGTGAGGAGTGACATATAGACATGGTTAGCCTAGGTGAGGAATGACATATAGACATGGTTAGCCTAGGTGAGGAATGACATATAGACATGATTAGACTAGGTGAGGAATGACATATAGACATGGTTAGTCTAGGTGAGGAGTGACATATAGACATGGTTAGCCTAGGTGAGGAATGACATATAGACATGGTTAGCCTAGGTGAGGAATGACATATAGACATGGTTAGTCTAGGTGAGGAGTGACATATAGACATGGTTAGTCTAGGTGAGGAGTGGCATATAGACATGGTTAGTCTAGGTGAGGAGTGACATATAGACATGGTTAGTCTAGGTGAGGAGTGACATATAGACATGGTTAGTCTAGGTGAGGAGTAACATATAGACATGATTAGTTTAGGTGAGGAGTAATATATAGAAATGGTTAGTCTAGGTGAGGATTGACATATAGACATGATTAGCCTAGGTGAGAAATGACATATAGTTATAACATTTTTGTTGCCTCTCTGAGACCAACGCCTCATCACTGGTCCCAAGTTTAACATTCTTCTCATCGCTCCTAAGTTAAGGTAATCATCATTCTCATCACCAACAATTTCATAACCAGTCTTAAACTAGAGTCTCATATCCAGTCTCAAGCTAAGGTTTTCATCACCAGTCTCAAGCTAAGGTTTTCATCACCAGTCTCAAGCTAAGGTTCTCATCACCAGTCTCAAGCTAAGGTTTTCATCACCAGTCTCAAGCTAAGGTTTTCATCACCAGTCTCAAGCTAAGGTTTTCATCACCAGTCTCAAGCTAAGGTTTTCATCACCAGTCTCAAGCTAAGGTTCTCATCACCAGTCTCAAGCTAAGGTTTTCATCACCAGTCTCAAGCTATGGTTTTCATCAACAGTCTCAAGCTAAGGTTCTCATAACCATTTTCAATCAAAGATTCTTATCAGCAGACTCAAGCTAAGATTCTAAGAACCAATCTCAATCAAGAGTTCTCATTAGCAGTCTGAAGCGAAGGTTCCCATAACTAGTCTCACACTAAGGTTCTCATTTGCAGTCTTGCATTAAAATTCTAAGAACCAGTCTCAAGCTATGGTTTTCATCAACAGTCACACACTAAAGTTCTTAGCAATCTCAAACTTAGATTCTAAGAACCAGTCTCAAGCAAAGGTTCTGATCATCAGTCTCAAGCAAAGATTTTAAGAACCAATCTCAAGCAAAGGTTCTCTTGAGCAGTTTCAAGCTAACCCTCTCACCAACAAACCTTAGGCAAGGTTTTCATCACCAGTTTTAAGTTAAAATTATCTTTTTTGAAATTAAACAATAAAATGAGAAAAATAATTTAAGTGGAAAAATGCAGCAAGCTTGTATGCTAAAAAGTATTTATATATCCTAAAGTTATCATACATAATCATGCAATATAGTAAACCGGCAATAGAAAGTATTAATTCATTGTGAAATTCACAATGATAGAAAACTGCACCATCGACATTTAAATCTTATTCACAAAGTAGGGATGTGTATTGACTTGCCATTTAATGAATGAATTTATATTTTGTCTTTCTATATATAATACCCAAGTCTGACTGACCTTAAGTGACTTGAAGATACCTATAGATTTGTATGCATGTGCACTTTAATACAACACTGAACATATAACAATGATCAAGCCTTTATTAGAACTTTAGTGTATGTGCTCTAGTGTATGCCCATATTTACATACACTAAATACCAGCAGCTTGAATGGTTAAAGGTTTTTTTTCGCAACTGCTTTTTAAAAATGAACCAGTAGTTGGAATTTACTATTAAAAAAAAACAGTTTTCATCTTGTCTTAAAATCCCATCCAATCATCAACACTAAACACTGTTGTCATGACGGTATACATGTACAGTGGAAACTGTAAAGACCACATTATGAAACCTCTTAGATAAGTAATCCTTTAGATAATTAAATATCTTCTGAAAGACCACCATTCTTGTAAGACCATGGTTCAGTAATAGAAAGCCAGAGGTCAACAATCATAAAAATTTCCATTTGTCCTGTATTGAAATGTACTTGTCCGAATGCAAATAACTTGTCCAAAAAACAAGCAATTATTACGGAATTAATTTTTTGCAGGCCTTTTTCTGTAAATTCTGGGAAAATGCCATTGACGACACAATTAGGAATTTTAATGTGAATTTGGGTCAAATTGGGAAAAATTGTTTGTACACGTGGTAATCTAAATGTAATTGAATCTCTTTTTTAATTGAATACATTACTTTATTTTTCATTACGGTCATGGTCAACACCAATTGGGGAAAAAAACATGAACTTTGAGTTGGGGTAGGGCCAAATTTCGATCCTGTGGATATTATAGAAAAAGGCCTATGTCTTCAACATTTTCACATGCCCCCCTCCCACCACCAACATTTCCTTGTAAAACCGCAAAATTGAGTGAGCAAATTAATATTACAGGTGACACTTTTGCAGAATTTAGATTCAAAATTATACATTCCCAAAGTCTGACAGTGGACATAACCATTCTTTGAAATGGGTGAGTTCAAATGTGACAACGGGGGTCAATGAGTTGACAATCTACCTCAGAACCTATTTATGATTGTAATATGGTAACATAACAACTCATAACAGACTAAGCACTGTACTCATGTGATTCAGATAGGCAATATGACAGAAAAGAATTTTTTTTGATTAATTATCAGGGTTAAACTATGTATTACTCATGGCAAGGTATTCCTGCTCATTTGTAAACAAAAAAACATACATATTTTCTTATTGGTTTCCTGTGTCTTTTTCTTGTGGTAAAAGCATAGTTTAACATTGAAAAATGTATTTATCTAAAATATACACGCACATAAATCAGGACTGCTTTATGCTTACTCCCTTTTTTCCCATTTTCTTTCTTTTTACTAGCTTAATATATAAAATGTAAATAATTACAACTACCTTACTAATTAATTTTTCCATTTGAGAAATTCACAACTATTCTTAACTTATCAATCCCTGAAAAACAATGCACTTTTCTGTAAATCAATTACTTAGACCAGTCTAAATGTGTCTTTAGGGGTGAATGGGTTAAAATGCTGCTTTCTCTCATGAAAACGAAGTTTTCCCAAAAATGAAGTCTATCTTTCCCTAATATAAGGAATATCTAAAGATGTTAGTGTACTGAGATTTACTCAATGAGAAGGCAGGGATGTTTGTGAACAGAGGTATAAAAAAAGTACTATTGCTGGACTTCAATTAACACACATTAAAATAAACACCTTGCCATCAACTACAGTTAAGTAATACTTAGTATTATCATTTTTCTTTGGACAATTGTCACAACAGATTTTTTTTTTTCATGTTTACTTACAAGATATATCTTTAAAAGTTATATTCAGGTTTAGTATTTATCTAGGACAACACTAAGAGGAAGAATATTTGAATCAACTCAAGCAAAAGGACATGGTTCTAATCCAAACCAGACACTGATTTTTGAAGGTGGAATTTACACCTGTCTTCAGTGGCAAAATAAACTCTATTTTCAAAATCTCAATATCTACTCTCCTAATTTTGTTAAAAATGTTTTCATAAAGAATCATTACTATGAGCACAAAAAGATCAATGTCACTAAAATGAGTAAAACATGCATACTTAGTGCTTCTCAGTACTTAGATACATGTAAGTATGAACTGGAGATAGGGAAATTGAACCAAGGACATTCAGCTTGAAAGGCAAGTGCTGCAATCTACTGAGCCAATTTCATAGTCAAAGACAATCAAAGAGAGACTTTTGGTACATTTGCATTTGTCCCTGTTAATAGGGAACTTTTGAGTTAGCTCGGATTACTGTTATAATTCTGCTTTTATTATTGCCAGTGTTCCTCAATGTAATTTCCGGTTTCAATAATATATAGATAGTCCCCATAGCACAATTGGTAAAAGCGGCCTGCAAGTGTTCGGAAGGTCTTGGGTTTGATTCACGGTCTGTCCACACATTTTTCTCTGCCTGATACATTTCAGTAATTTGGCGTTCAACTAAATAACCCACTGTGGTATATTTTAAGAGTCTCTTGGGCTTCTTTATACAAAGTAAATTTAATGCGCTAAAAATTTAAAATATTTCCATTTACTTTACATATGTTGCGAAGGTAAATATGAAAACCGGAAGAACATATGAGGAACAAAATCAAGAAGGCGCGAATAAATGCAGGATCATAACAATAATCCAGGGTAACTCGAAAGTTCCCTATTGTTTATGCATGTGCTAAGCACTAAAAAAAGAATCAAAGTATTGAAAGTGCTGAAATGGGTTGTTATTTTGGCAAAATAGCCATATATGAAATGAAAATAAATCAAATTAATGTAGATCTAAAAACAAAAACCTTCAATTTCCACCATCTAAATAAATTCAAAATTAACATTCTAACTTTTATTTTTTGTATCTTCTGCACCAACTTTAAATAGTCTGTCATGCATTATCACTTATTCAAAATGAATTTCCCGTGCCATCTGCATAACATGCACCTCCTACTCAATTCTGCTTTTATTTTCATTTTTCTATGGACTACAATACATACATATTCTTGAGAGTTCAATAGAGATTGATTTAGCTTCTTGTAGGTATCAGCGATACGCAATTTTTTCTATTTACATTGCTGCATGCTTTTAGCTGTCAATATCATCATCAATATGACGAATGGCAGAGTAATACTGCAGTTTCACAAGACAGGCTCAACATCACTGGAATCTTAGTGGAATTCCATATTTATAAATAGATTGATGATGTTTTGTTGAAACTAACTACAAATTGTATTGTATAATTTCAAAAGGCAGCAGTAAATAGAATTATGTGGCATTTCATATAATGATTATTCAAATTAGATTTAATTTCATTTACACCAAAAATTTTGACTTTTCTGTAAAAATTGAATTCTTGAGTTGGACAATATTTTACACGAAGTGCCAATGCAACCTCCAAAACCTTGTTACTGCTGACAGGATAGCCCTTGATGGAAAGTCGAAGTAAACCAATAATAGATTGTTATTGCATACCAACCCATAAAAATGATTGTTCCTTTGTCAAGCACTAGGCACAAGATGTGAAAGTCATCAGTCTTTCAAGGTCCCATGCCATAGAGGAAGACAATGTTTTAAAAATGTCACCACACTGGCGTGCCAGTCCATACCACAGGTCAAGTTGCGACACCTTACCTACAGATGGCGATGGAGACATCGTGAAACATTCTGGCTGGATGTAAAACAATGCCAAAACAAAATAATTTCTAAATACAGAATTTAATGTCAAATAACAATTGCTTTTTATCTAGTATCTTGAACTAGATATAAGCTGTCACAATGATTATTTTTGTCCCCTGACACATAGTCGAGAACATGATAAAATGTGTGTTCAAATACATTATCAAACACATGAAAATTTGTACAAGATTTTCTTTTCGAAGTTATTTGTTTTATTAGAATTTAAGTTTTCCCATACCTAAGAAATGCCAGCTGTATTTCCATATGCAATGACCTTTCAGATAAACTCTTTTGACATATCAAATGTATTTCGTAATTTGGTCAGGGGATCTTGGTCCTTTACGGGCTCGGAATATGTTAAAGCCTCCGGATTTCATGTGTTATATATTTACTTTTAAAATACAGGACAACATTTTTTTTTGGAAAGTGCCTGTATTATGTAAAATATATGCTTTTGAATGCTATCTTAAATAGCTGAAGAAAATAGGATGAATATATGAATAAATATCTCAGGTTACTAAAAGAAACTTTTTTCCAATCTTTAATGTTACCCTGAATGCTGACATTGACAAAATTAAAACAATAAAACTGTGAAAAGTATGTGTACCACATGTTTTACAATAGTGCCACCATGTCCGGTGGAGTTGGGCAGTTCATGATCATATGTGTCATGAATGATAAAGCCTAGAATGCGATGGAACGAGTTAACAATGGGTCAAGATCACCCGATATACCCGGCATGTGGATAATTTCAGAGACGAATGTTTTGAAACCAAGAAAAAAGACCAACTTTGCATGATTTAGAAATGAAATGATGATGTACGAAAATAAACACAAAGGGTAATAAATATAGAATGTATATTAACTGCAAATAGCACATGTTTCATAAAAATTTACCAAAAGTTAATTTGAAATGCTCAAAGTAATGGCGGACAAACAATAACTGACATTACGAGTTACATTAGGCAAGGTTGTTGCAATTATACACATGAATTTCTAACCACCAAACGATCTCTTTAGGATATATATATATAGATATCTTATATCCCTATATATTTTGTAAAAATAAGGTCAGGTCCAGAAAACGTAAGGTTGAGTTAATCAGTTGCAATCGAAAAAGTGCCAAACCAGGGTTTCTCAAGCAATTTTCACAAAATACATAAGAATTTAAGAATTTTTATACCTGTGTGTATATATATATATTTTTGTTACTGTATATCAATCTACATTGTAAGTAGCCCCTTTAAAATAAGAAATACTGTTGTTTTACAGATGTGTATTGCTGCTTATTTTGTGGTGCAAGTAAAAAAAAAAGTCCCGATTACATTGCATCGTTTGTCAATCTTGACAAATCACATTAAATTTGTACTTTTACACAGTAATCACTGTGTCAATTGAACTGGAAGAATTTCACTATACGAAATTTCAGACTGATGTGAAATCTGTTACCAACCAGCCCTTGAATGATTTCCTTTATCTTATTTTTTTTTTCAATGAAGGATGCTTGAAAAAGGATATAAACATTTCAAAGTGGAATGCCAAAATTTAAAATGTACCCTTAGAAAGAAAAGTACTAGATCCATAACCATAAATGCTAAATTCAAATATTTCAAGAGTAACTTTTCTTAAATTCTGAGCACATTTACTTCAAATGCAGGCACTGGGTCTACCAGTTAACTTATAAACCCCTGAAAAGTAATGGACTTTTCAGTAAATCAATGACATAGACCAGTCCAAATGTGTTTTTAGGGGTGTATGAGTTAACCCATTGCAAGGAAAATCAATTTTACATCCACTGATCCGGTACAAATATATTGGAGATTAAACCTACACAACAACTTCACAGTGCCTATAAATTTAGATCATATATATCATTCAATATTTTTACATACCTGTGCATATTTCGTAGCATCAGATTCATAGATTAATTCACAATCTTTCTTCATGTACCTATAAAGGTGTTGCACAGGTGAGAAAACTTGTGAAAATATCAAGAGTATCTCTACACCACTCAAAGTATTATCTAAACATCTATACAAGCAAATTGCCTTCTAGCACAGTGACCCAGATACTGGCAGCAGATGCAAAACAGGAAAGCAAACGAGATGCTGTCAGTTATTTCAATATCAAGTCACTTAAATATTGTAAATATTTTCCCTATGGTAAATTGATTACATCATTTGTATCTCTAAATTCAAAAAAGTCTATTCTGAATTACTTATTTTGTTTCAGATGTGTTAGGACCAATTTTGGGATGGTCAAATTTTAATAACTAGAGGCCCAAGGGGCTTTAATGGTCACCGGAGGAAAATGGTATTGTCACCGGAAGAAAATGGTATTAACCTCTGAATGTTACAATTGAGGTTATTTTGAAAGATGTACAAAAAGTTATTTGTATTTGGCTCTTAAAAGAGCTAGTTCTTTTTGTTTGGAAACTATGTGTAGATTTACGTGGATTTTTTCCTTACTTGTGGTTCTTGAAAATGTTCAAGTGAACAACGAACAACAGATGACAGCAGACAAACATGTTCACAATAGGTCACAGACAGCATGACTCAACGTGAGAAATACTTATGTGAGCTAAAAACCCCTGACGTTCAAGTTCAAGTTCAAGAAAAAAAAAGATCTATGAGGTCCTTATCTTCAGGTTTCAAATGTATATGCCTTTATAGAAAGTTCTGATAGCCTTTGACCTAGGCAAATTAAACCTTTCATTTGTCCTCACAACTTTAATATTCACTTGAGTAAGTTCAAAATATATTCTTGTATGATGGGCTACCGGTAACCATAGTTTCAATAGGTCTATGAGCTGATGATGAAAATGGCACAGGGAATGTGTCACTTAGTTCTTGTTTCTAGTAAGTCACTTCAATTGTGTTTCAATGAAGTGCATGTATTTGAAAATGTTCAATTTTTCTAAAAATAGATTTTAAAGATGGCCACCAGAGACATCCATACTTGACAGATTGAAATGAAAAATAACAACACTTTATTCCCAAATATTATCTACATATTCCTATCAAATTTCATTGAAATCACTTCAAAAGAAATGGAGTTGAATTTCAAAGTAGGATTTTGAAAATGGCTTCCATGACAGCCATCTTGGATTTCAAAAAATGTTCTGCAGCACAATAGGACCATTTATATCACGTTATTATTATTTTTTTTAATAATTACGATGTGCTTGATAATTCGGTATGTAAGTCAGACATGAAAAATTTCTATTTTCGGGTCTGTGACCTTTTACCTCATGACCTGAAAATAATCCTCATGCAACTGCCTACAACTTTGTTCTGCATATGTAAATGCAAATACTCAACACTCTTTGAGATATTTAAAAAAATACATATTTTCAAGATGTCCACCAGAGACTTTCACATTTGATGGATTGAAACCAAAAATAACAACAGTCTTTTCCCAAAGGTTACTGAACATTCCAATGATGTTTCATCGAAATCCCTTAGGAAAAACTGGAGTTTAAGTTCAAAATAGGTTTTTCCAAATGGCTACTGTGACAGAGCCATCTTGAATTTCAAACTGGCTCAAAAAATAATAACACTTGGTCAAGGCCAGGTACTGAATATTCCTGGAAAGTTTCATTGATATCCCTTCAGTAGTTTTATAGTTGAAGTTTCATTGATATCCCTTCAGTAGTTTTATAGTTGAAGTTTCATTGATATCCCTTCAGTAGTTTTATAGTTGAAGTTTCATTGATATCCCTTCAGTAGTTTTATAGTTGAAGTTTCATTGATATCCCTTCAGTAGTTTTATAGTTGAAGTTTCATTGATATCCCTTCAGTAGTTTTATAGTTGAAGTTTCATTTGATATCCCTTCAGTAGTTTTATATAGTTGAAGTTTCATTGATATCCCTTCAGTAGTTTTATAGTTGAAGTTTCATTGATATCCCTTCAGTAGTTTTATAGTTGAAGTTTCATTGATATCCCTTCAGTAGTTTTATAGTTGAAGTTTCATTGATATCCCTTCAGTAGTTTTATAGTTGAAGTTTCATTGATATCCCTTCAGTAGTTTTATAGTTGAAGTTCAAAACATAAAAGTTTATGCAGGAAGGACTACAGTACTGACGAACGAAGATGGATCTGGTGACCTAAAAAGGAAAGATTATATTCTCCTTTTTGATGCTGCTAATAAACTACACCTGGAATAATCTAGTTGATGAGTATGGGAAAATTAAAAGTTTGGTAAAAATCAATCTTAACCAGTTCAAACTGATTTTTTTCTATAAAGTAGTTTCACATTTCTGAAAAAATAGAACACAATGAGTGAAAGCAGATTTTTACAGGAAGAAACTCTCAGTCTCTCTCTTGTCTTTGTCTCTCTCTCTCTCTCTGTTTATCTGTCTGTCTCTCAATCTGTCTGTCTCTCTCTCTCTCTCTCTCTCTCTCTCTCTCTCTCTCTCTCTCTCGTTATTAGCATTCCATTCCCAAAAGAGACAAATTTGTTACTTCCTGTTTTCTTAGATAAGTCTCTAGTAGTGTGGGATATTTGATGTATTTACAAATACAGCTGCCTTGTCTTACTACTTCAGTCATTTACAAACCTTCATTATCCTTTCTACAATTACCATATGGGTTATCTTAAAACTTGTTTACAGGGCAACTGATGTTTATCGCTCTTTCTCTCTCTGTCTCTCTATCCACCTGTCTGGCTCTTTTTCTTCCTCTTTCTGTCACCCCCTTTCTCTATATTTTCTGTTTATCTATGTCTTTCTACATGAATTTATCTGTCTCACTGTCTCTCCCTCTTTCTCTATCACTCCCACTCTGTCTCTTTTTTCTATCTTTCTCTATCAATCTTCCTTTGTCTGTCTCTCTCTTTCTTTCTCTGAATTCGTTCAAGCTTTTGAAGAACGAAGTCATCATTAATCTTTCATGTTGATTAAATAAGTACTCTATTGAGTAAATTATCTAGCACCATTTTTATACAACACCTCAAACCACAAGTCTAACAAGCTTAATTATACAAATGTTTAAAAATACACCTTCATCAACTTCCTGTTAACTGATAATCTACATCAGAAAAGTTCCATTGCTGGATTCAGTCTAATAAAAGATATTGCACTTTAGAGTCACTGCTTTAAAACATATTCTATATTGATAAGGTCAGTGACTTCATCAATCAATTTTATCAGTGAGAATAAAATAGTATTTATGAGACTATGTAGTAAAATAGTATCTATGAGACTATGTATACATTATCAGCTCGTGTACATGTAAGTGCTGGAATTGTTTCATAGCCATAAAATTATGAGTATAATTTCAGAAAAAAGACTTGGACATCAATTCTCTTAGATGATAAGAGTCTTATGAGAAAGAGTGCAAAGAGACAATTAGGACATAAGCATGGATTGCTATGATTTTTGTCACCTTCATCATGTCTGCAAAGTAATGTGTAAATACAGTGGAACCTAACTTAAGAGACCACTCTCATGAAAGGCCAACTGCCATATGAGACTACACTTATTTAAAAGAAACCACCGAGTTGAATAAGCCTTCAAATATAACCTCTTTTGAAAGACCACCCATTTGAGAGAGATTTCAGTGGTGGATTTGTTGTCTCTCAGGAAAGGTTCCACTGTACTTCTAACCACAAGTAAATCACAAATTTCAAACAAAACAAAAGAGGTAATTAGACACACCCATGACAGCTTGACTCACTCTCCTAGAATGTAGCAGATGTAGAGAAATTGCAACTTGTGTGATTTGAAACTTTTTTTAACATCAATCTTATTCTACTTTATAAAGTCAGACCAACTGATACTGAACTCCCTTACAATGAAATCCCACTTTAGTTAAAACTTAAGTTGGTTACCCAGCCAAATTTCAATATTACTATTATCAGGCCTTTAACTGTCAGTTTTGGGAAAATGCCAATGGCGACACATTTGTGAAAATTAATGTGAATTTGTGTTAAATTGGGAAAAATAAGTAGCACACATGTAAATCTACATGCAATGGATTCTCTTTTTTCACAATGCATTTCCCCAGAAATAATCTATTTTCACTAAGGCCACAGTCTGTACACCATATTGGGAATTTTTTTCATAAAATTGGGAAAAACACATGTATTTTATAATGGGAATGGGACCGCATTTCGGCCCATTGGCAACTACAGAAAAAGGTACCTATATAACAGGTAAGCTATAGATAAACCTATCTATATGAAATAAAAATCCACTCCCCTCAATTTCAATATGTCTGGGTTTAACCAGGGATTTTCTTACCTCAAAAATTATGTGTCCAGGATCCGGAAAATTGGGAAAATATACAACATTGCTAAAAAAATAGCAACTTAATTTGAGGCAATTGTTTGAAAACACTTTCTTTTTTATTGAATTTTGCTTATTTTGGGGAAAATACAAGCCTTTTTTGCACTGGGAAGAGTCCTGTAACCAGACCCAAAATAGGCCAATGAAAATCCCTGTTGACTGTACCCTTTTTTAGCACAGAGTGAATAGTACATCTGTAAAATTACTTTTATTTTTTCAAAAAAGATTCATACATTTTCAATTTAAGTGCTGATATAAAACCATTTTTCTGGTTCAGACAGAAAAAATGCATGTACATGTATTTCAAAAAGAAATGTTTGTATTACTGACACTGTTATAGACAAGATAGAATAAAATTTTATCATAACACCTTAAATTATGATATATAATTATATAATGAGCTTATCGAATGATATTTAATGATGTACTTAGTATATGGTCATACCTGGTATGATAAAAATGGCACGGGATCCATTGCATACTATTTTATTTCGTAAATATCTGATAGTGCAAATGAAAGACTTTGGTTATCTACAGTAAACGCAAAATAGATGCCAAATTTATCGTAAGAATAATCAGGTACAGGAAGTAAAGATTATTTTTCTGTGGCCTAATAATTCACGGAGCTTATCAATATACATGTAAATATGATAAAACATTTCTCCATTTTATTAATCCTTCTTTTAATGTTTGATAGTTCTAGTGTAAAAATTGTTTAATACAATTATTTCTCACATTTTTATCAAGAGATCAAAGCTCCAAGATGATGAAAATGTTTCAACCACCATAGAAAATATTACATGTGCACGGAAGTTTCCCCAGCTGGTGTTTGAACTTTGCGTGTGTGCAGTTAGAAGTTTCAAATTTTAGTAGATATTCAGTAGTGACCGACCAATATACTCTCATGTCCATAAATACTCAAATTTCCATATACACAGTAAAAAGCAACTGAAAACTTATTTCAATAAATGTGGGTTGATCAAGAAAGACTCTCTGAACAAGATGCCAAAAGAACCATACTGGCCTTCCAAGTGCCAACCCTTACAACAAAATCCCTGACACAGAATCCTTCATCAAGGAACAATAAAGTTCCCAATAATCATTATTTATATGTACATGTAACATGTGGGTTTTTTTCTATATGTCCCAAAGTACATGTAGAAATACTTCTGAAGAATATCTTCTGTTTATACTCCAGGAAAGTATGGGTAATTTAGATTACAAATCTGTTACCCTTACTACAGAGATGCAACGTACAAAATTGGAAGAAATTTGTGTTTTCTAAAGAGAATTTTGAAATATTTTAAGGCTGTAACATGACTGACATTATCACATGATGCAAAACAACAAGCACCTTTTCATCCACAAATTATACGTGGCTTCACATGGGAATACTTCTTGTCAAGTTTGGTTCAAATTGACCCACTGATTCTTTGAAAAAGTTTTGACCAAAAAACTATTTACACAGATGCTTGTTACCTTGACCTTTGACATTGACATTTTGTAAAAATGTTCCTGGCTTATTCCTTACAACTTTTTATATATCTTTGTATACAAAAAGTCAATCAGTTTTGACTTATTAAGCCATTTGTATAAAACTGAATCCTATGTTACTGAAGTGCCCACTAGTGGCTCATTTATAGACAGATTTAAATGTGTAGATATTGACTTAACAACCATGCCCACAAAGTTTGAAAAGTGATCTATTATTTGTTCATAAGAAGATGATTTTTAAAGATGAACTGAGTTTTGGTCCTTTGTGGCCTTGTCCCCTTTTAATCAAAATTTTATGTGGCTTCTTATGGAGAAGTTCTGCCAAGTTTGGTTAAACCTGGCCCACTGGTTCTTCAGACAAAGTCGAAAATGTGTAAAACTAAACAGCACAGGATGGATGACAACAGACAAAAGACGATTGCAATAAGTCACATTGAGTCTTCAACTCAGGTGACCTAAAATGTAAAAACTAAAGCCAGTGGAAGCCTATTTCTCAAATAAATACCCCCCACCTATGACAGAAACTGACCATCACAGTGGCATAACAAGTAAGGTCAAGACTTGCCATTTCTCAAATAAGCCTACTACAAATACATTTGTACTGGTTGCTTTTATATCATAATTTTAATCCCATGTAAATACTAATAAACATAACTCAAAATGTCCACAGCTGAGGACAGCCAGCTGGACATACAATAAAGTACAATGCACTTAATAACATGACTCCACTGACCTAAGGTCAGCAGAGATAATACATCTTACCTAACAGCCAGCAAAAGACAGAAATAACTTGTATACTTGTCCAAGAAATTAGACCACACCTAATCTATTTCTAGTAAACAAATACATTTGTGATCAACTCATCATTGCCATGGCTATTCCATTAACTCATCAACCCCTCTAGCCACAAATGGGCTTGCCCATTTAGTCTACTATCAGAATTCAGGAACGTACATGTATGAATTGTCCTCCCCTGAATTATGACAGAAGACCATACTATTTAATAATGGTTTGGGCAAGTCTAAATGTGATCACATGGGTTGATGAGTTAACTTGTCAACTCCTGAAAAAACAATGGACTCTTCCGTAAATCAGTGCTTATGACTAGCCTAAATGTGTCTTTAGGGGTGAATGGGTTAATATACGATGGAAATATCTACCCATCTATAATATCAAAATCATAAATATTAGAGAAAACAGTTGCCAATTCAGTGCATTCTTTCTAAACTTCATTATTGACTGGATTCCCTTTCAGACTTTGTTGATTAACATCCCTAAGAGTTTACAGTGGTCCCCCCTTATAAGACCACCCTAAATGAAAGAGGCATGCGGTCTCATAATGGAGGTGGTCTTTCCTAAATGAAAGAGGCATGCGGTCTCATAATGGAGGTGGTCTTTCCTGGGAGGATGTCTAACGATAACTTGTCAATGATAAACGACAACTAGTAATTCAATTTTCAGACAATTTTTATTCATTGATATTACATCTCCATGTTAATCTGTTCTTTCTGGTGCAATAGTCATCAGCATCATATGATTTAAAATGTTCACATTGTCACTCACACAAAGCGTGTTCACATAATAATTTGATTAAAAATGTTCCAAACACTAAACATAATCCTTGAGTTTATTTCACACCTGTCATTGTTTTGACAGTACCCAGTCTAAAGCCTCCGGCGCTGATGTGTATATAATAGGTAAACTGCTACTTGTCACGCCTAATTAAACATACCTGCAAATCATCCTGTCTTTTGTGTTACCCTAATGATAATTAATTCCTAATAATCCTTTAATTAGATTTCAAACTCGAAAGACTTCACCAAGTGTTGATATGACAGACGAAGGACTAACGATATTGGGCGGCTTGTGTTGCGATCGATCACAAGCAGATCAGAAATGCCTATTTGTAGGGAATTATAGGCCTATCATTTTTTTAGTCGAGGGTACCGCCATCAGGAAGGTGTCCCCTTGGCCCCCTCTGAATCCACCACTGGTACAGTTTCTCGTTCAGATCTTCTTGTTTTCAAGTGGCGCAATTTTGTAGATAATAAAAACATTAGTTACCCGGTAGAGCTAGCATGTAATTAAGCTTCGTATTTGATGTTTTCGTACTTTATTTGTTAAATAACCCAAATTATTCAGTCGTTATATTCTGTTCACTACGATCACTGCATTAACTAGAAGGATGAAGAGAATCGGAAAGGGTGTGGGCTAGAATTATTCGAGTTTAAAATCTGTCGCTCACATTTTGGTTACGCAGTAGTTTATTATCGAATAATTTAGTTTCGTTTTTAATGTTACTTTTAAAAAAAAACACTCAGTCGCTCATGGGGGGGGGGGGGTTATATTGAATCAACATGATTTGGCCGATGAAAAGTAGTCGCTGGTCGCGTTATGGGAGTGGTTTCTTATAAGAGGTAATTTATCATTAGAAAAGGCTTGTGTTTTGAAAATTTGGTCACTTAAGAGGGGGGTTGGTCGCAAATAGGGGGACTACTGTACAAGAAAAAATCTGTCTGCCCAAATAACCTTAACACAAAGAGTTCAACTCATATAAAAGTTCACAATTACACACAAGTCAACCTTACATGTAACATGTCCATAACTACTGAGAAAACACGAAAAACCTGAAAACAAATGTAGCCAAGTGCGGACACATTCTAATCAGGACAACAGGTCAACATACAAATTAATGTTTTCAATTGTAACCATGAAAGGGTTCTCTTTGAATGAAATGTTCATATATATCATAAATTTTTGACAAGTGCAAGGTTGCTACAGTGACCTTGACCTATGAGGTATGCTCCAGACAAAAATATTTTACAGACTGTCATGGTGACTGTGACCTTTGAGAACAACTGTTGTGCAAAGATTGAAAACATTCCCTTTTGTGGTTTGCAAGATTTGCTCAGGACAAAAAAAGAGGCAGACTGACAGTAACCTGACCTTTGAGATATGACCTTGAATCAAGGTTATTACACATCAAATCACTGAGGACTGTTGTGCAACATTTGAAAATATTCTCTTTTGTGGTTTGCAAAATATGCTCAGGACAAAAAAAGATGCAGACTGTCATAGTGACATTGACCTTTTAAGTATGACCTTGAATCAAGGTCATGAAAAAGGTCATGACACATAGCCTCATGGAGATCAATAAAGTCTGAAAACATTCCCTTTTGTGGTTTGCAAGATAAGCTCTGGACAAATATATTTTACAGACTGACCAATAACTACCAACTGTAGGGGAATAAATTATGTTTGATAAACAATGATATTATTGGGAATTATCTATATAAAATTATTTTCTGTTATCAAACAAACCCTTTTATCAATAAAATTAAAATGGAACACATCACTGTCATCTACTATAAATATTCTGGCATCATTAGAGTGATCTAGGACAACATACAACAAACATAGAATCAGAGTGGTCATCACCAATATGCGTAGGAAAGTGAGATCATTCTAACTACATGTACATTCAATGACTATCACATCACATTCAGTATAAACCTTGAACTTTGACATAAGACCTAAGGTCATAATACATATTAAGGTCATGGACAACACTTCCACTTCTGCAAAACTTGGGCCATTTTATCAAAAATGTCATGAGTTATAATGTTAAGTCAGCTGATCTTAAAAACAAAACTTAGGACTGTTTTATCTATCCTATCTTAAGAAAGTCATATATGCACATTTTCAAATAAAATCTTGATAATTTATAAATTAATATTTATACCTGCTACATTTAAATCAATAAATACAACAACATACAATTTGTGTCCACAAACTGCCTCTAGGAAGACAAAGGCAGAACACAATCTGGATACAAGTCACAAGTTCCACTTTGCCAACTTTCAAGATGAATTTCAGATTGTATCTACAGTGAAACTTGTATATAATGACCTCCTTAGGGACCCAACAAAACCAGTCTTTATAGGGATGTGGTCTTTATATAGAGGTTGATTTGTACACAAATGGTACTATTGGAGACAGCAAAAATCAGTCTTTGTGACCAGGTGGTCTTTATTCACAGAATGTCGCTAAAGCAGGTTTTACTGTACCATATTTGTGATTACTTATTTAAATCAATTAAGATTAATTCTCAATTTTATGCAAGTTTTCGAATTCCTAGACGAAATCAGGAGATACATTGTGCAGTAATAAACTCTGTCATATCATAAACTTTACAACTGAATATTTAAACACATCTCATAAAGACAACTTCCTACCAGATATTTGAATTATTGGATTTGATAGTTTGAGGTTAGTTAACAGATCTATAACTAAGTACATGAAGTAGGCAATTACTAGAGATATCGCAAACATAACACAATTTCTTGTTCTTTCAACCACATACATTTACCATGGGAAATTAAACATCCCAACTTGTTCATATTCATACCCTCTCATTGTAAAGAAAACTCCAAAGTGTGTGTTTAAATATAAATTCTACCTCCCTGATACATGAGACAGGAAGTCTAACCTAGTTTTTTGATGAAGGAATTTAAATGTCATCTGACTTGGTGTACTTGTTTATGCAGAATTCACACAAGTGACTGATAAATCTCATTGCTAAATTTCCCAGCTAGACGAAAAATAATAAAAAATGAAGTAAATTAGTTTGACTTACCTGTGTTGAACTAAGTAGGTGAAGAATGTGCGAGGGAAATCTAGCTGTTGTATTGGACATGTTGCTTCCTATAATTTAAAGTAAATATTTTATTTATAACTGTAAACAAACTTGTGATCTATATCAGGAGGTAAGTTTAAACCCAGAAGACAAGAAAAAATAAACAGTAAACAATCCCTAATGTATATACATGTATTTCAAGCAAACCAAGAGGGAATAAATCACTGACCTGATACATGGAAATATTGATCTCCATGCCGATGGAAAATGTACTTAAAATATTCCTTAAATAAGAATTCATTTACTAGATGTTTAAAATACAATATATGTACTATTTTGAACAGGTCTCTATCTCTTGTTCAAAAGTTGTAACTCAAGGTTGCCAGTTTTAGATACATATTTCCATAGCTACAGCTAATGTAAACTGATAAAGATGAACTGATTTATATTAAGTGCATGTTAATAAGGTATCACACATTTCTATTTAAACTGGCAGAAAGTTACTTAATGATAAAAAATCACTTCCTCTAAAATTGTCAATAGATTTTATAGTGGGTGACAAGGAGGATATAATAGTGAGAAGATCTTTAAATGACCCAGATACATTGTATCTTTTCTATGCTGAAAGAAATCCTGAAGACACGAAATATCCTTGTAATATCTAGACGAGGGATAAGTTACTACTGTCATTAATGTGAGGCAGGCTCATAGATGATATCAGGATGAGCTGACAACAGTGAACTGATATCAGGAGGGGCTTACAGCTACTGTTGTCATTATTAGTAGGTTACCACAAAGATGATACATTTATTAGGAGGATTCAACAGCTACTGTTGTCATTATTAGGAGGTTAACCCAAAGATGATACATTTATTAGGAGAAGTTTACAGCTACTGTTGTCATTATTAGGAGGTTACCTCAAAGATGATACATTTATTAGGAGGATTCAACAGCTACTGTTGTCATTATTAGGAGGTTAACCCAAAGATGATTTATTTATTAGGAGAAGTTTACAGCTACTGTTGTCATTATTAGGAGGTCAACTAAAAAATGATACATTTATTAGGAGTTAACAGCTATATTGTTATCAATATTAGGAGGTTAACTCAAACAGGATACATTTTAGGAGGAGTTAACAGCTATTGTTGCCATTATTAGGAGGTCAACTCAAAGATGATGCATTTATTAGGAGGTGTCAACAGCTATGTTTGTCATTATTAGGAGGTCAACTCAAAGATCCTACATTTATTAATAGAAGTCAACAGCTAAGGTTGTCATTATTAGGTAGTCAACTCAAAGATGATACATTTATTAAGAGAAGTCAACAGCTACTGTTTTCATTATTAGGATGTCATCTAAAAAATGATACATTTATTAGCAGTCAATAGCTACTGTTGTCATTATTAGGTCAACTCAAAGATGATACATTTATTAGGAGTCAACAGCTATGGTTGTCATTATTAGGTCAACTCAAAGATGATACATTTATTAGGAGGAGTCAACAGCTATTGTTGTCATTATTAGGAGGTCAACTAAAAAATGATACATTTATTAAGAGGAGTTAACAGCTATTGTTGTCATTATTAGGAGGTCAATTCAAAGATGATACATTTATTAGCAGGACTTAACAGCTATGTTGTCATTATTAGGAGGTCAACTCAGAATTGAGATCAGGAAGGACTGGTAGCTTTTGTTGTAAGTAATGTGTGGTAAACTCAAAGATGATATCTGGAGGGGCTGATAGCTATTGTTGTCAATAATGTAGCTTAAACACAAAGATGATATCAGGAGTAGATGACAGCTGATATCAGGAGGGACTGACAGCTATTGTTGTCATTAATGTGAGGTAAACTTAAAGATTATATCAGGAGCACTGATGGTATAATAGAAATAATTAAAATTACACCATCACCGTGACCTTTTACATATACATTATAACCTCAATGTCATAACACACCACTGGTTCAAGGGCAACAATTGTGTGAAATAATAACTCCTTAGAACGATATGACCAGGACAAGAATAATTTTGGCCATGTGAGTACTGTGACCTGAAAGTTATAGATATGACCTTGGGTCAAGATCATTACACATCCTCTGGTTATGGACAACAATTATGTGACATGATATCTATGTAACATTAATAGGTTATGGTTCCGACAAAATTATGGCCAGACAGTGTTTCCTGTATAGTATATACCCCCTCCCTGCAATTTTGTAAATACCAATGAAATAGATCTAAATACACATTTTATTTTAAATCTAATTAGTGCCCAAAATATAACATTTGCATTTAAGATAAACAATTTTACTACTTAAAGAAGTTTCATAATTTGCAGAGAGAGAGAGAGAGAGAGAGAGAGAGAGAGAGAGAGAGAGAGAGAGAGAGAGAGAGAGAAAGAGAAAGAGAGAGAGAGAGAGAGAGAGAGAGAGAGAGAGAGAGAGAGAGAGAGAGAGAGAGAGAGATGGACAGAGAGACAGAGAAAGACAGATAGAGAGAGAGACAGATAGAGAGAGAGCGTCTTACTCCCATTGTACATGTTGTATTGACATGCTATAAAATCAATCATATTTTACATTACACTGTAACAAAATCAGCAAGTCAAATACAGATTCAAATTTTCTGATAAAATATTCATTTTATTTTAGTTATATAAATGTCTTGTTTTAGATCATATACTATTTGAAACTTCATTAACTGAAATCATGAATGATAACATGTAAATGTAAATCATGGTGTCAGTTGGGTCAATATCGTGTACAGTAAAAGTATGTTGTAACTTTTGAAATACATGACACCTCAAAGGTGTGATTAACAACACTGAATGTGTTAAGATGCATGTTTATAGCCTTCGTCAAACTGCATTTTGAAAAGTCATTTTGTAATTCAACTGAATGCAGTGAAACCTGTCTTGTGAAACCACATGACATTCTGAAAACAAATTTGTTATTCAGTAATCCTTCAGGTAAAACCTATTTTGAAAGACCACCTGTCTTGAAAGACCACATTTCATTTGCAAAAGGGATGGTCTCTCAACTCAAACATCCCTAAATACACATTTGCACTTGCCCAAGTCATTGATTTAGAGAAGAGTTCATTGTTTCTCAGGGGTTGATCAATTAAGGCAGGTTTCACTGTATTTATATTTCAAAATGTATTGCAATGTTAACTTTTATGACTCAATTTAATTGTTTTTACTTTTTGTGAGTATACAGTAGAACCTGTCTTAAAAGACCATTCTTACGACATTTACCTACATGTAGTTAAACGATCCTTTAGATGAAACCTTTTTTGAGAGACCAACTGCCTTAAAGCGATATGAGCTGTTGTAGGTGAAAAATTTTACATGCCCATTTAATGTGATATTCTATATTACATATATTCCAAAGAGACCATCTGGTGGTTAGAATAACAAATGCATGTGTAAAATTGCAACAATCTTGCTAAATGCAACCCATAATATCAGTTATTTTTTGTCCGTCATACTTTGAGCATTTACATGTAAATTAACTTTGGGTAAATTTTAACAAAGTTAACCGAGTGACCAATAAACATTTACAGTTAAAACATATTCTATTCTTATTACCCTTTGTGTTTATTTTCGTACATCATCATTTCATACTTAAATCAGGCAAAGTTTGTCTTTTTCGTCATTTCAAAATATTCGTTTCTGAAATTGTCCACATGTCGAGTATATCGAGTGATCTCGACCAAGTTTTAACTCTTTTCATCGCATTCTCGGCTTTATCATTCTTGACACATATGATCATGAACTGCCCAACTCCACCGGACACCGGAGGTACCATTGTAAAAGGTGAGGTAATCATACTTTTCACAGTTATATTGCTTTAATTTTGTCAATGTCATCATTCAGGGTAATATTAAAGATCGGCAAAATTTATTTAAGTGACATGATATATTTATTCATATATTCATCTGATTTTCTTCCTATATTTAAGATAGTGTTGCAAAAACTTAAATCCTTATAAAACATAACTTCGAAAAGAAGATCTTTTACAAAAATAATCATTATGACAGCTTATATCACTTTAAAGAGACCACATTTCTGTGGCAGATGGGTTAGTTACTCAATACTGGTATAATCCCTTATATTTGACAAAGTACTTTTGCTGCAATAATGTTGATATTAACATTTGGAAAGTATTGAAGTGCAAAGTTCAAAATTGAAAAAGTGCAATCAAGGACAACAATTATCTTTAAATAAAAAAAACACAACAAAAATAATTACATAACAACCTTCAACTGATTTCATTATCCAAAAATTGATTGTTCCTGTTAATAATTGACAATTGTATGTGTAGATTATGCTATAAAGGTTTTCTTACAGCTAATGCATAAATTTTACATAACACAGTAGAACCCATCTAGAGAGACTACTCTCATGAAAGATCACCTGTCTTTTGAAACCAAACAGTAAAACCCCAGTTGGCTAAATAATTCTATAAATTAAACCTCTCTCAAAAGACCACCTGTCTTGAGAGACCACATTTCAGTAGCAGATGGGGTCTCAAAACCACTAATGATTAGTTCAATATTCCTTTAAATAAAACCTCTTCAGAGATCCAATGTCTTGTAAGACCTTATTTCAATGGCAGATGGGGTTGTCTTTCAATACAGATTCCATTGTAATGGCTACATGTTGTCATTTCTTGAAATACACCTCTAGGAGAGAGGAAAGCCAAGTAGCTTTCAACCATCTGAAGAACAGGCTAACAGCCTACTACAGCACATAAATTTCAGTGAACTTGGACATAACATTCAGAGTATTGCAGCCAATGACTTGGTAATGTACACATTCTATTGTTAGCATACATGCATCTACACTTTCTCTCAGATCTCTTTACCACTGATACGTCAAAAGTCCTAGTTTAACCAAACTGAACATAACCCGAACATTCATGCAACCCAAAACAATGCCATTGATTTTCTATGCATTACACAAGAGTCAAGGTCATCATGTTGAAACTCTGCCATATTACCAACTCAGGTCACATAACTCTGTTTAAATTCATGTTACAAATAGATTATGCTCTTTTAATTCTTTATAATCCATTTATTTGGCATGTACATGTACAATACGAAATACTTTTCACGACCTCAGCGATAATGTGCTGAATTGTGTAATTCATCAGCAAAAGCATGTCAGACATATATAAACTATTATGTGTCATTGTATTCGAAGCCTTGTAATGAAGAACATCTAAACTTTGCATAAATAGAATATATAAACAAAATGTTGCATATTTCAAATACTTGAATCCAACATTGGCAGTTCGAGTCACATATTTTCAAAAACAATTTTCTTGAATATTTCGTTATTTGAAATATAATTTGATATTTATGTTTCTGTGGTTGTTACTATTATATTTTCACTGTTAAGTGATTTGTAAATTCTAATATTCATATGATTTTGAACATTTATATGACAAATATGTCAAAGTTTTTATGTTCAAAAGCATGTTCCCAAAACTTGTAGCAGGAACTAAAAATGGAATAAAATAGGCACAATCAATTAGTCATGGATTAAAACAATAACAAATCGATCGTAACTTTAATAACTATATTTAACTAAGATTTTTATTTTTAAATCATACATAGTTAAAGGAACAATATTAGATAACTTATACAAATCATAAACCAATTTCTAAATCTCGAAATACTTGACACTAAACCTGGCCAAAAATATAAGGTTGGTTATGTAATTGCTTTAAGAATAAATTCCTTAGTTATCATTTTCTGGTTCCTCAGGTCTACAATTCCATCATTCCTAATCCTAAAACTTCCTCTTTCTCGTTGATTTGTTCTCATCCACATTACTACAGCCAAGCACTGTCCTGTATTTGTAATTATTCAACCTCTCTCTCTCCATAAAATGTTCAACAAGTCCCATGGTGCATGAAAAAGACATTATGTAACATAGAGTAAAACCAGTGTTATGTAATAACAACCTAGAATATCTATACAAATTAATGCATCATCAACATCTCATTTATATTGAATGCATGTAATTTGCCTAAACCAACAAAATGCATTTGTCACCCATGAAATATATTAGCTGAAGTACAAGTTTTTTGCATACAACTACATTACATCAGCCATCAACTACCACAATTCCATGGTTAAACAGCCTAGGTGATTCAGATACTTTTTTGTTTGTTTGTTGTTTTACATCCTGTCAAGAATACTTCACTTACATGTATATTGAGATGTCACCAGCTTTCAATGAAGTGCCAGCAGGAGCCGTGGCTAAAATACCTAAATAAATGTGTTAAAAAAACTACATGTAATGATAATAATTTCATAAAATATTAATCATTGCTTTTTCCATAAAAAATTAATCATTGCTTTTTTATCACAGAATGTTTCTATTGACTGAACAATATATCATTCATTGCATGGTTTTAAAATTGCAGCATCAATCAAGACACACAAGGATGAAAAAGAATTACAGTGAAACCTCCCCCAAAGACCACTTTTCTTAGAAGAACACCTCACATTTAAAACTGCAAATATCCAAGTGGTAAGCTTGAGAAAGTAAAATGCATATAACCTGTAGTGTTGAATCTAGAGCAATGTAGCATGGCGCCATGCCATACCCATTTTTTTAAAAACGCCATGCCCTTTTTTCCAGCACCATGCCCCTTTTCATGCCAATAGTCTATAGCTCCCCCATCCTCCCCCCAAAAAAACAATTGGTGAAATTGCCTAATGACTAAAATATTCTAGTTGCAAAACCCTCTTCCCTATTTTTTATTCCTTAATCTGTTACTCATGTCATGTCTATGTTTATTTCACGTTTGATCAGTTTAAAAAGCCTCAGGTAATAACCCGAGATAAGGCAGTCATATGACTATATGTTGATTGGGAATATCGGCAAAGTCACTGAATTTCTGATGTTTTCAAATGGCTAGAAAATTTATTAATTATGTAAAATGTTTGTATAAAAATAACATGCAAATGAACGATTTCTTGTTACAAAATATCCAGTTGAAGAAGGTTCTGTGTTGCTACCCGACTGAAATCATCATTTGAAGCAGGCTCTAGTTCGCGCATGGGAAAATAGCTTGTATCCATGGACACATAGATTTTAAACCAATTCACGCAAACTGCTTGTAGTTGCATGTCATGTGAAATACTTAAAATACATAGTATTAGGAATTCACCGACTACTTTTTAAAGCCATAATCACGGTGAAAATACTGTAAATGGGAATAAACAGACGATTCTTCTGCCAAAGCCAATAGCAAATTTGTTCTCGGACTTTATCAACTTTGTGTCACATGTCTTCCGAAATTTTGGGGACTTTTCCTTTCCTCTGTGATACAGTGAGAAGAAATTCAAGTAGACCTAAATCTAACAAATTCGTTGAAATTATTTAGATACTTTAATCATGACAATTGATTAGGAACTGATTAATACAGATATAATTTGAATATAGATGTGATAATATATCCAGCCTCACATTAACTTGCACCTATATTTCGTAACGATGCGTCTGTTAGGTGTTAGTGCCATCAGTATAAATTGCTAATATGAAGTTATTCTTTGGTGTTGTTAAACAGTCATTATATCTCGCTCACTATGATCACTTCATTCCTCAAAAGAAGGGGGATCGGGAACAGAAAGGGCTTGAGTAATTCAAGTTACTTTCGTGTGGGATTATTTCCAACTGAAACCAGATGCCGATGACAAATATGGCAATGCATAATCAACAGTGAATAGGCAAGTCTTTCAAATAATAAACATGACAATTTGACATGCAGAGGTTTCTCTGTAGTGTTTACACCCCTATGGAGATACTCTATGGCAGAAAGACCAAGTTCTTTACATTTGATTGGTTAACCTCTGCCTGTGGTATTCTATACCCCGTCATAATTTTTTTTTTAAAATGTAATTCCAAAGAAGAAAGGATTAAACAAGATGTCAAGAGTAAAATTTGTTATTGAGTTAAACATAGCAATACAACATATTAAAAATATGTGCCATTCGACCGACATTCATTTTAGAATGTGTTTAAACTTCTGTAGTTGCACTTGGAGGCCAAGAGTCAGTAGTTAGATAAACCAAACCGAAAAAAACCTGAGAACTGAAACAAAAAAACCAAACCGAACAAAAAAAACAGAGAACTGAAACAAAAAAAACCAAACCAAACCAAAAAAATCCTGAACCGTCCTTAGGCTCAGGTGAGCTAAAAAAATGGCCCACCATCTATATCTGAAAAATTGTATTTACAATGTAAGTGCTGCATGAAAAATAATTGAAAAATTAATATCAAAAACAAAATACCAAAACATTTTCTGATCTCGGTGCATAAAGTAGGTCAACATGAATTGAAAGACATTAATCAAAAGTAGGTACATTGTATTTGTTAAGTGAATACTGTATAGGGAGTAAAATCTAATTTTGATGGATTTAAGGGAAAACCATATAGATCAAATAAATGTACTCTACATACTGTGATATTTTTCCTTTGATGTGCAATACATAAAAATATAGGTCATAGTGAAAATTAATGAGTGAAATGATTGACAACTATGCTATGTGATGTGCAATAAAAGCTAAAAAGTAGGTCATATTGTTGATGGTATACTTGCACCTACAATGTAGTGTATGAGGTTCTGACTACAGTTTGTCCTTTGATTTGCATATCTAAGTTGTAAAATAAAAGGTCAGACTAGCACCGAATATGTTTGTACAAGACTTCATCACCTGCATTTGTTATGCAGTGACCCTAAAATTATGTAAATATTTAGTAAAATACATGCACATGTACCATAAAATTATATCTTTAGATACAAATCATTACATTAGATGCATTTAAACAAAAAAGAAATGCAGAGAGGACTACTGATTTGTATTTGTATTCACCTTGACCTGCAACTGAAGGTCAAAGATATTTCGATCACCTTGAAATACTTAGAGGTCTTAAGCCAGTTAAGTTGTGTATAAATCAATTATCTATTTTGTGTAAAATAATGTACAAGATGTAATAAAGAATTTGTAGTTCTGAATTCACTGTTTCTGTTGAACACATCTAATTCTAATGTTACACTGAATATTCATAACAATACAATATATTGTGATATGCTTTTCACACACCCTTAATAATAACATCATGCCGTAATTCAGGCTGTCATTAAAAATGCCGTAATTCAGGCTGTCATTAAAAATAATTTGTTTGATAATTTCTGATGCGTTCCAACCAGTAATTTCAGAAAAAAGTCTGTGTGCATGATTTTTTTTTCAATTTTGATTTTTGACAATTAGAATAAAAATTAAGATTTTCATCAGAACAAACTAGATGGCAGGTCGCATCACATTAAACCAATCTTTTTTTTTATTTTTGACCTTTAAGTATCAATAAGAAAAGTCTAGAGGACAAGCCAGTGTGTTGACTTCTGTATCAAAGATATTGCTGTAATTGACACAAATTAAATAGGAAAGTAGAAAATAGGTTAAGTATACCATTAAATAGAAATCCTAATGGAATAAAAAAGTTATTATTCAGTTCATTATGTTAACATACAATATATAACATCCCAAGTGTTTTAATATTATCATGACTGATCACCAAGAGAGTTTATATGTCCAGACATGTGTATGTAGTTAACTTTATACACGGTGGTTTGGGTATTACAAGGTCATGAGACACATTTAAGAACTTTGGGTTTCTGGACATACTGTATTTAACCCAATAAGTGCCTTGAGGTTACAAAAAATGGGAGAAGGGATGGACACTTATTTGGACCAATGGATAGTCAAACTGACATAAAACATTTCATGTGGTAGTGTTACCATGAACACCTATGGACTTTCTTCTATTGCAGGGGTGCTAGAGATGATCTGTTACTTAGATTGTTTTGTTTTGTTTTTTTTCTTTTTATTTCTTTGGTCCTCATCTCCTAATCTGGCTAGAAAACATACTCAATCTTGAGTAAAAAGGTGAGTAAATATGAACTACAGAGAGAGGGCACTAACAGAGACATGGGCACATATTGGGTCAAATAGGGTATATACCAAAGATGACTTATTCTTATGACCCAAGTTTGGTTATAATCAGGGGTACATGAGTGAATATTTCACTTATTATCCAGAGATAATTAGTGTACAGTCAAACTTGCCTTAGCGACCCCCCTCATATAACGACTTCCTGTCCATAACGACCGTATTTTGACTGCCCCTTGAGAATTACTATATATTTGCCCTCTATATAGCGACCACCTGCCTTACGCGACCGGCGACCGACCGCTGTATTTTGTCCGCCGGTGGTTGTCCTACCTTGCGTTTTAGCGACTGCTTATAGACTTACTACTCTTGGAAGGGAGATAACTCGTACATAATTCTCGCGGGACAATTCGAGACTTAATCAACAACATGGCGAAATACACGAGGCTTCGACAGTCACAACACACCTGGAGGTGTCAATTAACAACCCGGGTATTAATTAGGCACTCGTACGTGCTCTATGACAGGGTGGAGTGTTTTTTACAACCAGGAACTATCATCATCGCTGACTGATTGATCTTTTGTTTTCGATTCATCATCATTTATGACCAAAGTTCCGGTGATGATTACTTAATCGGCGAACGACTAAGACTTAAAAGGAAAACAATTCATGTAGAATATTTCACTTATTATCCAGAGATAATTAGTGTACTTTAAAGGATGCAGGGCCATATGAAAAGCCCACCATCCTTTGATGCTGGGCATAAAATGTAGCTGTAACTCAAACGTTTAACCAAACACAACATGACCCTAAATAAATGCTTGTTTACCTCTAAACATACATATATACAATATTCATCACAATATGTACATTGTTTCTGTAAAACCATAGATACATGTATATTTATATTTTACATGACCTTCTGCCAAAATAGATACATTTATAGATTTATCCCCTGAAATGAACCATAAATTCGAGATTAGGCTATAATTCAACTAAATGTCTGGAATTTTGAGTTACATACATGTACAGTATAGTGTCAAAATTTTCATTCCTCTCTATATACATGTGCAGGGATTCTCCATCCTATCACACGGGGCCAAAATAAGGCCCCATTCCCAATAAACAATTTTCCTAATTTGCAGTAGAAATTCCTCAACTAAAGTCAAATGACAATGAAATTGAAGAGATTCCTGTACTTTCACATAGTTTTGTGCTTTTCTAGCAAGGATTTTCCACCCTATTATACCCGGCTGAAATAAGACCCCATTCCCAATATAAAAACAATGCATCATTTCCCATTTGCAGTCTAAATTCCTTACGTCAAATGATAATGAATTTGAAGGGATTCTCTTGTATTTTCACATAGTTTTGTGTATTTTTAGATTTCCCAATTTCAATACAACGTTGCTAAACTTCCCAATTCAAAAGGCCCATTCCCCATTCACAAAAGAGTGAGGAAAATCCCTGATGTAATTCATATGAATCTGCAAATTTTCAAAACATTCATGTTAAGTCATTATTAAATCAATTTTGATATAACTTATACCATACAATAGTTTTACTGCATATGAGCTCATAATGTTCAAATTTTCTGTTTTCCAAGATTCAGGAATTTTAGCAGAAATGTAAATTACAAACAATATATTGAAAAAGTGATATTAAAATTTTATACACTGCAAAACTCCTCAGTACTTTAAAACAAAATCATTGAAATTTACATCAAAACAAACACAGAAACTTTTATACATTAATAGTTTTATGACGAATTTTTTATTGAAATTGAACATGAAATTACTGTGCAATAATTTTTTGAAAATATTTTGGGTTTATGTAAGATATATAGAGAAAAATAACAATTATACTCACTTTTGTCTCCCCCTATATATTTATGCATTGATGGTAGCATTGACCTCGACCTTTAACCTAATGATCTGTTAGTTAGTCAAGAAGTGTTTTCCTCTTTTCTATCATGACCATACATAACACATTATACATTGTACGGTAGCCAAGATTGGTTTCACACTAATGTATAATTTTTCACTAATTACCTAGAAACCATATCAGCAGTGACCTTGACCTTTAACATGATACAAAAACTGTTAAAGGTCTTTGTCCCTTCACATATTCATTGTATTACCCGAGATAAATGTAAGTGTAAATGAAATTAATAAGTTGATGTCTAGCAACCAATTGTTTATATGCATCCATGCAAACCAATTCTTCAGAATATTTTACTACAACGTACTTCAACTTTGTGTCAATCCAGCTAAAATTTGTCCAGCATGGTAAAAGATATCCAGTAAAACAAAGTGACATCTACATTTTCACACTCATAACTTAAATGCAGGGATTTTTCACTCTCTTTTTTAGGGGGGAATGGGGCCTGGGTCTTTTAGCAAAAATATAAGGAAATCTAAAAACACACAAAATTGTTTGTAAATACAAGAATCTCTTCAAATTCATTTGTCATATGACTTCATTTGGGAAATCTTGACTGCAAATTGAGAAAAAAAATGCCAATTTATAAAAAACTGAATTTTCTGAATAGGTCACAATGACCTACTTACTTGCATTATTTACTTAATATAAATCTCAAGCAATCTCTGCCAAAAAAATCCAGAAACTACACCTCCCTGTACATGGTCTACATTACCACAAACAAGACTTCATTTAAAGCAACTACATTCTGTAACATGGATCTGTTTAACATTTGATCTAGACATGACCTGAATTTTTCTCAATGAACTTGCAGTTCCCAGACAATACATCATGTATAATCCCTGTCAAAACTGATGAGAAACATTTCCTGTTTTTGATAGCTTTTACAAATCAAGATTAGAGTAATCTGATTGTTCAAGGATTTGTAGAACTGATAATGGCATGAACAGCATATAAACTGATATCTTGAAATAAAAAATATAAATGCCGAAATTCATTCTATACTTAATATCTGATTTTAAAAAGTAAGTACCTTTTGTTTATATTGCATTTTGAAAATGTGATATAAGGAAGTTCAAAGACACCAAAATAAAATCTGGAAGTAGACCAGGAATCTGTAGAAGGGTGTGACAACACTGTACTTTGTTATAAAATGCTTAAGGCTTTTATTTTGCTTGTAGGTTTTTTAAACAATAAGATACATATATCTATCTATCTATCTACATACATACATACATACATACATACACACACACACAAATACACATGCATATATATATATATATATATATATATACAACACTGTCGGAAGCAAATTGAAAGTGGGGGGGGGCTAAACCAACTTAAAACACACACACGCCAGAAACATCTAGGCGGTAAGCCTTAACTTTCAACACCCATTTCTATCTTTGCAAAAAAAGTGCCCCCCCCCTGTTCCGACGCCTATGTATATATATAAATATGTATGTGTGTGTGATTTATTATTCGCTAAATTTACATATGCATGCACATGTTCATATAATTACATGTATGAATCTGTTGTTTTTTTTAAGGGATGGGTATTGAAACATCATGCAGTGAGACTACAGACGAGACATGTAGTTTTAAATGTATTAAAACTTATTTTCTTAAGATAATATTGATTCCTGAGAAGGTAGATGCTGATACATTGTATTATGAAAGAATAAATGACAAGAATGGATATATGTGACAGATCATATGGGAAGGGATGTAAGGTACAGGTACATGGAGTTACAATGGACAAAACTCAAAAGATGGAACTAAATACTTGTATACAGTCAGTGACAGAATCTTTGAATTCTTGAGAAATTGCACCTTTGTAAAATGTAAATCAACAAATGCATTTCTCATTGCAAATGTTGATCACATACATGTATATTATAGCATACCATGTTAACCCTTTCCATACGGTTTATTTTTGTTTTTGTGATGTCGGTTTATTTTTGTGATGTCGCCATATTGACCATTATTGTACATGTATGTTGCACTTTGAAAGGGAAGGGTATATGTACAGATGTGTGCCAAAAATGAAGGAAATATATTTCATATAAAACCACATTTTTTTCAAAATACTATTAGTCATTTCCTGTTTAATTTCAATAAAATTTTCACAAAAAACTATTCATGTTTTAAAGTTTCTGTGGGTTTTTTATGTAAATTTCCATTGTTTCGTTTAAGAGTACTGATGAGTTTTGCAGGATACAAAAATGTTATTGCCTCTTTTCAGTATATGTAAACAGGGAATAATGACATATTAGAATTTAATTTTCTTATAAAATTCCCGAATCTTGAAAATAGAAAATTTGAACATTATGAGCTGATACACAATGAATCTCTTGAATATTTTAAGTTTTATGGTACAAGTTTTACCAAAATTGATTTAGAAATGACTTAACATGAATGTTTTGAAAATTAGCAGAATTATATGAAATATATACCAGAGAAAAAAAAATATCTTCACTTTAGACACTACACTGTACCTTAACAGGGATTAATATCATAAACAATTGACCAATTCCCAGTGCAAAATCTACTTTTTTCCCAATTCTGAGCAAACATTTCCTGGTTATGTTCACTATGTTAACATTCAGTATCAAACAATAAAAATGAGAATATAGCATATGTAAAGACTGTACTTCTAAGTCTTCAGATGAAAACCATGTTGTCAGTTATGTAAGAGAAGCTAAATGAATCACAAGTTTTGTGTCTTTATTTTTATGACTTAAATGACCAGTAACTTTTTCTCAATTTGGACCATTGTGATGTAAAATTCCCAATTGGAAGGGTACAGGACCCTGTCCCAAAAAGGGTTCATCAACCCCTGCTTAATGTTACAATAACTTTTGCCCAATCCCTTTTCATGAATAAAATATGTTTAAACCAAACCAAGCCTTTTCATTTTTTTTTTAGGATGAAACAAGTTTGGCCCTACAGTGTATGTTCAGTAGCTAGCAAAAAAGTATAGAAGAGAAAGAACAAATGGCTGATGACTTTCATAGCTTTTCATCAAAACAGGTAACAGAATCAGAATCCATTTAAACATCAAGTGAATGGTGAACATTTTCAAAACTTCAGCCAAAACCTGAACAGTTAGTCAACTAGCTCCCTCCCCCAATCCCTATCACCAATCGGGAAATATAATACTAAAATTAACTCATCAAACCCTGAAAAAATGATGGACTCTTCTGTAGATCAATGACTTTAACTTAGACCAGTCCAAATGTGTCTTTAGGGATGAATGGTTAAAGGTAAAATACAGTTTAAGCATAAAGCTTGATGTTCATATGAAATGTGAATGAATTAAATTTTGATTGAATATTTAAAAATTATATAAACATGTTTGGTGGACTTTGGTTCAATTGTCTTTTAGTTTATCATGTTTTCATATTGCATTTCAATAGGATTTACACTGTTAAACAAAGAATTGGATATAGTTTCATTATATATTTTTATTTTAATTTTCTGATTCAGAAATTAAAAAATATATCAATTTAAACAGAATGTTTAATTTTTGTGATGAAAATTCAATCTTCGTGTAAGTAAAATTATGATATCTAATTTTGACTTTTTGATTAAATTGTCAAATTTTTTAAATTAGGAAATTACATCCAATTAATCATTGAAATTTGGAAACATTCTCCAACAGTGAAAATTCTATTCAAATGCAATTAAGAAATGGCTTCACAATATTTTTTTTTAAGTGTGATTTTGCATGTATATGAAATACATTATAAAAAAGACAATGTCTATAACCTTTTGGCAAATGGCTGTACATGTAGAATAAGGTGTTTTGTATAGAGATTTTCCTACCTCCTATAATCTGAGGCCAGGTTCTAACAAACTGGGAATATACATTTCATATGACATTTAAACTTAAACAGAAAAAAAATAATTAATTTGAGTCAATTGTTTGGCAACACTTTATTCACTATTTTGAAACTTCAAATTGGGAACTTTTGAATGCATTGTACAAATGTACATCAGGGGCCCTCCGTGGCCAAGTGGTTAGAGCATTGCGCTTTAAATCACAAGGCCTCTCACCTCTGGTTCGAATCCCGCTAGGGTCATTTCGAATTATGTGAAAAAGTTTGCCAGTTTACTTGCGAAAGGTCAGTGTTCTTTACCCGGGTAACCGAAGTTTCTCCCCCACCAATAAAAACTGAACGCCATCATATGACTGAAAGATTGTTGAGTATGGCGTAAAACAAAAAATCAAATCAAATCAAAAACAAATGTACATGTATTTTTTTTAATAAAAAATACAAGACATTTTTTACAGTGGGAATGGTTCCTATAACTGGACCCCAAAACAACCTGCGAAATTCCTGAAATAAATGAATCTGTCTGAAACAAGAGAGTAGGTCCTGCAGCAATAAAATTCATAATGTAAAAGGCAAAATTATTTAGTGGGAATCATCAAATTAACCAGAAGTAACTTTTTTCTAACACTGGCAAGTTCAGTCTTATAAGGAATTATACTTAAAACATAAATTTTTACAAAATTTTAAGTATCATCACTACATGGAAATCCATTTTAAAACTTAATTTTGGCACTGCAATAAGAATTCCCTAATTTATTATTTTTTTTTTCCAATTGCTTAACACAATTTACAAATTGTAAAATAAAACATTGATTCCTATAAGTGTAACATACACATACCCCGGCGACATGGATTTTCGAAGATTTAAGGACCCTTCCAACTGATCCCATGTTAACGGGGACGTATTGAAATTCTCGGATTCAACATATCGTCCAAAACATAAGTCGACGCGATATAAAATTTTGATCAACTCTATTACATTGTATAACGTAGGGTAGATATAATTCTACTAATCGTCAAGCTACCCGTAACTCGAAGGGTGGGATATCAACTTAAGGATATAAGTTATGTAATACTTTTATAACTATTCAACACAATTATTATTTTAAGGCTGAGATATCCAAGGTGCTGGCAGTACTAGAGTTCGTTCTTTAAATGTCGAACACCCACAACCCTGTCACGTGGAGGCTGCGTAATTTCCCGGGCATATGTCAATTACAGAAAACGATAGTTGTCAGGAGAAAAAAATATTTAAAATGTTTTCGTATGCAAATGAAAATTGAATTTTATGTCAAAATAATGAAGAATTATCGAACTTTATTTTAAATGCAAAATAAATAGTTTTCTTAAGTATACAAACCATATCAAACTTCTTTTTTGCCACAAAGTCGGTATTCCCCTCAGCAAAGATGATGTGTTCATGTCGTATGCAGCTGAACGTCTCGTGTGAAAACCGAACTACTTCAATCGAACTTACAGATAATCCGCAATAAAAGAAAATCCACTTAAAAGAAAATGCAGAAAAATGGAAAATAAAGTTGTATCAGGGTATCACAAAATTTTCTGTGATAACAAGTCCTTAATTTTATTTCCACTGGTGCCAAATGCTCCACCACTGCAAGCTCCGCCCACGTACCGTAGTACGGTAGAATTTCTTTAGATCTACGGTGATTGGACACCAGCGGTAAAATATCAATATGCACCAAATACCTCGCATACCATGTTCAGGTGATCACACGGTTATTTATCAAACAACAGAAAGAAAGTGGAACAAATGTCTTTAAAATACATATACACATGTAGATCTCTATCAAAATCTAATATTCGGTATAACTGCGAGCATGTTGCACCTAATGTTTCCATCAATGTCCAACTCGACATAGTATAGATTCTCCAGTTACTTAACACTCTAATACAAATTTTAGCATCCAAACAGAACCACCTGTTATTTGTCTTACGACCGGTCTGTGCAGCATTAAAATGGAACTCACAGTACGAGTAGTTCTCAGCCATTACTTTGATTTTATCGGAAGACTGCTGTTTTCATAGGTTTCATTAAATTCGTTAATCGTGAAGTTGATTAGCATTTATACATCCCATTGCTGATACACAGAGTTAACAAACCACGTAGACTAGTTGATTTCAGGGTATAGGTCATGGATGGAAATTATATATCTATCATACAAATATTGAATGTTAAGCCCAGATAGTAATGATTTTAGCAGGTATAAACGAATTATTTTCGCTAGCAATATGTCGCACATTATGGCAATGGATTGTACAGCTGCGTCTAAAGTGCATGGTTAAGTTTATTTGTTCTGTGATATCGTTACAGGGGTAAAATAACGGAAATTTGCACGATTTGTTTTAATATTTAATAAATATATATTTGTTTTGGAGGACGAAAAAATTAAGAATGATAATTATATTCAACTTATGGTTATAAGTTGAATTTGTTGACTGCCTCAGATATCATCATCATCATCATCATCATCATTTAGTACTACTGCTACCAGCGATATAAAGCTTTATATCGCTGCTACTACTATTATATCTACTACTACTACTACTGTTATTGTAAACGTTGCTGCTACTATTACTCAACTCAATAAGTACGATAATTTTTCATTATTTTGACATAAAATTCAATTTTCATTTGAATACGAAAGCATTTTACATATTTTTCTCCGGACAACTATCGTTTTCTGCGATACATATATGCAATCGTGTACTCATTTTCTATTTACTAAAATGGAATTGAATAAACAAAAGTATGATACACACAAAACGTGTGCCAAAAATTGTCGAAAAATATTAGTCAGAAAATTAGCCAATTGCAACATTTTTTAGCCAATCTTGAAAAAAAACTAGCCAATAACTACATTGGCTAATGACGGGGTGAACCTTGAATTTGGCATCGAAAGGGTGTGTGTGGTTACGCCCTCTACGCCCCTTGAATCCACCAATGCAACTACTGCTATTTCTACTTCTAGTACTGGATCTGCTGCCGCTGCTAATGTTAGAATGTCAATACATATAAATGATGAGTATTACATTGGATAGAGAAATTAAATTTAAATTTTATATCTGAAATAACATTAATATATATAATTTTACAAATCAATGTTACGTATAAATTTTATCAACTTGGAATTCTGTTTTGTTCCGCAGTAACATGAACTATTGACCCACCGTAAAAAAGGTTATGGTAACCAATCGCTTTGATAGTCTTTTTTCTGTCTGATGTTAAATACACACTTATTGCTTTGTGTATCACAATTTTGGTTTAGTTTTAAATGCGGTAAAATCGGAAATCTATACCGGTAATGATATTCAAAGTTTATGTTATTAATATCAACATTTCACTTTGTTTCGAGGTCTAAGCACGTGGAATAAGGTTTCATTGAATTCTTGTGCAGGATGATAAAAATTCGATTTGACCAGAGGTCTATTCATATAACCTCCAGTTTGAACTCATTCGGAAAGTTCTCGTGCATGCTTAATCCGTTAAATGAAATAATGATGTCGGAAAGAAACAGTAGTGAGATTCTACAAGAAGAGGGAAAGTATCCGTTTTAACATTTAAATGGAACCGAAGCAGAATATATGTCATTTGTGATCAGTTTGAACACTGGAATTGTATTTCCATCGGCACCTGCCGTACGTACCTCAACTTTAGATCGTTATCTAAAATTATTGTCCGGTTCACGTAAGATGGCGGGACGGGTTAACCATAACCGATTATCATACGGATGATTCTACTCAAAAGCTGAACGGGAAAAAAGTTTCATTTCTCACTGGATACTCTCTTTTCTATGGTGAAAAGTAGGAACGATTACTCTAGTCAGTGTAATTTCTTACCTAAAATTTAAACTCGACCAGGTCCAGAAAGGGTTCACAAGGCCTGCCAGGTTATTTGGATATTACTAATACGTTCAGCTGTTAGCCTGTCAGATGCGTCTTCAGAATCTATGTCATTGCAAATTTATAATTAGATTCCACTTGCAAAATAACCTCTTAAAACACCAGTTGTATCATATTGATATTTTTCCACACGGAAACATTATTGTTTTTTTACTACATCGATACTCATCAGTTTTCAATGGTAAAAAGTACGATTTTGAAAGACAACATGACTTTAACTTTATCAATGCCGTAACTACCTATGAGGCAATTCAGGCAAAAGAGGCAACTACCTCATCTGGGGGCCCGTTTTACGAAAGGTCGTGAGTCGTAAATCTTAGGTCTTAGCTCTAATTGCATGGAACTGACCAATCAGCAATGCGTTGCCATGGTAGTTAGGACTATAAGTTAGGATTTAGGACTTACGACCTTTCGTAAAACGGACCCCTGAATTTTTGCCATTTTTAAAATCTTTATTTATTTATTTATTTATATTTGATGTCATGGAAATGTTTGGAAACAGTGTTATTTTTATCTAAATTTTCAATCTTTTTCGAGAGGGGTTTAGCCCCACCCACTGCATCTCCCAACTAAGGGGGCCCTAGTTACGACATTGCTTTTACACATTTTACATAAAATTTCAGAAGTTACAAGACTTAGGGGTAGGATCAAATGTGGATCATTTTTTAAAATCTTATTTTAATGAACCAATGATTAGAATTCTTTCAAATTTGGTAAGTGGGATTATTCAATCAATATCTATAGTTTGCAAATGGAAACAATATCTGTTCATAAACGAGCCACTAGCAGGCGCTCCAAATGACATGGAATAGTTTTATTATATACAATGAGTATTATTTATATAAAACTGATTGACTTTGTGTGTACAAAACTATATTATAGAAAGTTGTTAGGAATTTATTAGGGACCATAGTGACAAAGTTAAAATATCATTGGGACAAAGTTCAAGGTCATATACTAGACCCACGTTAATTGAAATATAAGTTTTTTAAAAACTTTTAGACACTTTAACATCTGCAAGAATAAATTGTATGGCTTTAATCAAACTTCATGAAAAGGGACTAGGATCCATAATTTCAGCCCCAATAAGGACGATCTTTCTAGAAATTTGATATTAATTTTCCGGCTTTTTACTGAATCCTTTCATGGTAACTACACATAATACTAAGTGTTGGATCGTAATGGGTCGGGTTTTAAACATCTTTCAGAAAACACTTGAAATGTGTAAGTCCGTAGACGCATTTTTCTGCTTCCAGACTGAAAATACGCCAGGATTCCAATAAATCACACTGATTATCCTTCTTAAAAGAAGGTTGAGTTAGCAAAAATGTAACCTAAAATTGGGACAGAATTTCGATCTAATTAGTAATAGCCTCCAGATACTAATCTATGACCTCTTTACCCTTAGAAAAAATTCGGAAGCGGAATTTGGTAATGACTAGGGGGTTTGGGAGTAAGCTCTGGACTAAAATTTTGAATAATTCAATTAATTGGAAGCCCGATGAGGTATTTTCTAGCTTTCTCCAAGTTCTTCAGATTGTATTTTCATTATATCATGCTAATATTTACATTTTTAATTTTTCTTGAAATGCAGCAGTTTGATAGTAAAAAATATTAAATAAAATAGTATATAACAACTACAAAAAATGAAAAGAAAATAGAAAAATTAATGTAAATATCGCCGCCTGATGTCCTGTGTTATATGCCTTTGTCCCGTGGGCCAGGGCATTTCCCCAGAAATGCACAGAGAGTTAGTTTTCACACTCGACTCGTTTTTTATTGACAGACTGATAATTCACAAAAAACCTTGAGTTTCAACGAACACAAATGTTTCAAGAGCAATACAAGTGGGGTCAAAAAAAAATATTTTAAAAGGTCTGGGAAACCTTTTCTGGATTCAGTAAAGAAAAATGTTTGTTTTTAAAATCTCTGAGAGGCCATTTTCTGGCTTCCAGACACTAAACTTTATTTACTATTTTACAATTAAAAAAAGAAAGAAGGCAAATTTAGGGGGCGTGCACCCCTTACCCCCCTCTAAATCCGACAGTGACATCGTTTCGAGTAACTACCACACATATAACCCGTATTTACTCGTGCAGTAAGGGTAAAAAGGTTGTCCTTCGACAAAGTGCAAGCAATCGAATTCCCCAAACAGGAAAACAATATCAAGAGTGGCAAACAAAATCATTATATTGGACCATACAATGTGACAAATGTTTTCAGCGCGACCCTCTGTTTCCCTCTGACATCAGTTCATCATTCATTCCTGTCGTTTTATTCTTATTTTGTCAGATACCACTCTGATTCAACAAATAAATGCACTGAAGTTGACATAAAAAAGGATGGTGGAATTTCTAAAAGACAATATATTTGTGATGTTCGGAGACGTGGTCTTTCAACATTTTGGCATTCCTATGGGAACCAGTTGTGTCCCTTTATTCGCCGACCTGCTCCTTTATTCATGCGAAGCAGACTTCATTCAGAAACTGCTTAACCAAAAGAAGAAAAAGTTAGCGGTATCCTTTAATTTGACATTTAGATATATCGACGATGTTTTGTAATTAATAATGACAATTTCGATACGTATGTCGTATGTCAAAACTATTTTTGTCACACAGATAAAAGCTGCATCATCCTGCCATCGAATGTATAGTGGTTTTGTCCTATAACATAAGTAGTCCTAATGCATATAGTGATTTTACACATTTCTCATAGGACAGTGCGATAGTTATAAATTCTAAACTTACTTATCAAAACAAAAACGGACATACGTGACCCATGATCTAACAATTTTCACGAATTGATTTCAGGCCATATTCAAGTGGTTCACAACTGTTAGTGACCTTATTGGGGAATAAGATACGTTTGTGTAATACTAATGCCCACCATTAAAACTTAAAAAGTATGTCAAATACAGTGATGGATCCAGAATTTTTTCAATGAGGGGTTAAAGAGGTAACGTTATACGATTCTCGTTTATTTATTTCCAGTTCTGGTAAATTGAAAATGAATACACGAATACATACCAGTATTCAATTTACCGAAACCCGGAATGAATATACGACACTATTTAAAATTTTCATGCAATATATGACACTTTTCAAAATTTTCGTAAGTTGTAAAGCAAGAATCCATGAGACTTTTCAGGAAAAAAAATCTTGAATTTGAAAGCTCAAAGAATCATTATTCAGCTTCCAGACACATTCATATTCCACATTTGTTGCCCTGTTTAGTAAACACAATTTGTGTATAAGAAAAACTGCTAGGAGGTCCGGAGGTAGATCTATATGCTCTCTAGTCGACCTGTCACACCCACCGTGAATTCGGAGTGAGATTCAAATGAAATAATCTTCTTCATAATTTGTAAAGATGAATTAACCAAAAAGTCAGTAAATTATCCTTTTTATATGTTAAAAACGTTATTTTATATTTAAGGTTTCTTAAATCGTTCATATTTTCTTGTTGTTTTACACCACCAAAGAACTGATCAGTTATACGGTGGCGACCGATTTTCAATGGTGCAGGAGATAACCTGTTTACATTGTACCTGGGAAAAGACCACAGCCTTTCTCTAACTAAACTGGCAAACGGCTATCTCACAAAACCAGCTTGTATTTTTTCATACATTTAGATAGATTCCAATAGGACTAATTTTGACATTATATCTCGTTTTTTACCTTTTGGGTCTTAATCACGGATGCCTTTTTGATTAAACAATAAAATATATATATATTTTTTAATATTTGAAAATAATATTGATAAAGAGTTTTATGAAATTCTGTCAGAGGAGTCTTTAAAAATACACTGACGGATAAGAATAATATTACTAGTGTTAACATGACCATTTCTCTGCAATTTGACAGTAAGTCACTCGATAAACTGATTTGAACATATTTGACGGTTCAATCAATAGAAATACAGAAATAAAGTTTATTTCCAAATCACTGTAGCTGTCTGGACGACAATGAACATGGTTTCTGTATTGTATGAAGTCGTGATTTTATAGATATATGCTGCATTTATTATATTATCTTATCGAGCTTTACTGGTATTTGTTACGCCAGAGTCTGATTGATTTTATTACGTTTTGGGGCAACATTTTTTTAATCAGATATAAGGTGTGACAAGGTCAATTTAGTCATGCAGTTTCTGAATGTAGATCTGAAGTTGAATGTGTGGGTCTACGTAGTACTTCCGGTGACCGCGGTATACTCAGCATATCTATTTCTCACAAATGAACGACCAGTTGTCAACTTTTGTCTTTTTTCGAGGCCTCCCGTCAGATTATATACACTTCATTAAATATGGATTTAAACAAAACCCTTCCTACATTCCACAAACATTTTGATTCTATAACCGACATTGCAGAGTTATGCTGTTTAAGCAGTTTTAACATTGTTTATTGAGTTGTGTTTTCTTAAAAGCAGTTATTGATATATGCTGAATGCAATTTAAATAATTCTTTGTCTGAGGTATTATCATATTGAAAGCTTAAATATCAATGTACTGTTGTCAAGTGCAACTAAACTATTTTGATGGTACTGGATAATTTTCAAACGTTTTACATACATGAAAACATTTAAAGAATCTGAAGTATGAAAAACGATAGATGGGTCTACATACAAAGTTTTGGTTTGATAAATACCCCAATTTTTAATATTAAATTGATTAAGGGATACGTTGTTACCGGAGCAATTGAAATCGTTACTAAGGAAGTTTAATGGTCGATACCTGAATCTCGTTAAACAATATGAAGCCACCTCTCAGGAATGATCAACAGTATTCTGAAACAAGACCATATACAGTGACTCCCTTTCGCCAATCAGATGTAAAACCAACTGATGGCTTTTCACCGACCTCGACCATTTCACCGATCTCCAGAGGTTTGCATGGAGCATTTAGGATGGGTGTGGCATGCTAGCAGGCGACGCTGAATCCTCACGGAGACCTGGTTCAATCCCGTTTGGGATTCACATTTGTTGAGGCCGTTATTATATCTAATTTACCGTATTCTAATGGACTCCGGAGTTTCGAATGTCGATCGGTACTTCTTCATTTATTTGCTAATTTTTAAAAGGAATCTGGGCCTAAAATAACAATAACTCGATACTAAAGTACAAATTTATAACATTTAAAATATAATTATGCTCATTTAGAAAACTTGTGGATGTGACTGAATAGAAACCATAATTTCAATTCACATAAAAACTTGGGGCAAAATTTATCACCCCCATAAATTTAAAAGTGTCTCAATAAGTATCTATTTTTTCCTATTTCTGAAATTTAATTCTTATTGACTACTAGTTATCTTATCATTATTTACAAATATATGCCAAAATATACAGAAATGTCTTATTGTAGCATAAATTTTGTTTGCTTTCATTGTTGTACTTTCATAGAAAACTCGCATACTCACATACAACAATGTTTTATATTTGATTGTGCACTACTTGTTAATATATTAGAATCAAAGTTTGTGTCTCATCTTTTAGCACTTTTATTCTAACAAAGAATATATATTGTATTTCATAATGCGGAAATATAGACCTATATAGATGCTTCAGGGAGTTTAGATCTAGAATAAGGACGCATATCGGTATGCAGCACGCCACCCGGATTCCCTAACGTGTCTGTCTTTATTCTTAAGCATCACCAAAATTCAAAGATCATTCATTTGAATCTAACTTCGTGAGTGTCTACCATTTGGAGAAGTAACTGTCATACTAACGCGTGTCTCTGAGCCAAGGATCACAGACTAAGACTTTAGAATTTGATATTCCATTTCAATGATCACTTACCGTAAAATTCAATTCTAAAGTCTTGTAATCACGAACAATTCAACTATGTAATCATATCTCAGTGGCACCTGATCCCACCTCTAGATTTTTAGAGGTCCGTGTTTGTCAAATATACACAAGTTTTGTATATTGTATCCTCGACACCCTGAAGATTAAGACTTTATACTTCGTCCATCTGATGGCAAGATAAGATTTGAAATAAACAATAAATTCTTTAAAAATTAAAATTTGTGTTCACAATGCAATTATAATGCAAGATAATAACATTCCACAAATGTCTCTATATTTACCCCACACAAAGTAATGAGTGCTGAATATAATTGTCAGATTATTTTTGCCTCGCAGCTTAAAGTTTGAAATAATAGCTATTTACAATTAAAAAAAATTATTATATTCAGTAATGATGTCAAACACATTATTTGAACAAATGAAGTTATAAAAGTCCTTGTTAAGATATGCGAAAATAATTAGAATAGGTATAGGGTATAAACAAAAGAGATGCACCTTTATTACTGACATACATACAGATCAACGAAATTGTCTTCGTACAATATACAGTGGTGGAACAAAAGTAAGTTCCCAAAATGAATTTCACTATATACAATGTACATCCTTAGTAATTCTGCATTTGTTTGATATTCATCTCTGAATTTGGTAGACATCCAAAATAAAAGAAAAATGACACGTTTAACCTTGGGAGCCTGGGCTTAATTTTGAAAATATTTGTTGACATCCACAAATGACTTAAAAGTATTGATGATGGTATTATGGTGTTTATGTATTACAGATCCATTCATTATATTTGTAATAAACAGAAAAAATGACGTTACTCTCACGAAGAATACTGTATTTCTCCGGAAATAATATACAGATGGCAATGGAATTTCTACCAAATGAGTACCAAAACCTCAATTTTTTGTGAATCAAGTTTTGTTAAAATTAGATAAAGGACACATTCTGCAGGAATTATTGGAGAAAGGTGAATTTACTAAGGCTATACTATAATAGTGAAAATTGATTTTTGGAACTTATTTATGTAACACTTCTGTATATACGCACTAACAGAGGTATAAGACACAAAAGGCAGGAAATTGATGTGAAACAAACGTTTGAAATCTGAGTCGATTTATGTATTACATAATTATTTGTTGGTTTATTGACGTATAATTGTAAAAAAAGAAGAAAAAAAGAAAGAAAAAGAGAAAACTGTGAAACACAATTTTAAATCATCGCAGCCAATCAAATCGTGTTGTGTATTTGATTCTATGACGCAAAATAAAAAAAGAAGAACTTAAGTGTAGGATTTTATTATTTTTTACTTTGAATAGTGTTTTATACCAAACACAACAGTTTTTTCAGTTATATGGTGGCGGCCATTTTTTAATAGTGGATGAAAATACACGCTATGAGAACACCGGCCTTCCACAACTAAACTGCCAAACATTCTCACAAAAGAAAGCTTAGTTTCCAGCGGGGCTCGAACCTGCGCTAACCAGAAATGAGAGATTGATGGTTCAAAGAGCGATGCTCTAACCACTCGGGCACGGGGCCCTCTAAGATTTCTTTCACCACTATTAATTAATCATTTCATCCAAGATGTTCTCTTCTTTTGTTTAATACGAGTCTATTGTGATACATGGTTTTTAGTGAAAGGTTATATTGCGTATTATTTAATGAATACAACGGCGTAATTAAAAGATGAAAGGGAAGATATAAAAATATGTTAAAAAGATTCTTGAACTTTGTATTATCGTTAAAAGACATCTACAAAAATTAGATAATTGATATTACGCTAGTAAGTATGTGAAGCATCGCTAGAAAAGTATACAAAGCGGCTACGAAGACGAGAAAGAAAAAGACTGGAAAATCGAAATGGGATCATGTGTGTGTGTGATTTTTGTATTTTGTCTATATGTGGCTTTTATATATCTATTTATTTAGTTTGTCTATCTGTTTATTTAGTTTGGATGTTAACAATTTAATAATATAAAAATCTCAGATACCAAAGTATAAATCAATAGGATGTCCAGGACATAGATACAAATCCGGTAAAAATGGACAAACACGGACCTCTGGAAACCAAGAGGTGGGATCAGGTGCCATGGAGGAGTAAGCATCCCCTGTCGACCGGTCACACCCGCCGTGAGTCCACAGTCAAGTCCAATGAAACACGTGAGGAGTGTATCCTCGTCACAATAGGTACAGACGTCTCAACAACCGCCAACGAAAAGGCAACTCAACATTTCACCTACTGAAACAGAGTAGTCGCAAACAAGACTATTATACCGACCATAAAATTTGCGGAACGTTGACATTAAACGCAGTTTTCGATATCCCTGTGTCAATAATTTGTCAGTGAGTAGTTTACCTCTGTATATGAAATCTTCATATGTTGTGCACGCCCTGGCATATCGGATCATTTGTGAAATATAAACTCCATATGCAGGTGACTGAGGGATATTACTACTTAAATGTGGAAAATTTACGATGGGAAAGCCGAAATCGTCGCGTTTATTGTATAGCTTAGTTGCTAATTTCCCGTCTGTGTTTATATTAAGTAAAATGTCTAAGTATGAAGCGTGTGTACTTGATTCTGTTGTATCTTTAATTTCTAGTTCGCTGGGATATATCGCATTGACATATGTATGAAAATTGTCATTATTAATTGACAAAAACGTCGTCGATATATCTAAATGTCAAATTAAAAGACACCGCTAACTTTTTCTTCTTTTGATTCAGCAGTTTCTGAATGAAGTCTGCTTCGTATGAATAAAGGAACAGGTCGGTCAATAAAGGAGCACAATTGGTTCCCATAGGAATGCCGACAGTTTGTTGAAAGACCACGTCTCCGAACATTACAAATATATTGTCTATTAGAAATTCCAGCATGTTTTTTATATCAACTTCAGTATACTTATGTGTAGAATCAGAGTGGTGTTTGACGAAATAAGTATCCTGATAGCCAATCACTAGATATTTAAATTTTCGGGTACCACCTTTAGTGAAAAAGCAGTTGTCTATGATGCTAAAAAAGTCTTTCTTTTAATTTTTTATGTGGAATAGTAGTGTAAAGAGTTGAGAAATCATAAGTTTTGATACTGTGAATTCGAGAAAAATTGTGTGCCTTCAAATTTTCTAAAAGCTGTTTAGAATTTTTAAGTATCCACATCTGATTTACACCGCTTCTGGAATAAGCAACTGGACAGTATTTTTGAAGCTTCTCCTTAACAGCTGTCAATATCTTGGTAAGGAGTAAAGATAAAGGTTTGGTAGAACATTTGCTGGATCCTGCTATGTATCTTTGCTTATATGGGTTTTTTTGAAGTTTAGGTATCCAGTATAAATGTGGTAGCTCGAAATCGGTCTCCGTTGTAGGTATATCAAATGAGTGTAATAAACAATAAAATGTCTTTTTATTTTCGTAAAGACTGGACAGTGCATTCAAGATAACTGCGACAAGTCAACATGAATGACCCAATCTTCCATATCACGTGGTCCCACTTCTGGTTCTTTTCAAACTCGGGAAGTTGTGTATTGTCGTAATAGTGTATTTTGCCGTGTATTTCGACATTGGTAACAATATTTAGTATCTCTGCATTTTACTTCAAATTATCACAATGATTGTATGGTAAAAATCAATGAAACAACCTTATTTAATACTGTCATTTGCTTACTTTTAAATTGAAGATAAATTCAAAAGTGAGCACAAGTAGTCATGTGCTCACTTTTGAATTTATCTTCAATTTAAAAGTAAGCAAATGACAATACTAAAACATAATACCAGAAACAGTGTATCCGAGAAGAGACAAGCGGCTTGCCACAAGTAAACTGAAAAAAATTCTCACAAAATCAGCTTAGGTTCTAGCGGGACTCCAATGTATACTCGAGGTATATGGACTGTCGTCATATGTGCAAATACTACAAGTCACGAGGTGTCATACTAAGATATAATATTATGAAGTCCAGAATTTTTATACAATATCGGATCTAATTTCTTGGATGTGATGGGGATTATACAAGTAGTGTGAATCAATAAAACGTAAGTGTTATAGTAACACAATAGCGAAACATAAAAATAAAGGCTCTTTTTTCCGATAAAACAATAGGCGCTAACCTACTATGTCGACATTACTGCCCACACGCGAGACATTACTACACGCAACGCAATTATTGATATAAATAGAACAAGTGTAATAAAACATTTGATAAAACATCCACTTTGATATCGATTGTACTAGATAATTGGCCTAAACATTAATTTTATACAACATTTCATTAAACCTATTTTCATATCGATGTGTATTTTTTGCGGGAGGTAAATAATAATCAGGAATTTATCCTAAAACATCCATCGATAGGTTACGAGGGTCACACGAATTTGGTTTTTTCTGGTATAATGAATGACCAGTAATGTGTTTACTCTGGTTTTTAATAAGTTCAATAAATTCTTTTCGTTGCCAAGAGCAAAATTACATAGTTCAATAACATGTCTATATAAATAGAAGATAAAATAATCATTTGTATTATGTTATCTGTGAATTTTATATTTCGCAACGACTTTTTTTCGTACTTCTTGTATCAGACATATTCGCGAATACACGAATTTGCGATTGTAGAGCGTGGGAATTCAATTTCGTGAGTTTTAAGCGGTAATATTCAATATGTTTATAAAGCAAGGCGTACATACCTTATGACTGCATGATTTTCAAATTAAAAGTAGGTATTTATGACTTAGCCTATTCTGAGAAATAAACTTATTTAAAAAGATAATCCTTCTTGCAGTGTCGTAGATATAAACACTTATATTCCACACGATGTTTTACATACAAACTTTGATACAAATATTTGCTAGATATATGAATTCGCTGAAAGATTCCTTCGCGAGATTTAAAAACGACTTATAATTGATTTGCGCCTCGCCAAGAATCTGTCGCTAATAAAGAGACTTTAACAGCTGTTGATATAGTGTTATAAAGTTGGACTTGTGTTATTGACTTATTTAAATATGTGACACGCGTCCTTTGGTTAAATGTCATATCCGAATCTATTAAGATATTATCTATCTTCGCGAGATTTATCTATTATCTATCTACTATCATAATAATCTTTTAGCGTACTCAAGGTAATCACTCTACTTTAGCGTACTTTAGCTCTACTTTAGCGTACTCAGGGTAATAACTTTACTTTAGTGTACTCAGGATACTAGCTCTACTTTATATATATATATAAAGTTTTAAGCGGTAATATTCAATATGTTTATAAAGCAAGGCGTACATACCTTATGACTGTTTTCAAATTAAAAGATATTTATGACTTAGTATAGAAATAAACTTATTTAAAAAGACTTCTTGCAGTGTCGTAGATATAAACACTTATATTCCACACGATGTTTTACATACAAACTTTGATACAAATATTTGCTAGATATATGAATTCGCTGAAAGATTCCTTCGCGAGATTTAATTTCCAACGACATAAAATTTTGTGTTTCAATTGATTTGCGCCTCGCCAAGAATCTGTCGCTAATAAAGAGACTTTAACAGCTGTTGATATAGTGTTATAAAGTTGGACTTGTGTTATTGACTTATTTAAATATGTATCTTTGGTTATCTATATCCGAATCTATCTTATCTATCTACCTATCTATTTATCTATCTATCTATCTATCTATCTATATAACTCTACTTTAGCGTACTCAAGGTAATCACTCTACTTTAGCGTACTCAGGATACTAGCTCTACTTTAGCGTACTCAGGGTAATAACTTTACTTTAGTGTACTCAGGATACTAGCTCTACTTTATATATATATATATATATATATATATATATATATATATATATATATATATATATATATATATATATATATATATATATATATATATATATATATATATATATATATATATATATATATATATATATCATAGTGCAAGATGTTGGTCAACTAGCGGCATTTCTCCTATAGCTGTCTATGTTGAATCAACTTTTTTTTCCAAATACCTGCCACAAATAAATGCTTTTGTCAATTCTTTTCACATTCATTTGTTTGGTAAAAATTATACATCTTATACATCTGATATCAGTTTTAAACTTCTTTGAAATTTTATTTCTGAAAAGCAACCATTTTAATCGTAGAATTAGGTCATTCCAACCTTCCGCATGCACTTTGGTTCAAAACACCGTATTTAAAACAACACACACATACTTGGTAATCCAGAGATGTATGTTCCTTTCATACAGCACGTGGAATGGAAGTGTTTTGCTTTTGCAGTTGGTTTGATGCAGACATAGTATTTTAATATTTAAAGTACTCTAGCGCACTCAGGGTACTAACTCTATTTTAGCTCACTCAGGTTACTAACTCTACTTTAGCGTACTCAGGGTAATCACTCTACTTTAGCGTACTCAAGGTACTAACTCTACTCTAGCGCACCCAGGGTACTAACCATACTTTAGCGTACTCAGGATAACTCTACTTTAGCGTAATCAGTGTACTAACTTTACTTTAGCGTATTCAGGTTAATAACCCTACTTTAGCGTACTCAGGATAACTCTACTTTAGCGTACTCAGGATACTAGCTCTACTTTAGCGTACTCAGGGTAATAACTCTACTTTAGTGTACTCAGGATACCAGCTCTACTTTAGCGTACTCAGGGTAATAACTCTACTTTAGTGTACTCAGGATACCAGCTCTACTTTAGCGTACTCAGGGTAATAACTCTACTTTAGTGTACTCAGGATACTAGCTCTACTTTAGCGTACTCAGGGTAATAACTCTACTTAGCGTACTCAAGATACTAGCTCTACTTTAGCGTACTCAGGGTAATAACTCTACTTTAGTGTACTCAGGGTAATAACTCTAGTGTACTCAGGATACTAACTCTACTTTAGTGTACTTAGGGTAGTAACTCTACTTTAGCTTACTCAGGGTACTATATCGTACTTTGGTTAGCAGAACTAATTTACTCAATATAACTCCATAATCTTATGCAATTTATTCCTATTGAATGATCTCAAATATGACTGAAGAGGGTTCTGTTTATCGTCAGGTTGTGTTTGTGAGTTTTTCGAATAGGTAGGTAAGTTTTGAACTCAAGGCGGACGTTTAACATAGAACAAATTTGGAATCGCCTTATCATGTTGACGTCACTTACTATAGAAAACACTTGGAATCGCCTTATCATGTTGACGTCACTTACTATAGAAAACATTTGGAATTGCCTTATCATGTTGACGTCATTTAATATGAACAAACAAAAACTGACATGATAAATTTCGCTTTAGTTTACAGTTTCATTAAAAGAATCGGAGATTTCCAACCCACTTTAGAACGTTTATAGACTTTTAAAGACTTGTGCAAAAATTTACAATATTCATCGAATATAGAAGGACAAATTTAAGTTAATCTAGCATAGAAACCTATGGGAAATTGGTTTTGAGTGGACTGATTTTGGCGTTTTTCGGCCGAAAGTAATTTTATACACCGAATTAGATTCTTGTCTTGGATGCCGAGCTACGTAGATACTGTAATAATATCAATATATATACCGTTCAAGAATTCAAAATGGGTCCGAAGTCACCAAATATTACTCAAACTCAACTTTTATTTTTATTATTTTGACTACAGAATCTCTCATAAAACTTCGAATTTGATTGAATAGTGAACATGTTATAATTTTGCATCCGTCACATATAAAATTTTGTGTCACAATTATGATATTCCTGTAAAAAATGAATAAATTCGTTGAGTACGGTACTCAAAATTTGTGTACGTACTCAAACAAGTTTTTGATATATCAAATGAGCAATAACTTCCACCATTATTTACAATTGTATGCCATCAATATACAAACATGTCCAGTTACAGAATAAATTTTGCTTGTTTTTCCCTTAAAATCGAGAAAAAATTAGTTGAGCTTAAGTACTGAGTAAATTTGGTGACTTCGGGCCCTGATCACCCATCTGTATCATTCCATTTTGATAATACAGTAGATCTCTTCCTTTTTCTTACAGAATCTGTTAGCGACCGATTTCTCCAACTATTTGATTTGTTACATTCTGACAATTTTCTCAAGTTTTGTTTTCCAAACATGCACAAAAAGCTTTCCGATTGATAATTCCTTTATTCGCTCATCATGTTTTGGAAATTCATCTATCTAAAGAACCTCTTACACTGTGAATGTAATATAACATTATAAATAAACGGATTTGAATTTTGAATGGTGTTCAACAATTTTTTAGTTAAATAGTGGCGGCCTGGTTTTAATGGTGGAGGAGAGAACCCGGATGAAATGTATCCCGGAAGAGACCACCGGACTTCCGCAAGTAAACTGACAAACTTTCTCACAAAAATCAGCTTAGTTTCCAGCGGGACTCGAACCTGTGCTGACAGGAAGTGGGAGACTCCATGTTTCAAAGCGCGATTCTCTAACCACTTGACCATGGAGGCCCCACCAATGAACGATTCGAAGAAGTCACTAACTGATGAGAAATAATGCACTAAGTCTGCATCTACACAAACAATTTGGAGATTGGATGATTTTCCACAGCATTTAACTCATTAACCCCTAAAAAATAGACTCTACTGTGAATCGATAATTTAGACCAGTCCAAAAGTGTCTTCAGGGATGAATGGGTTAAAGAATCCGTGTTTTGCAGCCACTGTTCCCAACCAACTAAATAAACGAAAGACAAGGCAAATGTACTACCAATTTGTTTTCAACATTACGTGCAGATAGATAATTATATAAAATAGTACAAGAGAACACAATAAACATTCAAAACTGGTCGTTTTTTATACCCTACTCTCATGAGAAAAAAAAAATCCTGGACTTAGTGATTGAACTTTTTATGATTGTTATTAACCCACATTATATTGTAAGAGTCACGGTATTTGCTCAGTATTACAATCTATAAACGATATGGTCTTTTTATATGACCTTTCGTTTTATCGAGAGAATATATAACTTTGAACATTATTATCATTGTATGATTTTATGTACATTTTCAATCAAATACGTGAATGCAGCTAGCTAACTTTTATATGAAATGCCAAAAAAATGTTATTATTACAAAGGAGGAAATATAATAAATAGGGATATTTTGGCCATGGTTTAATTTCGGCCAAGTTAGAATTCCTTTTCCCAATTTAAATATCGAAATTTTAACCACCTGAAATATGTACGCGTTCGAAGATCAATGTACAGTAACAAAAACAGAAAAATTCTTACATTCTTATACACTTTGTGAAAAATTGAGAATCCAAGTTTGGCAATTATTTATTTGCAAATGATTTTAAATTATTAGTCCTTACTGTTGCAATTATATATGCTTACGACACTGTATCTGACCTATTGTCACAAAATATATAGGAAGATAAGAATTGTTATGCTTGTGTATATCTTTTATGTCACAAAATATATAGGAAGATAAGAAATGTTATGCTTGTGTATATCTTTTATTTCTTCTTATACATTGATCTAAGTAGTCAAAAACGAAATAAATGTTTTTTTGCAAAACACAATTAATATAATGTCCCGTTAGCAAATTACAGTTCCATAACGAGAACATCAGTTATACGGAATGATAGACACATAATTACATAACCAGGATTGGCCAAACTTAAACACATTAAATTTGTTTTTTTTTACTTTAATTTGTTTACATTGGTCATATTCAAATGCCAAAATTAACCACTCCAGTTTTGGCCAAAGTGGCGACGTCAAAATATTCCAATTTACTGTATATGTATGGTTGTAGTGGCACGTTAAAGAAAACCTTACTGAATTGGCATAGGTCCGTAGCACAAATCAAAATTTGTGGCACTTTAACTCACTCTTGTTATAACCTCTGCAGGTAAAACAATTTTTGGCGAGACGTAAAGTAATGTTGATAATGTATCACCAATCAACAGATACATGTACAATGTATATGCATTTGTATCAGAATCATTTGCTAGCCAGTGAGTGTTGAGTGTGAGGTATGGTCATTATCGGTACCTATCAAGTTAAGGTACATCACAACGGTTAGGAAAGATCCCCAAGGTATAAAGAGCTGATTTTGTTACTTGGACTTAACTTCCGTCAATAGATAAGTTTGCGCGAAAATAAAGGGAATGAGCATGCAATGCTATCGTTCTTGCTGCAGGATTAAGCAGTAATTGTATCATGTTTCCACTTTTTGATTTACCAGGGGTTTTACCAAAAAGTGGAAACATGATAATTACCCCTGGTAAATCAAAAAGTGGAAACATGATAATTGTGTTAAAATCAGCCACCGTAGAATTGCGACATTATTTCATTCTTATATCATGTTTAACTATTTTGATTTACCAAGGGTTTTATCAAAAAGCGATAACCCAGATGAGAACATGATACATATATTTCGTACATATTTGCCCATTAATTTCTGTTTTAGACCTGGATTTATTTGCATCAACTTCCATGTCTGTGTGTTTATAGATCCTTAATCATTATTAAGTTTGACATGTGTATTCAGATCATGTGACTCTTGTGTTTCTTATTCCTAAAGAAAATAATATGTGACTGCGGCTGTGACCGGTCAACAGGGGTCCTCCATGGCACCTGATCCCATCTCTGGATTTCCTAAGGTCCATGTTTGTCCAATGTCCACCAAATCTGTATATGTGTCCTGGACATCCTGAATATCTGAGATTTATTTTAGCAGTATACATTGTAACAGAAGTTGATCCATCACGCTGGTGATATACAGTATATTTAAAGTTATAAAGAAGTATATGTATTATACAAAGGACAAATATACGAAAGTAAAGCTTTAGCAGTGAATATATTAAATGTATGTTAGTGATAGTGAAGCCATGACTTTTTGGAGTAATGTCGGATTAGCAAAAAAAGAAACTGTTTAAAATTGATGGAGAAAGCTTAGACATAAACATCTGACGAATAACATCCAGAGTATTATTCTTCATCGTAAAATTTGTTGCAGTGTGTAAACACGATGTATTCTTGTCAATCAAATTGTTTCAATTAGCCTTATTTTATTTGAAAATATTATTAATGAGATTAATTATTGGAAAAATAGCTGCGTTTTTTTCAAAATATTATTTCCATTTTTCATTCCCAAGATTGCTTTACAGTAATAAAAAGTGAGATATACACAAATATGCAAAATATTTCTTAAATTCCTGTATATTTTGTGAATATTACTTGAGAAACCCCTCTCTCTCTCTCTCTCTCTCTCTCTCTCTCTCTCTCTCTCTCTCTCTCTCTCTCTCTCTCTCTCTCTCTCTCTCTTATATAATAATTCTAGATTCGTGTTTCTCTGATCTATAAAAAGCAAGACGAACTCTAGATACGATGTATATTTGTACCTGTGAAAGTGTGTATTGCTGTCAAGGAAAATAATCCCCCAGGCAAGAAATTCTTTGAAATGACATATTAACTTACATAAAAACCAGTAGACAAGGCTCAAGTTACCTGTGGAATGTATGTTTTACAATATGTGATCAGTGGATGTTATGAGGAAATGAAATTGATTGTGGAACAAACAGTATAAACAGATAGCAGTTCCGGCTGTAATTATTGAAGCAGTGCCTTTCTATGTTTAAGTACATAAATCAGTCATCCTAGTAGACTATTTATAGCAAGACTGTTTATTAAGGTTATTTATCAAGATCAAAATCAACATTTCGAGACGGAAGATATTTTTGGATAGGGATACCCAATATAGAAAACAGCTTAACACTTATTAACACTAGAGAGATAAAAGTTCTACAAGTTGTGCCATTTTGTTATTGACTGACAGAATTGAACCTCTTACACTTGCCTATGTTAAATTAATGTATACATCGAAAATATAACTCGTTATTTGTCAGGTTTCGTTGTCTTTAGTTTATGATTCTATGTTTTTAATAGTAAGTGTCAAAAAGTAATATCTGACAAATTTCTTCTAGATATCCTCTAATGTAAACCTTTTAAGAAGCAAATCAGCTAGAGTGGGTGTAATTTCGTTAATAATGTGAAGATACATTAAATAGGATTTATTCATATAAAAAAAACCGAATCGATATAATAAATCTGTTGTATTTTTATATTAAAAATAACTACAGTGATAAAATCAATATCGTATTAAAGGGACATTTTATAATTAGCTGTTTTTTTCGAAAAAAAAATTCCTTTTTTTAACTACTAAGATTGATGTACAATAAAAAAGATATATGCCCGGGCATAAAATTCTTAAATTCCTATATATTTTGTGAACATTGCTTGCGTATACATTACAGAATGGTACATAAGTGTGTTAAACCTAATTGTGATTGTATAGTTTGACATCTAAATGTAATATGTAGCAGATTATAATAAATGTGTTTTAGGCTAACAGGAATACCGATAATCATACGGTAAATGATTCGATATGCCTGTTCAACAATCGATTATTTCATACACAAAGGAAAAACTGCTTAGTGTGTAATATTGTCAATAATCGTGTTAGAAGTCAAGATTCTGCAAATTTAAGTAATAAAATTGATAATGATATCCTTGTTTACAATTTAACAGGTTTCACTAATTGGAGATTTACAAGGTAAAGCTGTTGAATCCAATATATCAATTGACCGAAATTACTCGCCGATTTTGACTTGAAAATATCCCCGAAACAAAACATGGTTGCCCTGAATGAGACTCGACTGATAACCACGGAAAACAAACAGTGGTGTAGAAGGACCGTTACCCGCTGTGAGGAGTGTATATTGTGACGTGAATTTTTAGCCTTTTTATGACGTGCAATCACTGGCCAATCGTGACGTGAACTTTCCCCCGATTGATACGCGGAATTATTGCCTAATTGTGACGTGGGGTTTTACCCCCGATTGTGACGTGGAAATATTCCTCGATTTTGACTTGAGACTTTCCTCGATTGTGAAGTGAATTTATTACCCAATTGTGACGTGGAATTATTCCCCAGTTGTGACGTGGAATTATTCCCCAATTGTCACGTGGAGTTTCCCCTGATTGTCACGTGGAATAATTCCCCGATTGCGACGTGGAGTGTCCCCCTGTTGTGACGTAAAATTATTCCACAATTGTGACGTTGAAATATATCCTTGATTGATCTGTTGGCACATAACTCCATCTCTGGATATTCGAGATAGAGGTCAGTGTTGGTCCAAATGCTCACCACAAGTATTAATAGAGAAATCATGTCAACATTTCGCAAAGTCTTCAGTCGTTATGAGGGTCTTATTCCTGTTGAGTTACCTGTTCGATAGATAAATTGTTAGAACAGATTATGACGAGGTGTTACTCCTCAGTTGTTTATTTCATTTGAATTTGACTGCGGAATCATGTCGGATGTGATCAGTAATCAGGGGTTGCTTACGGAACGTGTCACCTGATCCCATTTCTGGATACTTCGGAGTTCTCTTTTTATCCAATCTTCACCACATATGTATACTGTCGTCTGCACTTTATTACGATTAACACTCTGTAGATCTACAATCTCTATATTTGAAATGTATACAACAGAAACAATTAGTGCAGTGACAAGTTTTGATATAATTATGAATAATGTAATAGGAATTTTACTACCATATATTTAGAACATGGTAAGAGGCAAAAAAGACATCGCACTCAATTAATTGAATGACTAGAACTGACGTCATACAGTCATCATCTACAATACGTACCATCCTGGATTTTGCATTTTTTTTTTTGGCCCACAGGGTGTACCAGCTCCTCCATAACACCCTAATCCACCTCTGTATCTCTCAGAAGTCCGGCTTTTTTTTGTTCAAAGTTACCATGTATATCAGCTAATGGACTTCACTACAGTAAACACTCTTGTATCTTTATCTTTTTAGATCTTATGTAATTGCATGAAAGGATATTTTGAACACTTAAAAATGTGTACTGTAAATCAGGAAATTCTCTCAGGACTTTATTTTCGCGAAACACAAGTTCTAAATTTATTCGCGAGAAATTTTCGCTATTTCGAATGCCCATTTCTTCATACTATTATCGAACTTCATTACGCAATGATTTTATTTTCGGGAGCTAGATCACTCGCGAAATTACGCGTAAATTAAATTCACGCGAAGAAAATCAGATTCACAGTAGTCCTACGTCTACATGCAAGTACAATTTTCTTTTTACCTGACTCAGGGTTAAAGGGGCATCAGCTAAGTTTAGCCAAACAAATTATTTCGATTTTGGATTTTGATTTGATTTTTTTTTTTACGCCATACTCAACAATCTTTCAGTCATATGATGGCGTCCAGTTTTTATTGGTGGAGGAGAAACCCGGTTACCCAGATAAAGAACACCGACCTTCCGTAAGCAAACTGGAATTATTTCGATTTTTTGTACTTTTACTACTTGTACTTGATATGCAAATTCAAATATGAGATATAGACATGCAAGAAAAATCTGTATATTTTGTGACAATTTTGTTAATTTAGGAATTTAAGAAATGACAAAAACAAAAAAACAAAAAAATAACCATGATAATGCATTTTTAAAGAAAATGTGATAAGCGACAAAATTTAAGAATTGCTATTACTTCGCTGGGCAAACGTTTTATTACAAATGCCACAGCTGCATTTGCAATATATATATATATGTATTAAAACAATGCTACGTTATTTAACTGACCATTTCATTATCAAAGCAAAAATTCGAATTTCGTTAGTGTAGGGATTTTTTATTCTGTAGAAATCATTTTATAACATGTCATTTCATCGAAAAAAATTAGCGGTTTCCTTTAATTTGACATTTAGATATATCGAGACGTTTTGTCAATTAATACTGAGAAATTTCATACATATGTCAATGCGATATATCCCAGCGAACTAGAAATTAAAGATACAACGGAATCAAGCACACACGCTTCATACTTAGACATTTTATTCACTATAGACACAGACGGGAAATTAACAACTACGCTATACGACAAACACGACGATTTCGGCTTCCCCATCGTTAATTTTCCACATTTAAGTAGTAATATACCACAATCACCCGCATATGGAGTTTATATTTTACAAATGATCAGATATGCCAGGGCGTGTTCAACATATGTACATTTCATATGCAGAGGTAAACTACTCACTGACAAATTATTGACACAGGGATATTGAAAACCGCGTTTGATGTCAACGTTCCGCAAATTTTACGGTCGGAATAATGGTCTTATTTGCGACAACTATTTCACTAAGAGAAATGTTGAGTTACCTGTTCGATGGCGGTTGTTGAGTAAACCAATTATGACGAGGATTCGTTCCTCATGTATTTCCTTTTCATTAGAATGTGGACCAACGGCGGGTGTAACCGGTCGACAGGGGATGCTTACTCCTTCATGGCACCTGATCCCAGCTCTTGATTTCAAGAGGTCCGTGTTTGTCCATTTTTACCAGATTTGTACCTATATCCTGGACATCCTAATGATTTATACCTTGGTATCTGATACTTTTTATATTAATCGCCTGTAAAATACAGGTAAATTACAATTTCGTTCAATTCTTCAATCTTAAGATCGCTTTCATCAACACTCTCTGCTCCATATACATCCCTGCCATTGACTTTTAGAAAGTGCATGAGATCGATAATGGAACATGTACGTCTACCCTTTATGACCGAAAATTACTCAATAGTTTACAGATTCTGCTCATGTGGAGTGTTTGGCAGATTAAACTTTAATGTAAATGTTACAGAAGGGAGAGCTGTAAAGTCACAGTTATGTATTTCTGTACAGATTTATTGTTACTTCTATTTATGTAAAATGAAATCAAACAGTATCGGGAACATAATGGGAATTATCGAGTATGTGTAAACATAACAGACTACAGCCTTTGGACTATCACAAGAAATCTTTACATGTAAATATAAGCTATTTTGTTTGGATGCTGTTTTACGCCACACTCGCCAGTTTTTAACGGTGGAGAAGAGAACCCAGTTACAATACACCCGGGAAGAGACCACCGGCTTTCTGCAAGTAAACTGACAAACGTTCTTACAATAACAGCAAGGTTCCAGCTGGGCACGTACCCACGTTGACAAGAGATGAGATACCTCTGGCGCGATGCTCTGACCACTCGGCCACGGTGACCCCTATAAAATGTTAAATAATATAAACATAACCATTTTAATATGTGATATATTCTTTAATTTTCTATTATTACACATACATTTTCAAAGATTGTGCAATTGTGTCTTTGTAAACTGCACATCATTGTTATCACCAGACGATTTTTTGCGTTTGTAGAAAGGCAAACGGTAATGAAATTATTTTTAAATGAAATCCATTGGAACCTACATTATTTTACACAGGACGTAAGCCAGAATTCAGATATTAAAGTTAAGGTATTCTTTTAATGTTCTCATTCGTATGAGGTCACTATCCATGAATGCAAAACACAATTTCGAAAGAGATCCACACTAAAAACCATTTACAAATACTAAAAAATTTCTCAGTGAATATTTAAGCCTAAATTTGAAAATGACAAATCTAAAATGCCGGTCAGATTTGAAAATGGCATTTATATTGTAAAAATAAAGTAAGGGTATAACTTGTTCTACGCCGTCAGTAAGAAATGCTGAAATGTAGAGAACATTTGAAGAATACAGGCCCGGATTCCAGCGATGGTACTTCCAGAGGCATGTGTTTATCCACTGCTCCCTGCATATTTCGCATACATGTACATGTATGTACATAGTATTATGCCTTTTACTTGATAGGTTTCTGGGCCTGAAGTCACAAAATTTACACTATCCTAAATTTTCATTCTATTATTTTGACGATAGTTTTCTTGTTTGTTTGTTTATTGTTGTTTAACGTCCCACTCAAGAATCTTTCACTCATATGGAGACGTCACCAAATGCCGGTGAAGGGCTTCAAATTTTGGTCTATGCTCGGCACTAAGGTCCATTGAGCAGTGAGGGTTCTTTAACGTGCCGAAACCTACTGTGACACGGGACCTCGGTTTTTACTGTCTCAATCCGAAGGACAGGAAACCAACCTGCCGCCGTCTGGACTCGAACTCACGACCTCACAATCAAGAGTTGAGCGCGCTACCGACTGAGCCAGGTCGGCTCAGTTTTCTTGTTAGACTTCAATATGTGACTATTTAGAATAAACATTCAATTTTGCATTCACATCAAAATGAATGAAATTTATTACTTTCTCATAAAACTGAATAGACGAAAATTGAAAACAATAGATATACAAAATGTTCAGTTGAAGGATACTTTTTGTGTTTCCTTCTTGATACCATAAAGAGTTACTTTGGCTTGAATAGGGTTAAGTAGATTTGATGAGATCGGACCCGGTCGGATTCTTTTCCATTTGAAATGTTACATATTTAATGTGTATCTATTAGGTTGTTGGGTATGTCTGGTATTATGTGCTTCTGAGTTTTTACTCCTGACATTATAAGTTTCTCTATGAAAATTTATGTACATTTGGATGACAATTGTTGATGTTAAACACGGCTATTATATATCATGAATATAAAAATCTCAAGTACAAAAGTACAATTTTTCATGATGTTCAGGATACATATACAAATCTGGTAAATACATGGACCCCTGGAAATTCAAAGGTGGGATCAGGTGCCCTGGAGGAGTAAGCATCCCCTGCTGACCTGTCACCGCCGTGAGTCCACAGTATAATATTCACAGTATGTACCACGTGGCTTTGCTGTTTAAAAACTGGATGAACATTTCGTTTAAAGGATCAGATAAATCATGCAAAAGAACATTTTTTTCGGGTGAAATTGGCTAAAAATACAGTTTCTGAAATTAATATATAATAACTATAAGTGTATATGAAGTTTCCATTTCATACAACGAAAGAACTACGTTTTTGACAATCGTCATATATAGAATTTGGTTGTAAAAGAAATTGTACATGAAAAAGTTTCAACGTTACAATGTGAAGCTTCCTAAAAAGGTCAAGTAAAGTACAAGAAATATCAATAATGTCAGTAAAAATTTATTTAACTTTGAATTTATGTAGAAATTTATTCAACTTTAGACCTAACAAGAATGGTTTTATGAATTCTACACGAGAATAAATATTTAGATTCACCGTGGAACTTATCCAGACTATTTATCCGTATAAGATACATACCCAAGTTCTCGGTATGTAACCTTTGGTTAATCCATTCACATATAGCATAGCAATGTTTGATATGCCAGAAAGGTGATAATTTAACTTTTAAGTCCTAACGAGAACACAATTTATAAAATAAATGCCAAAGTAAAGACAACGGGTATACACCATAAAATTTTAGATTATTTGGAATTAATGGTATAAAAACCAGGTCCATGGAACTGCAAATTTTATGTTTACGATTGTCATGTTTCACTATAGGACAGACACCACCGAATATTTTCCCGTAGGTCTCAGTGCTAATTTACAAAACTTCAGGTCAATGTATATTAAATCTGGGTCAAATTAGTACCCTGTGCTGAAAGATCAATATTTTTTATAACAAATATGCAATCAAAAGTATAGGTTGCCGTTGCATTTCTACTTCGAATTTTCACTTGTTTACAACTCATAGTATTCCGCACCAAAGGAAAACATTTGTTCTCAGTTGACCCAGCCCTTTGAATTTTCAGTCGTTAAACCTATCGTTTGCAAGGTACTACTGTTATTCCGTTCGATAGTAGTCTACATAATAAGATCCATATAATTGGCGGGGTGAAGTCTCCTGAACCCTTCCTTGAGATGGGCGAATTTAAATTTCAGGTAATAAAGCATAACATTAAAATAACACTGACAAGAGTAATCGTTCCTACTTGTCCCTTTTTTAAAATTCAAATTTGTCTATGAACTCACGGTGATTGTGAATGGTCGACATGGGATATTTACTCCCGAGTCATCTAAGCCAGGCACCATAAAACTTAAGAATTTATTCAAGTCTGAGAATATTCTCAGCTTTGCCTGTTCAGCCAATCAGATTTCAGGATTAGCCTAAGTTGATGAGAGTTTTTAAGTTTTATGGTGTCAGGCCCAGGTGACACTTCTAGGTTTCCCAAAGGTCCATGTTTGTCCAATGTTCATCTTATTTTATACTAAACCTCTTGATTGTTAATACTTTGGTATCTATGCTTTTATATTTCAATATATTTGATATGGCAGTAAAACAAAGTTGAGTGCATTTTAATATGAGTAAAAGGAATTGAGATAGAATATAATGAGTCACAAAGATCATTCGTATCACCTCCGTATTTAAAGAATACTCAATCTATATGGTCATATAACAGTTTCTGTTACCCAGATTCTGTTGATAAAACATACCAAATTTATTAATATCAATTGAAAATAACCATGATGACAAAATACCAAAAAGTGTTCAAAAACACGACTCGCAGCTACAAGACAAGACGACAGACGACAGCGAATCACAATTAATACAATAACTCCGGTGAACTAAAACACAAGTTAAAATAAAAATAGTATATAAAGAAATGTTGCACGTTCTATAATCCTGAGGAAACTCATAAATCACAAATAAGATTCAAATCACAATAAATGTTTAAATACATAATTAAAATACATGTGTTATACAGACAACAAAAAGTACAAATACCAATACAAAACAGTGCAAATTGTGCCAAAAAACACAGACAACTGTCAAATAACGAACATATTTCAGGAACGGTTACATCATGATACTGACCTTACCGTTGTTTACTAAACAATATAGGAAATGTTAGCTAGCAAAGTGTATCAAAAGAACAATAACTTATTCTTGTCATATGCAAGTATAGGGGATCAGTTTGAGGCTCCTCCATTGACACAAACATATGACATTTGGTGACCTTTATTAACACCTTACTGGGCCCTCTAAAGATAAACTGCATTAAAATAAAGATGGCTTCACACAACTAAGCTCTTACCAGTCATGCGCTCCTAGACCTCCAGGGACGAGCTGATTTATTTAGAGAAAGTTTTCCAGTTTAATTGCGGAAGGCCGATGGTCTCTCCCTGAGTACATTGTAACCGGGTTCTCCCCTCTATCATACTGGCCGTCACCATATAACTGAACAAAAGGCCCATGGGACATCGTTCACCTAAACTGTGTTGGTATCTTACAAATATAAAAAACTGAATTTACAAGTTATTATAACACTCCTTGGAAGTGGAGGAGACTTAAACATGAATGAAAATGACAAAGTCGGGAAAGATGTCAAAAACATGTAAAAAAATAATTTTCCAATTTATTCCAACAACACGAAATTGAATTATTACATCTATGTACATGTAAATCACTCAAATGCAATTAGTTTTTCAATCCAGGTGGTAGTTCTAGAGAAGAGTACATGGGTACTCCTGAGACCTATTTTACCACACCCTGGATCCGCCTCTGAGTAGATCTGGTGAAAAAAACCCACACAAACACGGTAGGGGAAAGGACAAAAAGTGATCAATAAAGCTCATTTGAACTAAAAATTATTGAGTTTGGCGTAAAACAAAAACTGAATAACAGTTACTAAAATTTTATCACATATTAAAAGTTCGCCAAACTTGTGCGTGCTCCAATTTTCTCTGTAGGTCAGCATTTACAATAATGCCAAAGAAGATGCATTTATAAGAAATATATTTGGATGAGATGATTGATAATATAATTCTTTGTAAGTATATAAACAATATAATTTAGAGTATTTGTAATTTAAAAAAAAACCAAACCACCCAGTTTAAATGTTAGTAGGTCAACTACCACATTGGAAACATGAACATCGAAACCTATTGCAAAGTTCCAACGAATCTTCCAGTGACTTTTGTGAACTTTTGATAACATAAATTCTCTCGGTGAAGTGATGAAAGAAATTGTCAAACTATGGATATCATTAGAGGTTTATCAACATGAAGATGTACTAATAATGAATTTAATTTGATAGGCGAAACAAGCAAGATAACACTTGATAAGCACAACGAAATAACAGAGATATGTCCGTTCACTAAATATGTATGTGGTCATTAGGCTGACCAGGTTACAAACAAACACACACGCGCACGCACCCGCGCGCATTTAGCATGCATAAATGACCTTTTGTACTGAGAGTCAGTGGCGGATGGCAGTATGCGACTTTGGCGTTATAACAAGAGAGAGAGAGACAGAGAGAGAGAGAGAGAGAGAGAGAGAGAGAGAGAGAGAGAGAGAGAGAGAGAGAGAGAGAGAGAGAGAGAGAGAGAGAGAGAGAGAGAGAGAGAGAGAGAGAGAGAGAGATTTTGGGAAGTTTTAAATTAGGATCTATGGCCAGAGCATGAGGTACAACATACACAGTATTATATAAGTAAAATTGTTGCATAGTGTGAAAAAACACTATTGACATCACAATTTGTTTTAAGACAGAATTAGAAACAGAAAAACCTTGGTTAAACGCGTACTTAGATTTAAAACAGTGTGCAGAAAACTCACCACTTCGATGAAACCAAAATGTTGGAAAGTGAACCCCATCAGTCACTCTAAACATTTTTACAAGTACAAAGGATATGGAAAAATGGTAATATTGAGTTTTTAAATTATTCTAAATTGATGACTTGGGCCCCTTATGCCAACAACATAAAATGAATGACCTTGAAATGTCATATCAGTATATATGTTTCTTTATTACTTTAGACATCCTTTTAAAAACAAACCTTGCTTTACTTATAAACTAAGAGAAGAATATCTAAATTTGATTAATTGTGATGAAATATTTGAATTTTTCACTAAATGGTCCCTTTTCTCCCTGCAGGATCACACGTATACAAGTATATATGAGTGTTGTAACTAAGTCGAAATTCCCATAATAATCTAATCTCTCTAAAAATTCTAAACTCTGCTTGTGTGTATAAAACAATAACTATGTGACCTATGAACTCAATACAAACTGGGGAGTTCTCAGCAAGCTATGTTTCTGCAGTCTTTTTCGCCAATTTCAATAATTTTATCGAGATTGCTCCTAGGTCATTGATCTTATTTAATAATTAATCATATTTCAACCAATCGGAACTACAGATATGTGTTTATAAATTTTCGAAAATGTCTAAGATTATTCATAAATCTAACAATTATATAAATTATTTTATCAATTACCTTACAGAATAAATCAAAATGTCATGATTAGATCTTATCTGAGCATGTAGGCTATTTGCAGAAACAGGTTTTATAAAATTAGAAACAAACAGTTTATTAATTACAACCCATTAGGAACCCTCTTTACCAAGTCATATGTCCTGTTGTAAATATCGAACTTACTAACGATTGCACACGATCCTATTCACTGGTTACGTATTCTATAATTCCCGATAATACATATCACTGTCAATTTCCGATTTTGATCAATCCATTAATTTAAGAAAGAGTGAAAAAGTTTTTAATAAAACTGCATATATACTTAATATTTACTCGGTTATCTTTGCAGGATCCAGGGTTATTTAAAACTACTTCAAATCCGTGAATTAAAACGCGATTATTTCAGACCATAACAAAACATAGAAATTAAAACCAGAGGAATTCAATCACTGTATCGTTACATCAGTGTAACTTTAATACATGTATATTTACGACAGACAGATAGAAATTGACTTGTTCTATACGCAAACTATTTAATAAGCAAAAGATGGTTTTATAACAAATAAAAGTATCCCTTCTGTCCATGGATACACTGTGACCTTGACCTTGGTAGATTTGACTCGAGGTAAAAAAAAATACTGACACACCTTAAAGTTATGATAAAAAAAATATTAAACTTGAATAAAATCAAACAAGGATTGGAAAAGTATAGACAGGACAACGTCTGGGTGGGGAGAGGGGCATTATATATATATACATATACATATTATACACCCAGCACGTGAATTTAACGTGTTTTGACTTAATAGATTAGTTTAATTTAGTTTCTTGTTATTTTCACTTAGATCTAGTTCTATTCACATTTCGGTAGTAGTTTTGTTTTGTTTTTTAGTTATCCATTTCTTTAATTTCAATTTTCAATTATTTTGTAACTTGGTCACCTTATACTTATAACATGTAGTCGTTCTTTCATTCTCCGGTTGTAGGGGTGGGTGTACGTTTTTTCATGTTTTTAAATTTTTGTCCCGAAGAAGGACAGGTCGTCCCAAAATTTTGATTTTGATTTTGTCCGTGTCGTTTTAGTCATTTTAGAGCTTTATATATATATATATATATATATATATATATATATATATATATATATATATATATATATATCATCCAACTTAAAAAAAAGTCATTCATTTCATTTTGCTAAACTGCATCCCACGAGAGAGAGAGAGAGAGAGAGAGAGAGAGAGAGAGAGAGAGAGAGAGAGAGAGAGAGAGAGAGAGAGAGAGAGAGAGAGAGAGAGAGAGAGATCATAATCAGTGCTGAAAAACGTTGAATCATAGGTCTTGATAATTCATAATAGAATAATATTATATTTATTGTTAAAACCTCGTAATGTTCAACCCACCAAGTAATTTTAGCAGATGAAATGTCACTTTTCCAAGCTGACAATAAAAACTCAGCTTTAAAGCAGAGTATTGCAAATATCAGGACATTTTACAAAACAATATTTCAGTCAACTTAATCATTTAGTTATTTATGTACTAGAATGGCATGGAAGTGACACGGAAAAAAGATTCTGTTCACCATTGTCGTTACGTATGCAACCGAGGATGCATTTGAAACGCCCCATATGATTGGTTCAGCCGATACGTCCACACGTAATAGTTATTACGTGTGCACGTAGTAGTTGATCAAATCATATATCAATTATCCATATTTTGAAACGCTCTAAATAATTGGCTCAGTTACTACGTGCCCACGTATTATAAATATAATATTAATTTTTCATGTCACCTCCATGCCACCGTACTTCTCACTTGATTTTTTTTTTCATTTGATTAGGAAGAAGTGTTTTTTTCAAGACTGATTAATTCTATCTGGAAACCTAATTAGAATTCGGATTACTTTGAACCTGGAAATTTTGTCAGTTTTATTTTTGCCTTTTTCATTCTTTCATATAATGGCAAACTTAAAGTGAAAGCAAAGGTTTTGAAGATATGTTAACATCTTTAAAAATAAACAATGGCGAATTTAATACAAGACAAATTTATCTCATGATTTAAAAGGCCAAATATAACAAAAAAGCGAAATATTCCAGGCACCCTTAATCTTATTTCACCTTTTAAAAATGAAACATCTAAAAGATACTGATCTATGACAACAGAAAAGAACATACCATTTAGAAACTTAAGAGTGAAAACGTTAACCACTGCATCGAAAACAGACTAAGTCTAAAACATGATCTTTTTGCAAAAAATCCATAAATACAGGGTCAGTTTAGTAACTGAAGCATATAATGGACTAAGAATCATAAGACTTTTATGTCATGCAAGTTTACTTAATAAGAAGCAAGTAAATATGGCCTCAACCAATCATCTTAACCGGTCGCTGACACCAACACCAACATCAGGGGCAAAGCATGAGGCCCCTCCCAACTTCACAGAGGTTGTCTACAGACCTCGATGTATGGCAAACTGATTTTGTATTTTCCACTAAAAAGGGACATATCAGTCACTTGAATATCATTCTATCTTAAAAACCCCTGACTTTTGAGAAGTTTAATTTTGACAAACGATATGCTTAAAGGAATAAATACATTACATTAATTGTACGAGGTCATCAACTAAGGAAAAGATGAAACCCAGCATCATAATACATAGTACATGATAACTCCATACAATGTGAATTCTAAATTCGATCCCTTACATCCAATTTAATTTATGTTTTCCGAGTTATCATTTTCTGATAAACTAAGTACATAGACGACAATGCTACTATAGTTTATCCAGGAATTTCTTTTAAATTACTCCATCCCATAAATCAATTGATACTATCTATTTTTTATTTTCATCATAAACCATTTCTTATTCACTGACAAAATGCTTTTTACTGCATTGTTTTAAAGATTGTGTTTTCAGGTAAGACACATTCAGGTGAACACAAGACATAATGTTCAGGATGCTTTGTGAGTTCTCTTTAGAAAGCCCACCGCACAGAAACAGGACAAGTTATAAGATTTTGTACTTTAAAGGATATGTAGTTATGAGGCCGTGCAGAAACAGAACAAATTACAATATTTTATTAATATCTATACTACTTTTAAGGGTATCTAGTTATGAGGCCATGCAGAAACAGTATAAACTCTAAGATGCAGACACAGAACCAATTAGTTATGGGGCCATGCAGAAATGACAAATTACATCTACAAGACGTATTGTATTAATTTTAAGGGTTTGTATTTATGAGGTCACGCAGAAGCATGACAAATTATAAGATTTTCAATTATCTCTATTGCTTTTAAGGGTTAACTTTGTAGTTATGTGACCACGCACAAACATGGCAAATAATATGATTTTTAAATATCGGAAATATTTTACTCGTATTTCTTTTAAGGGTATGCCGTTATAAGCATGACAAATGACAAACTTTTGGGTTATTTTTATAGCTTTATAGATATAACTTTTAAACGTCCAACATTTGAATATACATGTGAAGTTTGTGAAATATAACAATAAATGACGTAAATAGACTTGAAAAAATTCAACTAGAAGCCGCCCGTATAGTGACTGGTCTTTCATCATATTGTTCTACATCAGCTCAATATTTTGAAATTCTCAAACAACGTCGGGAAACACGTAAGCTAAGCATGATGTATAAAATTCAGACTGGTATGTCTCCTTCCTACTTAAATATTACCACCACCAGTTGGTCGTTTGAAGCTTTACCAAACTTTCTTTTTTTCAAGCAACAATAAGTTTATGGAACAAATTACCGAGGGACCGAGAAACGTTGTTCTTCCTCTCTGAATATATTCCAAAATAAAATAAAACATAGAAACTAGATCCCCCCATTTTTCTTATGGAAATAGAAATATTGATATTATTTACACACAGCTTAGATTAGTTGCAGTGAACTAAAAGATTTATACAGAAATAACTTGACCCCAAATAGTCAGTGTACATGTGGCTATAATTTTGAAAATGTTCAACATAACTTTTTGTTTTGTCCCTTATATAGCGATATTCGGAATTTTCTTTTAAGTAAAATAAAATACGGGTATACACCCCAACATTGGCACAATTTTATATGGTGACCAGAATTTGACCCCACAACACAATATAAAGCTAATTAAAAAAGAGTACAATTTCACCAAATAAAGCAATCGTTTAACCTACTCCCCCTCCATCCGAACTTTCTTTATAAATGATACATAGCAATGTCTTTAACTCTCATGTTTCATGTGCCCCTCCCTTGTTTACGTCCAGATAGTTTATTCTATCTTTATGTTTATCACTTCATTCTTATGTTGTTACATTTTGTATTTCAAAATAATTTTTGTCAACGCATAATTCAATTTTGTATTATATTTGTTAAGGAAGAGAACAAACCTAAGCCAAACCTTTATCTTAACTCCTTACCAAAATTCAAACAGTAGTTAAGGAGAAACTACAGCAGTACTGTACAGTGGCTTATTCCAGAAGCAGTGTAAATCAGATGTGGATACTTAAAAATTCTAAATAACTTTTAAAAAATTCGAAGGCACACAATTTTTCTCGGATTCACAGTATCAAAGCATTTGACTTCTCTACTCTTTACACAACAATTCCACATAAAAATTAAAAAAGAGATTTTTTAGCATCATAGACAACTGTTTTTTTTCACTAAAAGTGGTACCCGGAAATTTGAATACTTAGTGATTGGTTATCGTGATACTTATTTTGTCAAACACCGCTCTGATTCTACATATAAATAAACTGTAGTTTATATATAAAAGATGCTGGAATTTCTAATAGACAATATATTTATAATGTTCGGAGACGTGGTCTTTCAACAAACTGTCGGCATTCCTATGGGAAACAATTGTGCTCTTTTACTGCCTAACCTCATCCTTTATTCATATGAAGCAGACTTCATCAGAAACTGTCGAATCAAAAGAAGAAAAAAAATAGCTGTGTCCTTTAATTTGACATTTAGATATATCGACGATGTTTTGTCAATTAATAATAACAATTATCCCAGCAAATTAAAATTAAAGAGACAACAGAATCAAGGACACAGGCTTCATATTTAGACATTTTACTAACTATAAACACAGACGGGAAATTGACAACTAAGCTATACGACAAACACAACGATTTCGGCTTTCCCATCGTTAATCACTCGCATATGGAATTTATATTTAACATCATCAGATATATGCCAGGGCGTGTTCAACATATGAACATTTCATATGCAGAGGTAAACTACTCACTGACAAAACATTGACACAGGGATATCAAAAAACGCATTTGATGTCAACGTTCCGCAAATTTTACGGTCGGTATAATAGACTTGTTTGTGACTACTCTGTTTCACTAAGTGAAATGTTGAGTTACCTGTTATTGAGACGTCTGTACCAATTATATTGAGGATTCGTTCCACACGTATTTCATTTTAGTTTGAATGTGGACTCACAGTGGGTGTGGCCAGTTGACAGGGGATCCGTGTTTGTCCATTTTTTACCAGATTGGTACCTACATGTATATCCTGGACATCCTAATGATTTATACCTTGGTATTTGACTTTTTATATTGGATAAGTTGTGTTCAATTCTTTTGTCTTGTTATTATGGCAATAAAATAAGTTTAAACTAATAGATATAATAAATCATAATTTTAGGGTCATGCAGAAACATTACAAATTATAATTTTGTCTTAAATATATTATTTTAATTTGAAGGGTATGCATTTTATAAGCCCATACAGAAACATGACAAATTATATATTTTTTTCTAACTATTCATATAATTTTACGGCTATGTAGTTATATTCAGCTTATCAAATAAACCTGTAAAACATTTTTATGTATAATATAATTTTGACATTATTACCTACAATCTGTGAAAGGGCATATTTAATGTCTACTTTGTGTGTTAACTGATCAAATCAGTCGTTATGTATAAAAAATGAATAATATAAAACTGCATATATTAGGGATATGATTCCAGAATGGTAAAAAGTAGGAAAATGGCTAATTTATAGAGTTTAATGGATCGTCCTATGAAGACACATTTGGACCTGCCAATTTCAAAGAATGATCAAGTCCAGTGTCAGAATTCTGGGGTGTATGATTTAGATTCAGAATTATACAATTATCATTTTACGTGCAATATGAACTTGTTCTTTCCTGAAATACGACATTAGAGCATACTATTTACTGATCTGGGCAAGTCTATATAAGACCTCAGACGGTGATGTTTAATGGGGAAAATAAAGATTTAACAGTGTAGCAAACTATTTAAATCATCCCTGATATATATATATATATATATATATATATATATATATATATATATATATATATATATATATATATATATATATATATATATATATATATATAACGACCCAAAACACTACATCTCACTTCCTAAAACATATTGCTGACAACCTCAATAACAACTCATTCAAGCAATATCTCATTTCTACAGCTTCATTTAGAAAAAAAAATCCCTCACTTAATAACAGAAAGATTCTATTTTAATAATGGTTCCGACATAAATCAAAAGCAGTACTAGAAATTAATGAGACACAGTATTATTGTAAGTACAAATCATTGACATTTACAAACCAAATATTAAGTCGGTCATTGGGACACAAGTTCTGACATTTCTTACATTACTTGTGTGTAAGAGATTTTTTTTCTCATATATGAAAATAAATTGTTGAAAATTTTACACATAGGACGATATGAATGTTTTGGGATCATAATCCCTGCTATCAACAAATATAAGATAATAACTTGAATTGAACACTTGTGTAACAATGACTGTGTATTTCATTTTAGAATTTATACATGTAATTTACATGACATTTAAATAAAGTTTTAATGGTGGAAGAGATTTAAAATGTATCCTGAAAGAGACAAATGTCCTTCCATAAGTAAACTGACTAATTCTCAAAATCTCAGCTCAGGTTTTAGTAGGTTCAAACCTGTGCTGACTTGTGCTATGGACATATACAAATGTTCCTTAGCATGGAATACACATCATCATTAGCAGCTCTTCTTTCACATACTGCCATTTATAGTGACAAAATTTTAGTTTTTGTATAAACTTGCATTCATGTTTATTACTTGAACAGTTTAACATGGCTACAACAATATAAATAACTAAGAGGCCTGTAATTTGACATTTCTCTGGATTGAATTTATTAAAGCATTGATTTTATAATGTTTAGGTCATTGTGAAAGACATGAATGATGACTGAAAATATAGAATCAATGCTTATAAAAATTATTTCAAGTACAAGTAAATCAAATATTAGAAAGATTTTATATATATATACATATATATATAAAAGCATTGACTCTATATATTTATAGTTTTAAATAACATAAACTGGTTAAACTAATTGCATTAGCTGTGTTATCTGTGGAAGATGCCATAAAAAATTAACTGGTATGTCAGTGGACATGGCTAAATATCCTTAAGGTCATTGAGAATAAAACCTGAATGTTTTCATTTTTTAACAAATGAAATCATCAGAAACTTATTAAGTCTAATTATAGTTTATGTAAAAAATTCATAAAACCTCTTAGACAGTATAGGCCTTTTTCACCTATATGGATCTTTTTGGGAAATTTTAAAACACTTCAATAATCTATATTCTATTTAATACAAGTATTTTATGATATATATATATCTATATATATATATATATACATAATTCCATGATGGAGCACCATGAGACTTTTGTCTCAATGACCAGTAACTTTAAAGGCCTACAAGCTGTCAAATCAGATTTTATTCTTTGCATTAAAAGTTTCAAATATTCAACGTTTTATACAGATAAATTTTTTTTTTAAAAAAAACCTCGGGTAGTAAAAACTTGTTATATTGTCATATTTGTGATGAGAAATCGAATGTGGATAATTGGCGATTAATTACTTTGTATTCTTACATGATGACAGGAATATCAATATATTTTTTTAGCCTTGTTAATCAGAATTTTGGTCTAATTGCAGTATATTTTATTTAATCAAAATGACAGCCTGTATCCTTTTAACTTTATACGCCAAGAGTGTGGTGTAAGAATAGAAATAATGAAATCTCAGGTATGACTCTGACTATTGATACCAACTTGGATCTCAACTTGTATGCAAATTATCTGAGTCACAGTGGCTTTTAGAAAATGATAAAAGATTTGTTATCATTAAGTAAAATTCAGAGCTAAATTTCAAAATTACACAATTTGTGAGTTCAAGTTTTCTATATATAATTAAGCCAGCAAATCTTCTGTGTAATATATCTTATCTGAATAAATATTTTCTAAAGAATGAGTATCTCATTTTGGTTTCACTCATACAATTTAATTGGGTAATCATAAAATACAATTACAAGTTAAGAGACCACTGTCATGAAGAACCACCTATCTTAAGAGACCACAATGAGACAGACACTTGCTTAATTAATTCTTTCATCATGATCTCTCCATAGACACCACCAATTTCTGCAGACCATATTTCCATGGTAAATTGAGTGGTCTTCCAAGACAAGATCTATTTCATTATTAATTGTCCCATGCAAAAAAAATTCAAATAACAAATTTGAATACCTATAAAATTACATTTCCTTCAATGAACATAATCCATGTATCATTTTACAAAAACATTTTTTTTATTAAAACATATTAATCTGTAAATATTGCAATATTGTAATATCAAGGCTTATCGCTGTTGACAGGGAACATACCCATGCAATATATCATGTAAAGATGTGATCATAAAGTTAGAGTACTATCAAGTAATAAAAACAAATTAAAATGTAAAACTAATGACCAAAACTGGAATGATGAACATACATTGAAGATAAAATGTTAACATAAAAAAAATTATGTAAATGCCTCTACACCATTATGAACTTTATGGGTTCAAAAGCCTCAAATCCTTATTTTGCCTTGTTGATATAAAACATCTCAAATTTGAGATTTCCTCAAGCTTGACTGATGTAGAGATTTTGCCAACAGAGTTTCCTCAAAATCAGCTTGTATAAAGATTCACCTCAAGGAAAATCTAAACTGAGGGGGAATCTGAGAGATTACTCATTGATATAAGTGGCCCAAAATGAACTAAGGTAATATGGCAAGAAAGGTAAAAACCTACTAAAAACAGGAAATTAATACATGTGATGGCCCTCTGCAGGCATTAATATAATTATAAGAAGAAAGGATAGTGATTGACAGCACATCTCAATTCATTTGTGGAAAATTTCAAATTTGCAGAAAACTCAAGAGTTGAGATGTTTATATAAGCAGGTCTTGGTGACAGATTTTATGAATCTAGCCTTCACCTTTGATAAATAGTTTCAACAGAACCCTCAAAGTAAAGAACCTGTGACCAAACTTAGGTTAAATAAAATCAAAAAGGAATAAAAGAATAAATGTTATGACAGAGCATGTACTGACTATACTTTTAGATATTATTCAAAGGTCTTAATTTTTCTTTTCATTTACTACAAAAATATTGGAGGTACTCACTAGATATAAAAATCAGAGCATATCTTATGTCCTTAAAATGAATAAGATAAAAATTTAATAACAAGGTTAAGTTATAAAATTTAACATTTTTTCATGGGATAAAATGAACCAATAATGAAATCCATGTAATATATGGGTCTATAAACTAAAAGCTATTTGCATACCATATACCATTTCCCTCAACCAATGTATAAACACTTCACAAATTACCATGACCTATTTAAGCACAGATGATCACCATGTTGATTTTTTCATATTTTCTCTGTCACCCTAATATTTTCCTCTGGCAACCTTAAACATGTCAATTTTGGTATTTGACATCATTTATATGTACAATGTATTGCTTTTTTACTTATGACAATTGTCAATATTTCCTGTTCACAAGATGTTAATCATACCATAATGTCTTTAATATGCAATGAATCAACTCTGAAAACACAGCTTCATACACTGCTGTTGCTTGCCGATACGCCTCCTCCATTTTTGATTCTCATCCTATGACAACCTCTACACCTGTTACATCTGCCTATCTATACTTTGGAGGACTATAAATTAACTCTATCATTATATCCTCTGTAAGTGATGATTCTGTTATATTTACGACCGGCTGGTACACAACCTGTGGCTGTCACACTATTGTGACACATGATTTAAACTTTGTGGCATTTTGTAAAACATCAAAAACCAGAATCAATTATTTACTTATTTTGCTCCTTTATTTATGATCTTTTTTTCTTCTAAAATACAGTTTTGTTTTTATACATGTTGTAGTGGTGGCCATTCTTCCTGACTATCACAAGATCTTGGTTTTGTCTTCGAGCTGCAAAAAAAAATAAATAAATTAATTAATTAAAAAAATTAACTTTAGTAATGCAAGTTTTGAGTATGAACAACTGATAATTCACACACTTTAGTAAGGTCAAATGTCAATTTCAAGGTTGAAGTATCTATTGAAGAAAGTCAACCTGGTGAGATATTTTTAAATAAGATTATCTAATATTACTATCAGGGAATCAATGGCAAGTTTTTTTTAAAATATATTCTTACTAAATATTACCTTCATTTTAGAAAATGTTACTGATGAACCAGTTCTTTTACAAGGTCAGTAATCATCAAGGTCAGAAATCATAGTGTTAATTCTGTGGTGGTCTACAAAATAGTGGGCTCTAGTGAAGTTATAAAGGCATCATTATCCTTAGTGTAGCCAGTCTTCTATGAAAGGTTAATTTTACTACTTGAAGCTATTGGAACCTTGTCTTGTGAGACCACTGTTATAGATGACAGTCTGTCTTGTGTGACCACTGTCATAGAAGAACACCTGTTTTGTGTGACCACTGTCATAGAAGAACACCTGTTTTGTGTGACCACTGTCATAGAAGAACACCTGTTATGTGAGACCAGTGTCATAGATGATCACATGTCTTGTAAGACCAGTGTCATAGATGACCACCTGTTTTGTGAGACCAGTGTCATAGATGATCACCTGTCTTGTAAGACCAGTGTCATAGAAGACCAAATGACTTGTAAGACCACTGTCATAGATGACCACCTGTTTTGTGAGACCAGTGTTATAGAAGACCATCTGTTTCATAAGATCAGTGTCATAGAAGACCACCTGTCTAGTAAAAACACTGTCATAGAAGTCCATTTGTTTTTTGAGACCACTATCATAGAAGACCATCAGACATTTCAGTAGTAGAAGAGGTGCCATTGTATTACATAGAAAATCAGAAAATCTTGTCTACAACAGAAACGTTAATGGAATAATATTTTATCATCTTCTATCAGAGTTCGAAGTTTTTTTTAGAGATTCTTTAACAAAAACTAACACTCAATTGTGAGGTGATCTATTGAGATAGGTGGTCATGATACATGTGCAAAGAATGAACATCATAAATTTAAACTGTACATCTATGTGAGGATTTTTCAAGGTGATCTATTAAAGGGGCATTAGCTGTGTTTTATTTTTCAAAAAATTGTTTCCCTTTTTTATATTTAGATGATATACAATAACAAAAAAGAGATATACACAGGCATAAAAATTCTTAAATTCCTATATATTTTGTGAAAATTGCTTGAGAAACCCAGGTTTGGCATTTTTTCAATTGCAATTGATTAACGCAACCTTACTATTTGTATATGATACCTTATTTTCACAAAATATATTGGATTATAAGATTGTTATGCTTATGTATAGCTGCTATTTGTTATTGTACATCAAGTACAAGTAGTAAAAGTCGGTATACACACCTAATGCCCCTTTAATCTAGGTGGTCATGATACATGTAGTATGTACAAAGAATGAACATTATAAATGTATACAGTACATCAAAGTGGGGATTTTACAAGGTGATCTATTAAGCTAGGTGGTCATGATACATATACAAAGAATGAACACTATACAAGTGGACATATAAAATAGATAAGCTAACTCCAATGTTAGGTGGTCTGTTAAGTTAGAAGATAATGAGGTAATTAACACCAGTCATCTACATACACGAGTTTCAACAGAAGTAGTTTTTCTATATAAATAATAAGGACAATTTTAATTGTGAAAGTTTTGTTTTTTTTGTAGATGAGGTGATCATTTATATTCATCATATACTGAGTCATGTACCATATACTGGTATGATACTTATTCTCTGACATATACTGAGTCATGTACCATATACTGGTATGATACTTATTCTCTGACATATACTGAGTCATGTACCATATACTGGTATGATACTTATTCTTTGACATATACTGAGTCATGTACCATATACTGGTATGATACTTATTCTTTGACATATACTGAGTCATGTACCATATACTGGTACGATACTTATTCTCTGACATATACTGAGTCATGTACCATATACTGGTACGATACTTATTCTCTGACATATACTGAGTCATGTACCATATACTGGTATGATACTTATTCTCTGACATATACTGAGTCATGTACCATATACTGGTATGATACTTATTCTCTGACATATACTGAGTCATGTACCATATACTGGTATGATACTTATTCTCTGACATATACTGAGTCATGTACCATATACTGGTATGATACTTATTCTCTGACATATACTGAGTCATGTATCATATACTGGTATGATACTTATTCTTTGACATATACTGAGTCAAGTACCATATACTGGTACGATACTTATTCTTTGACAGTACCTATTGTTGGACACTTTCATTCTGTATGTGAATGAACAACATTTTTTGAGATTTCATGATTACGTCATCTACTTTTAAACAATGAGTAAGACACATTACAAAAATTACAATTTATGATTCCAGTACAACTGTGTAATCACTCATCTTTCTATTGTACAATCGGACATTTTCTTATCACAAACACAGGGCAAATCACGTCACAAGTTTGAAAAAAAAAAAAAAGTATGCTGTCTGAGAATAGGTCCTCCCACAGTGACGATTACAGTGTTGAGGAGAAGTTGCATATTTTGATATAAAATTTCAAAGTAATTTGATCAGTTGAACTTAGATATTGGAAAAAATTCTCAAATTTTGTCTGAGAATAGGTACTGTACCAGTATACAGAGAACCACTGGCTTATTCAAGAGGTAGAACTTCTGGTGATCCCTTGCTAATTTCTGAAATTACATTGTGTTTAGTTTCACTTTTGTTTTCAAATAAAACAAATAAATATCTCAGCTATATGTAAGTAGCTGGTTTTAATACCAGAGAGGATATATAGTTAAGATTTACCCAGGCAAAGGTCAAAGGTATTCTTCCACAAATACACTGGCAATATTCCACAAATCATTTACTATACTCAGGATAATGCATGACTCAAGCCAAAACTGGCTATAGAGTGGCATGGTTCAAAGTGTAATGTTCAAATCACTCAATCAAAAAGGCCCCTTATATCAATTTTGCAAAGTATACTACAATGATTCAGAGTTAGAATCTCTTTGAAAAAATATATAAAACTTTATTGTAAAATTGTGTGTTGGTATTTATATGAAAAATTTATCTGATAACTCAATCAAAAAAATCCCCTATATCAATTTTACAAAGTATGTTAAAATCAAAGTTCTACAATGTTTCTGGGGAAAAAAAAAAATTATTTCGAAAATTGTGTTTTGGTAATTTATATGAAAAATAAATCTTAATATCAATTGATCAAAAAAGGCCCATTATATCAATTTTGCAAAGTATATTATAATAATGTTTTACAATGTTTTTTTAAAAAAATAAATACATAAAACTTTTATTACAAAATTGTGTGTTGGCAATTTATATGAATAACATATTCTCGAAAAAAAAAAAAAAGAAATTGTAAAAATAGAAGTAAAATATAATATGAATTCAAACAAACTGTTGATTGATTGAAAACTGGCAGTTTAATTGTAAAATAATTCATTAATACAGTGGAACCTGTCTTAACAGACCACCCCATATGCCACCTAAATGTGGTCTCTCAAGACAGATGGTCTTTTAAGAGGTATTAAAAGATATAATTAACTGAATGGTTTTCAAAATGTGGTCTCAAAAGACAGGTGATCTTTCGTGACATTGGTCTCTCAATACAGGTTTCACTGTCATGACAGTGGTCTCTCAATACAGGTTTCACTGTCATGACAGTGGTCTCTCAATACAGGTTTCACTGTCATGACAGTGGTCTCTCAATACAGGTTTCACTGTCATGACAGTGGTCTCTCAATACAGGTTTCACTGTCATGACAGTGGTCTCTCAATACAGGTTTCACTGTCATGACAGTGGTCTCTCAATACAGGTTTCACTGTATCAGAAAATAAGAAATATACATTGTATACTTCTTGAAAACATGCAATATATAACTTTCACTTTAGTGAACAAAAGTATGAATTTTATCAGCAAAAGAAAAGGTAATTTGATAGGTTGATGTTGTTTAGTATTGAAAACTTCCTGTCAAAAGAAGTTTTAATCACCAAAAACCTTAGGGGGAAATGGAAATATTTCAAACATTTAGGTCACGAAACACAAAACAGCTGTTTGACTACAATGTAAATGTAATTAACATTTTGTCATTGGGTAATACTGACAAACTAATATATAACACAAATCTCTCCTAGTTTAAGTGGACTTGTTGAAATGAAATAAACGTTTACATTTAGAATGAGTCAACAATGTGTGAACAAAAACTGGGACATGAACTCTAGCTTAGTAAAGGATTGGTTAGAACATCCTGATTTGTTTGTTTGAATGGAATTTAATGCAACAATCTACAATTTGTCACTTTTATGGTGGCAGCCAATTTTTAATGGTGTACCCCCCCCCCCCAAAAAAAAAATAGACAACCTTTCAGTAAGGAAATAAGTAAATCTACCCAGATGTTCTGTGTCTGAAGTTACAACATTAATTCAGTACTGAAGCTCAACTTTTACTTTTTAATTTTGAGTTTACAGCTATTTGTGAAACCACTAAATGTGTTTGAATGGTCAACAAATCATGTTTTTGTTTTCATTTAAATATAAAAAAAAAAAATATGTCAAAAAGATTTTCACACACACACACACACAAACATGAAAATTTCTTGACTGTGGTACTCTAAACTATTTTTGAAATTTCCTTCAAACATGCAACAATTTTTATAATTATTTACAATTGTTTCGCATTTATATACAAAAATATTCAGGAGCAGTATAAATTCTATGTGTTCTCATCTTAAAATTCTAAAATTTAGATGAAGATGAGTATTGAGCAAATTTGCAGACTTTGCACCCTGGTTTATGTGTGATTTTTGCTCCAAGTCATACTACCAATAGGTGAGAGACGTTATAATGGAAAGCATGATACTCAAATATATTTAAGTGAACAGTCCCCTTGAACCTTGAATTGAAGAAACAATACAGTCATAACATAAAGCTACATTGTATATTGTCCAGAATTTTCCACTTAAGTTATATGTAGACATGATCAAATATTATAGGTAAAGTGCCACAAATTTTGACCTATGCTATATATAATCCTAAAACATCAAGAGTTCTTTAATGTGTTATGTCATACATGAAGGGACCTTAGAACTCATCTAGAAGACTCAAAACATTCACTTCCTAGACCAGGGGCCCTTTCATGAAAGATTATCAGTCTTAGAATTGGTCTTAGGACACACACCTCCTGTGATAGTTTTACAAAGAACTAGGATTTGTGACTTACAACCAAATTATGATCCTGTCTGTCTGTGACAACTCATTGGGATGGGAAATGTTTGCCAGTTTACCTGTGGAAATGTTGTTACTAGGTTTTCCCCTCCGTTATCAAAAACTGCGCAACACATAATATCTGGTGGGCCAAGGGGTTTCCACTCTTTCAAAAAAAAATCCCCATTCCCAATGGGGCAAAAAATGCATTTTTTCATAATTTGCAGTCAACGTTTCCCAACTGAAGTCAAATGATAATGAATTTGAAGATATTTATGTATTTTTAAATAGTTTTGTATATTTTTAATAAAATGTTTCTAAAATTCCCAATATTAAAGTGCCAGGCCCCATTCCCAAAAGAGTGTGGTAAATCCTTGGTGGCATAAAACCAAACAAAGCATGCTAATTTTTTCCTGTTTCAAATCAAATCACTGAGACTTGATTCTGACAGATATTTCATCACAACACACAAACAATGACAAACACAAATCTAGTCTTGTTTTCATGTTTTAAGCATTGTAAAATAATATTTCGACCAATTAAATAAGTCTGAGATTTTTCATTTTCTTTCTCTCACACAAGTATTAAGACATGTATGAACCGCATACATATATAAACATGTAGGTAGACATTTCCTGTTGTTTTTTTTTAAGTATGTATGTATTTTGGATAATTGAAGATGTATGTTTATATTTTAAACATGTGTATATAATGTGTTATATTCTTAGTGATTCCCACTGACTTTTAAAATATGTCTTGACCTTTTACCCTGGAGAGCCCGGAAATAACATAGACTTCTTAAAATTTGTGAAAAAAAAGGCACAAAAATGCAGAAATTTGTACATTTGTTGAGTTACATTCAAAAATACACATTTCTTAAACAAATAAAATTAAAGCTGTTTTACCACTCACAATTTTGACATGCACTATTTTAAAAAACCACTTCCATCTTTTTAAGTTAAAAATGAATGAAAACTGTAATAACATTGACTGCTTTATCACTGTATAGTATGCACTCATTCTTTAATTCATGGTTGTAATTAGATTCTTGAATACAGTGGAATCTTGTTATCTCAAAATTCATGACAGGACTGTCCCTTTTACTTCAAAATATCTGGAATTCGAGATTACTGAAATGTTTAATTTCTATCCATAAAAATTGGACTGGCGGTTTAACTTATTCACCCATAAAGACACATTTGGACTGGCCTATATCATTTATTTACAGGTAATCACACGATTTTGACATTATGAGATTCCAATGTATATCCGAAGAATGTATATCACCGAAGAACATTGTAGAAAATATAAAAAAATGTGTGTAGGATAAAATGGCTTAGAAAAAAAAAGCCCACTCACCTGGCAAAAGTGGTCAACATTGTAGAAAATATAAAAAAAAGTGTGTAGGATAAAATGGCTAATAAACATGAAATCCATCGCAAATAAAAACAGTAGGCTCATTGGGCTATTGATAATCATCTTCTGATGTGAAATGTACTTTTTCCTGACAAATATACATGAAAAGCAACTAAAAGCATTAAAAATTCATTGAACAGAATTAACTTGCATAAGGTTAGTCAATTTACACTTGCCTTGCAAAAAGAAATTTTTTATAGATCTCCTTACTTCAAGATACATGTAATGTGCAACAACAGTTGAAAACCTGCGAAATCCATTTAAAGTGGAAATAACTTTCACAAGGATCAGCTTCACAATTTCAGCATAATTATTTTTAGATCTTTGTGGTGATCACTCATTGTCTGGATAATAAGGAAAACAGCCCAAAACATGAAAATATCCACTTAAAAGGGGAAATAACCCCTATAAGGGTCAACCCTGACAATTTAATTCCTGTTTACTTTTTCATAGATAAATAGTCTGACTGGTGTTTTTTTTAAATAAAATATTACAACACGATTTTTAAACTTGTATATTACAATTAATAATAAAAATTGCATACTTAACATTTTTGCTTTTTAAACGGACTTTTATTTACCAATATTTGCGTCTCGACTAAGTTCACTCTACAATTTAATAATTGATATACTTATATCTACATTCAAGATACATTTGTGTAATAGGACAAAACTGTCAAAAACATGAGAAATCCACTAAAAGGGGAAATAACTCCCATAAGGGTCAACGTGACAATTTCTTTAAAATAATTTAAAATCGTAAATGCACTGTTGGCATTTTGTTTTTTGTAGATCTTTCCATGCTGAACAAAGTTTAAATATCCATGATCCTCCAAATGCATTGCGGTATCTTATCCCCACAATTTTGCTTCTTTCACGCATTGTTTATCGTTGTTTAACGTCCCACTAAAGAATATTTCAGTCATATCGAGACGTCACCAAAACGTTTGCATATGCTCGGAGCACTTACGGACCATTGAGCAGTAAAGGTTATTTAACATGCCGACACTATATACTGTGACTTGACTTGATGGACATTAAGAAAATATATTATCAAATGCATAACATGGAATCTAATTTCTGTCATACAAGATATTAAACTGCATATATCCTTTTTAATATTTAGTATTTTTTTTATGATTACCAAAATGTTTTTTTTTCGATATGCCCTCTGATAATGAAGGCATACAGTCCTTATATACACTCAATCATCCGAGTTATCTTTTGACAGTGATTTATGACGCTGTCGATTAAGGTTCAAGTTCAAGTAAGGATACCCGTTCACTCAGAATCGCTATTTTGTCCCTGTTTTGTAATAGCTTTGGTCTGCGGTCTTGATCGAGGAGCCATATTTGTAACTTGGTCAAATAATGTGGATTTCTGTTTAACGATAGTGGATCTTCGGGGGAGGCAGCAATTTTACTCTACCTTTTTTTTAATTATTATACTTTTCAAGATAATGACATATCTTTATTTTTACTCCAAGTTGAGTCTCAAGCTTTGCACCGCTCTAACATCCAATAAAACACAGGAAACATACTCAACATTCTTCAACCACCTGAAAAAAATCATGAAAAGGCGGGACTTCATCCAGGTAATGAAACTTCAAATAATGTGCAGCGTTATATAAAGCTAGCTTTAATATCGCCATGTGTTAGAAGATTATTTTTTATAATCAAAAATAAGAACATGTCTACGAGGGTCAAAGTATGACCATCGTATTCCGATACATTTCTCATTGCTCTATTTTTCTCAGCTTAGCGGGTCGATATCTGTAAGCGGTTTTTTTAAAGAATGAGACTCGCGTTTACGATAAAGCATTTTTCAGTTTTTTAGATAAATATTTAGAGGTTCGTAACTAAAATAATTATTTCTGTTGCTAGTGAACTCCTTGTTTTTATCTTGAAACGAGATTTAAGTTTAAGAAAAAAGTCAAATTATGAAGAATATTAATGATTCGAGATACAGTGCTTCAGCATTGTAGCCACTACAGAAAATAAACAACTTTTGCTCCGTGATAACACGTTCACATTTTATGAGTTGGATAAATCTACTTGAAAATAAATCCACTTAAAAGGGGAAAAAAACCCCTTAAGGGTCAACCCTGACAATTTAACTGTTTTACTTTTCATAGATCTTTGCATACTTAACATTTTTGCTTTTTTCTCTTTCACTCTAATATAAGGGTCAACGTGACAATTTTGGCACTGTTGGCTTTTTTGTAGATCTTTCCATGCTGAACAAATTTTGCTTCTTTCACTTTTACTCTACCTATTATACTTTTCAAGATAATGTTGAAAAACATCCAAAAACATGAAAAATCTACTTAAAAGGGGAAATAACTCCCATACGTTTTAGTACTTTTTGGCCCCTTTTAGGACCCCTATTCGTCCTGTCCCTTAATGGGGCTTCACATGGGGATGCTACATGCCAGGTTTGGTTTAAATGGGCCCACTGGTTCTTGAGAAGAAGATGTTTAAATGCAAAAGTTGACAGATGGACGACGACGGACAACAGACGCCAAACATTTGGCTACAGAAATAGCTCACTTGACCTTACGGGCCAGGCGAGCTAAAGTAGAAGACATGTTTGAGAAACACTTTGTTCACAAGACGTAAGCCATTTATGAAGACCTTAAAGTCCCATTCTGAGGTCCTAGTAGATTTACATCCATTTTTATTACATAACAGGAATCTGTACTAACATCATGACCTGTTTTATATATATATTTTTAACAACTAACATAGTAACACCATGCCCCTGAGAGTCTTTCCTAGAGATCTTAAAGTCCCATAACTCTGGTAAAAAGTGATGCTTGCTGGCCATAATCAAATTCACCTGGACCCAGTTGCACAATACATTATTCAATTTAATGAATGGTTAGCTTATTGGTTTAGCATTGGTTAACTTCAAGTTAAATATAACAACATATTGTGAAACCTGGTCCTGATATTTCGTTGATATGAAACAAAGATTGAATGACATTTAAGGAAAGATATTCAAATTAACTGATAGAAACCACAAAGATGCAATTAGACTAATGTACAAACAGACCAAACACAATACCTGATAGGATAGGGGGTGTTAAAAATCAATTGAGTTATGCAAAAAGTAAACTGCTACTGCGGACAGTAATTATATTATAACATCCTAATGAAAATATGACAGAATTCTTCCATTTCTTAACTAAGATAAAGATAATATCCATTATGACAATCAAATTGCAAGGCCTTACCCATCTTCTGATTCCACAAAAACCCTGACCCAAGAAGTTAGGAAATCCACAATTCGTGCTAATACACTAGATATTAGATAACACAGTGGAACCTCACTATTTAGACCCCCAACCAAAGTCATCGTCATTTTAAAGTGGTCTCCTAAGCAAGGTGGTTTTACTTAAAGCATAATAGTCTAAGCAATAGGCTACGGAGGCCCCTAACAATATAAGTTCAATTCTGCAGTTATTCACATTTTCCTCGTCTAAATTTGCTCTGTAAAGAATCATTGAAGTTCTAGCATTTTTCATTATCAATCAAGACAGAGGAACTGTAAGTGACACTACAAACACATAAAGGCTGTATCACTATGTAGCTAACATATAGTAAATAAACAAAAGAATTGAAAATACAGTGGAACCTATCTATTAAGACCATCTAACTGACTGACTCAAAGTGGTCTGATTAGTGAGGTGTTATACTGGTACCTCTCTATTAAGACCAACTAACTGACTGACTCAAAGTGGTCTGATTAGTGAGGTGTTACAGTGGGACCTCTCTATTAAGACCATCTAACTGACTGACTCAAAGTGGTCTGATTAGTGAGGTGTTATACTGGTACCTCTCTATTAAGACCAACTAACTGACTGACTCAAAGTGGTCTGATTAGTGAGGTGTTACAGTGGGACCTCTCTATTAAGACCATCTAACTGACTGACTCAAAGTGGTCTGATTAATGAGGTGTTACAGTGGGACCTCTATATTAAGACCATCTAACTGACTGACTCAAAGTGGTCTGATTAATGAGGTGTTACAGTGGGACCTCTATATTAAGACCATCTAACTGACTGACTCAAAGTGGTCTGATTAGTGAGGTGTTACAGTGGAACCTATCTATTAAGACCACCTAATTGACTGACTCAAAGTGGTCTGATTAGTGAGGTGTTACAGTGGAACCTATCTATTAAGACCACCTAATTGACTGACTCAAAGTGGTCTGATTAGTGAGGTGTTACAGTGGAACTTTGACGACTTTCCATTTTTTTGTTTTTAGGTAACAAAGCATTAGGACAGCAGAATTACACTGGCTAGAGTAATCATTCCTAACTGTCACCATACCTATAGGTATCCAGTGTGAAATAAAACATATCACCTGTGAGGCTTGCCTTAATTTGAATTTGAATTTTTAATAATCTTACATGAAACACTTTCTCATTTATATAGTGGCAGCCAGTTTTCAATGGTGGAGTTACAATATTCCAAGAAAGAGACCACCAGCCTTCCGCAAGTAAATCTAGCAAACTTTCTCACAATAACAGCTTAGATTTCAGCGGGGCTCAAACTTGCACTGAAGGGGAGAGACTTTAGGGTTCAAAGCGCAATGCTCTAACCACTCTAGCATGAAGGCCCTACCTTATTCTGAAAGTGAGTAGAATCATGATAATAAAAAAGGTTATTCTGCCTCACCATGTTATGTGAATCAGTAAATATCATAGATGACTTCTTTTTTCTAAAAAATCTCCATTGTCTAAACAAATCAACTCAACATTTTCATATGTCATAGCAACTTCTACCATACCACTACAGTATGCATGGAATTCCATCCCTTTCCTTCAACCATGCATATGTTTTTGTTTGCTCTGTAATTTACATGACTTTATATTTTATGAATACAGTAGAACCTGTCTTGAGAGACCACTGTCATCAAAGACCACCTGTCTTTTAAGACTACATTTTGAAAACCACAGTTAAATATACCTTTGACTAAAAACTCTTACGGGAAACAACCTGTTTGTGTTGTTGAGAGACAGCATTTCAGTGGCAGAAAGGGTGGTCTCTCAAAACAGTTTCCACTGTAATAAAAACGGACATGAGTGAAAAGGTGAAGAAATCTTCTTGGAATCTAAATAGTATTTTTTAAGTTTAGATGCTTAAAAAATGTTTGGGAAACCACAATAATTCCCTTCGAAAGTAAATATTTTTTTTATGATAGACCCTTTAGACATAAATGAGAATCTCTAAGAAATCTCCATAGGGCTTAAATATATTTTTATAAGTGAACGTTTTAAGATTTGTAAACCATATCAGCCCTCTCCCTCCCTAATCTCCCTGACATCCATCATTTTTAGATGATTTCACTGTTCGTCATGATTATGGAAGATTTGAATTATGTGAGATTTGTAAGTCTTCTGTTAAGAAGATACACATTTCCATTGCTCTTGGTACACCCCTCGTACACATGACAGTAAACTTTTTGGGATCTCTTCATAAATCTGCTAGATGCTACCTTGTTCTTATAAGCTGAAATAATTCAAATAACCATGTTCTAAACAATGAATATAAAGTAAACCATGACGAAACTGTTGTACTACAGCATCATTTGGAGGCCCAAGTTTCAATTCCTGATACTGGGTTGTACCTGCAGGAGTGTTTTTCTTTCACCAAAAGCACTGCATAAGCAAATACTCAGGTGAGGGTTGGTGTGGCACATAAGAGACCCCCCCCCCCTCCCCAAAGAAAATGACATAGGTCCATAGAACAAGTCAACAATAAAAAGAAATGGCCTGATTAGCTATAATTAGGCCTAATTAGGTCACATTGCGTTATATGCAAACATGAACACGAGTTTCATTGTAGCATTAATGTACACAAACTGCTTGCGGTTGTCTAGTGTTGGAGTATTTGACTCACAAGTGGAAGGTTCCAGGTTTGATTCCTGGTACTGGGCCATACTAAAGATTTTAAAAATGGTAGTGACTGTTCCTTTGCCAAATGCTAGGTCTTTCCAATGAGATTAAAACAAAATTGAGGTTCTGTGTCACGGCATGTATAGGAACATTGTCTTGGTGTCAGTCCATAGCGCATATCAAAATTTGTGGCACTCCACCTAAAGCTGGTGACATCTCAATATAAGTGAAAAATTCTTGATGAGATATAGAACAACAAAAACATAAAAAAACAAAGAAAAAAAACATACAAAATAAACTATGACATGTTTTGTGTAAATACAGTCTGGATTCTCAGAACTATGACAACAACATACAACTAAACTATATTCAGGTGTCTATTCTTTTTCTGCCATTGTTTCATTTTTGACCAATAACCTTCTAAAAGTTACAAAACCTACAAGCATGTAAAGAATCAGATACAAAGCAATAACACTAATTGGGTAATAAAACTTCATATTTGTAAAATTTATTTGAAATTCAGTATTTTTGTCAATAATGCTGAATTTATAATTTGAAGACAGACTTTCTGATGATTCATACTGTGTACAGCGCATTGTTATTATTTGAGTAAAACAATCTATAACTGATGATTTTAGAACTTTGTCATGAGCAATATGATTCTTGAAGAGGCGGAGAAAAATCATATTTCAAGAAAACCCTTCTTGATGAGAGCCAGGGGAGTGGAATCTGGATTATTTTTGTTTAGAACAATGTAGATCTTCAGAGTATTTTGTGAATGAGTTTATATTTAATTTTTTTTTTCAAAAAAAGAATGCAAGAAAAAAATGAAAAAACATTGTAAAATTAATCATTTTTAAACAAAATAAATTTAATTATGCTTCAAGTAGACCAGAAGAAATATAGATTTATTATATTACAAAGGAGTTGAAGAAAATAAAGAATATTGGAAGTAGTCAATAAATAATCATCACATTCATATGAATTTAATTAAGCTGTTTGCACTGATTTCATTAAGAATAGAAATGAATCATACAACCAGGAGTGTGTATGTGTGCTTGCTTGTGTGAGCTTTTATGCTTGTGTGCATGTATGTGTTTGTGCTTGCATGTGTGTGTGTGTATGTGTGTGTGTGTGTGTGTTGAGTGGAGAAACAAGTAAAAGATGTTGGATGGCAGTCGAGACATATAAACTCAATTTCGTCTTTGACATATGAAGCTCTGCAGAATTTGAAAATGAAATACATGGTTTATTACTTTACCAAAAGCTAAAGCAAATGAGTTCAGAATATAGAACAATGGTGCAGGAAAACAGATCACAAACCTATAATAACAACTTAGTCATTTGCTATGGTAAGCCAATGGAAGTATAAAAGTATTGTTTACCAAAAGTTTGGGGAAGGGGAGAGTACAGAATTTTGGAATGTGAGCATGACAAACTGAACAGAACTATGTAAACCCCAATTAATCTTTGACATAGGTTTTTGAATTTTGAATTTTGAATGTTTTTTTACGCAATGCTCAACAATTTTTCAGTTATATGGTGGCGGCCAGTTTTAAATGGTTGAGAGAACCTGGTTACCTGGGAAGAGACCACCAGACTTCCGCAAGTAAACTGGCAAACTTTCTCACAAACCAGCTTAGGTTCCAGCGGGGCTCAAACCACTCGGCCAGAGAGGTCCCTTTGACTTAATTACATGTAAACTAACATAATTTATAAATATATTACATAATCAAAAATTACCAATATCAGAAGATTGCATACAAATGATAAAACAAATGGTCTTTTTCTACAATTCACTGGGGTTTGTCAGAAACTATGGAAACTAAACGTAGTTTTCTAATAACTCCAACAAGTGAGAGATTGTCTGCATTCTGTGCCAATTGTCTGGGAGATAAAGAACAGCTATGCTTTATAATCGCGATACAATCATGAACGCGTGCTTTTCATCTTTGCAGGTAATGCCCATTATGTAATACCTTGTCTGGAATTTTAACCGTTAAAACATGCAATAAAAAATTGAAGAATGCATCAAAATCTAGAACCACAGCCAAAATAACATAAACTGTATATATGTCAAAATGTGATTCAGTACACACCAAGAGCAGAACCAGTCAAAATAAAAGGGTGAACCAAAACCAAAAATGACTGTGGGTGTACAAATGGGTTTTTCCTCTTTCCATTGAGGTCATTCAACTCTGCCAAAAAATTTGCACTTTCTGATTCCACAATATAACTTATGATTAATGAAACATAAAAAGGTTGATCTGAAACGAAACCAAAAAAAAAATGACTGTGGGTGTACAAATAGGTTTTTCCTTTTTCCATTGAGGTTGTTCAACTCTGCGAATAAATATTCATTTTCCGATTACAAATCATTACTTAAGATTGACATAAGACTTAAGGCGAGTGGATAATTTCAGAATATTTCAATAAGAAACACAATGGTGTAGGAAAAATTAAATACAATATGTTCACTTTCAATGTCAAGGTCACAAAAGGTTAAAAATATGGCTTGGCCTTTAGGAAGTAGGCTACCATTTATCACATACATGTATGTTTATATTTACTTTATTGTACATGAGGGAAAAAAAACACAATGATGCCAACTTTATTTGAACTGACACACAAAGTCAATGATACAGTGTGGGAAAGAATCAAATAAAGTAAGTGGTTCCCCAAATGAATGTTGCAAAATTTACATGTACACTGTAGGCAGGCTGGTGAAATGTGGTTTCTCACATACATGACTAGTAAAACTGACATACTGTAGCTAGTAAAGTGTGGTTCCTCATATGGAGGTAATAAAATGTATGTCTAGACTAGTGAAATGTGGTCTCCATCATAAAGATAGTAAAATATACATGTGATAGTAAAATGTAGTTCCCCACAGAAATGTTGTGAAAGATATATGTAGGCTAGTGAAACATGTTTCCTTACCTGATGTAGTAGAAGTTTTTGTGTAAATATATCAAGATGGCAGTAAAACTGACATGTAGGCTAGTGAAATGTGGTTTCGCACACGAAAGAAGCAAAATCTACATGTAGGCTAGTGAAATGTGGTTTCCCACATATATGTGGTAAAATCTACATTTAGGCTAGTGAAATGTGGTTCCCCACATGAAAGAAGCAAAATTTACATATATGCTATTAAAAATGTGGTTTCCCACATATATGTGGTAAAATCTACATTTAGGCTAGTGAAATGTGGTTTCCCACAAGAATTTAGTAACATAATGTAAGTGCAAAGAGGTAAAAAAGAGTACTGTTTAGGTCATTCTCTGTAACAACACCAATATAAGTACTATAGCTACCAGACTTAATATATCTTGCATGAGTCAAGTGCTATCTTTCTGCGTTGGTGATGCAATTTGATAGGTGTGTCCTCCACCTGTCGCAGGTGAACAGATAATTATGCCTAATTCTTGAAATACATAATGATAAATATGTAAATGAAAATTAGAGATAAAAAGAATGTCATCACCATTTGTAAAGTGAGGATATATATGTATATATATGCATGTAAATCATTCTTTTCTTGCTTCCAAATAAAGAGGAATCTCTTTCATTCTATACATTAATATGCAAGAACTGAAATAATTTACAGCAGTACTTTATGATTTATTATGGTTTTCTTGTCATGAATTTGTTTTGTTCATCAAATTAGAAAAATTCATCATTAAATACAAATGGTCACACATTTATGAATCTGTACCTGGTGTTCTGTGGAATATACAGAAACTCTGATGGCAAAAAAGGAGGATTTATGACAAAATGCCAATTTTCAGTCTCTCTAAAATTCCACTTATATCATATTCTATGTATGGATGTTATTGATGAGAAATTCTATATCGATATATCCATAAGTACAAAGTATTGATATACATGTATATTGATAAATCAAATAATTTGGTACTTCTTTGAACGCATTCAAAATGAATAGATTCATTGCAATATTTAGGTGTTTTATTGCATATTAGACTATCTAAAGATGAAATGAAAGAGCTGCCAAGGGCAGCATATCCCCCCAAAAAAGGGAAAGTTTTTTGTTGGATTGTTGCATGCAATACTGTGATCATGCAATACAAGAAAGAATAAAGAAAATCTATCTACAACTGTGACCATGACCTTTGGTGAACCTGACCTGGTGGATAAAAATGCAATCATTGCAAGGAAAACACTGTTTATTTGAACAAATTGAACAATCAGGAAAAAATATACCATAGTTCATGGTAACATGAAGTAAAACAAATGGAAAATTTTGAAAATTGTAAAAGAAAATACATCCTGTGAAATGCATAACAAAATATATTGATACTTAAAAAGATTATCGATTATCGATTCCAATAAATTTGTATATCGATATATCAATATTGAGTCTATCAATGACAGCCCTAATTCTATGATGTCTGCTTCTGCAGCTACAGGTACAGAGCCTCTAATAAAATATGAATATAAATATTTTTGAATGTGACAAATATATTGGAAATTTGACACAAATCAACCTCTTTTTAGGTGAGGTCAAAGGTTCAACTAGACCCGGTGCCAGACTACATTACTGACACGTGTGACATTAAAGAAAGGGACACGACAACAGATGGCGAGATGCTGGTAAAAGTGTAACATTATACATAAATGTCATAAAAACCACTAAAGTATGCCATACATATGGATAGAAAGGACAAATGTATTGACCTTATTACTCTCCAAATTGAAGATAACTATTCTATTCTGGAGATTTTAATTTAGTCAATATAAAATGCAGGAAATAGGTCTTTTATATATTATAATTTCTTACTGTGAAATAACTTGATGTATCTGAATGCCATATTTCTAAGCATTTGATCTTGATATCCCAAAAAGTTAGTTGAGTTCAAGTACTCAGTAAATTTGGTGACTTCCAGCATAGTAGACTTATGTGTCTATCATACCTACGAGATTTTCATGATGAAATTCTATCAAGTTGTACATAAATGTATGCTGCATTTGGAGATAATATACTGTATATATTTTTACCCTTCAATTATAAATGAGGAAGTAAAGAAACACTCATTTGAAGAAAATTCAGAATAATCGAAATACAGTCAAACTTGTCTATAAAGGCCACTCGAGGGAACAGGTAAAAGTAGTCATTATAGACAGGTGGCCTTTATAAAGAGGTTTATTAATTATGAAAAAAGTTAACAAAGGTTATGTTTGAATGACCTTTATAGGCAAGGCCCTTTATACAGAGGTGGCCTTTAATGCAAGTATGACTGTATTATTTATATAGTGCTGCTCAAGTTACTGATATCATTTGAAAACCATAAGTTGAATGATGTGCACTGGTCCAAACATCCAAAGTCTTCCCCACTTAACTGGAAACCTAAATTCAATTGCCCCTAAAAACTTACTTGAATTGTTCAGTCATACTCTAAGTGATTCAATATAAGTCAGGCCCATTGTTTCTTAGGGGTAGGTGAATTATGAACTTAATTTTCATTTCTTTGTTTTATTCGATGTTTTACATCGCACCCTACAATTTTACAGTTATATGGCGACAGCCAGGTTATAATGGTGGAGGAAAGAACCTGCTTACAACCTAAGAAGATACTATTTGCCATCTGCAAGTAAACTGGAAGTCCTATATATACTCACAATATCAGCATAGGTTCAAGTGGGACTGAAACCTGTGCTGATCAGATGTAAGAGACTAGATGGTTTAATGATTAATGCTCTGACCACTTGGGCAAGGTGGCCCCCCTGAACCTACTTAAAGTCAGCTTATATACACCCCGTTTTTGTAAGATGGACAATAAAACCTAAAATACTGACCAGGTCAGTGACATCAAATGACACTGGGTGATTTAAATGACTAAATGTTTGTATAGGTAAGAGTGAATACAATGTCTAGACTCAAAGGTCAACAGCAAGCTTATCAAACACTACAAGGAGGTTCAATTAAGAATTTGAATCATAAACTTATGAGCCTAATTGGTTCATACGGCTTTAGTAAATGGTATGCATATGTAATATACTTTAAGATACTTTTGTTCACGTGTTGTTTTTAAAATTTTTGCCGGTTTATTTTTTGTTACTATTGTGTATTGAGGTATAATATTTGTTGTTGCTGTTGCTTTTGTTTTGGGCTCTTTCTTTTCAGTGTCTTTTCTTTCTTTTTTTTCCATTATAAAAAAGAAGGTTTATCATTGTACCATTTTTCTGATGACTGGACTTAATTCATACATGTATCGCTCAGCATAAGAAGTAAAAATCACAGGTCTTTTGGATCAGACAACAAACCGATATCCCATGTCATGGAAGGCATGGCACATAGTGGGGGCCAAAATTTGTAGCACTTCACCTAAAGCTGGTGACATCTCAATATCAGTAAAAAATTCTTGGTGGGATGTAAAACAATAATCAAAATAAACATTAGAAATCTTGACTTTGTACGACAGAAATCATAGATCTGTATGTAATAAATGGCATCATGATCACCAAACAATCATTCTGAATAAAAGACGAGAAACTGCTAAAGGGAGAATGTCCGAATTGTGAAGCATTGTACACATAGCAGAGACCAATGTAACATCCAAACTGCTAACACAGGTGGACAGACAAACATCGTCAATTCATAGACAAGTATTGCTTCACAATGTGGCCGACAGACTTGATGCTCCATAATTTCAGTCCTCTGAATTCAATGTTCAGTTAGAGCATTAAACATCTTGATATTACACATGAAAATCAACAAATTGAAAAGTTTTGATAATTTCATTCAAGTTTAATACTTAATCCATTTACCCCTAAAGACACATTTGGACTGGACTAAGCCATTGATTAGCAGAAGAGTCCATTGTTTTTTCTGGGGGCTGATGACTTAAAGAAGCCTGATGAACAAGTGAACTCTCCCTTTTGAAAACATTCTGAAATCTCAACATATTCATCTGAAAAAAAAAAAAAAAAAAAAAAAAAAAAAAAAAAAAAAAAAAAAAAAAAGAAAAATAAAAAAAAAAAAAAAAAAATGTCTTGTTTTCATTAAACTACGGATAGGTCTGAGGTCAGTGGCATAACAAAATCTGTAAAAAGGAAAATACATATATTGTTTTATTTAAATCGCAGACCTATCTTTGTAACAAAAGTTCCTCCTGTTGCTGCAACTTTTAAAATACTGATGGTGACCTCCATGCTTGTCCTTAATCAGAAGTTAAACAAGCCAATATTATAATATATTTACTATTATTATATTACTATTATATTATCCAAAAAGCCATACCCTCACAGCACCACCTTGACTAAGGAGTAATGAGTACAATTATATTTAAAGCCTCTAAAATTATAACCACATATAAAATATATTTGTTAAATGTTTATAATGAAGATTTTCCAAAAAAATTACCTGAAAATTTTAAAGGTGATTATTTACAGATTGTATGGTCATCAAGACAAAATTTAATTTCCACATCAGATTCTGTTTTATGATAATTATTTGAGCAAATGAACATGTCTGTACATTGACTCAACAACCTAATAAAAACAATGAACTCTTCCGTAAATCAATGATCAATTTAAACCTGTCTATAGTGCTTAATGGTTTAAAACAATGAACTCTTCTGTAAATCAAAGACTTAGATCAGTTCAAATCTGTCTTTAGGGCTTAATGGGTAAAAACAATGAACTCTTCCGTAAATCAAAGACTTAGATTAGTTCAAATCTGTCTTAAGGGCTTAATGGGTTAAAACAATGAACTCTTCCGTAAATCAATGATCAGTTCAAATCTGTCTTTACGGCTTAATGGGTTAAAACAATGAACTCTTCCGTAAATCAAAGACTTAGATTAGTTCAAATCTGTCTTTACGGCTTAATGGGTAAAAACAATGAACTCTTCCATAAATCAAAGACTTAGATTAGTTCAAATCTGTCTTAAGGGCTTAATGGGTTAAAACAATGAACTCTTCAATAAATCAAAGACTTAGATTAGTTCAAATCTGTCTTTAGGGCTAAATGGGTTAAAACAATATAAATAACTTAAAATCCTACATATATTCACCCCTAAAGACACATTTGAATTGACTTAAGACATTGATTTATAGAAGAGTCAATTGTTTTTCAGGGGCTGATGAGTTGAAAGGAACCCAATTGTTTTGTTGTTAGAATGTTGTTTTACACCACACCATTTTTCAGTTATATGGTGGTTGCCAGTTTTAAATGACAAAGAGGACAACCCGATTACAAAGTACCCAGGAAGACACCACTAGCGTTCTGCAAATTAACTAGTCAACTTCTGTGCAAAATCAGTTTAGATGCCAGCGGATATATAACTTGTCTTGACCATGATTTAATGCGTGATACTCTAACCACTTGGCCACAGATCTAAGAACCAAAAATTATCAGGTATGATATTCTTTCATACCTGTATGTCTTAAATGGGAATATGCAGTCTTTAAAACAATGCAATAAATCATATTTTTCAATTATTTCAGATATATCTTAAGATATACATATTGACAAAATGTGTTTCAGAAACCCCAAGCTGTCGAGAATTATTAATGAAGATATTCAAGTCAAATAACACTAGCAAATATTGTCGAATGTAAGTTACTATCAAATTCGACCAAAATCTTAATTTAAATGGGGCTATAGCTGTGTATACAATAACAGGAAAAGAGATATACACATGCATAAAAAATAAATTCTTAAATTCCTATATGTTTTGTGCAAATTTTTTATGGTGAAGGGCTTCAAATTTTGGCCTATGCTCGGCATTTACGGCCATTGAGCAGTGAGGGTTCTTTAACGTGCCGACACCTACTGTGACACGGGACCTCCAGTTTTTAATGTCTCATCCAAAAGACAGGAAACCAACCTGCCGCTGGCGGGACTCAAACTCACGACCTCATGATCCAAAGTCAAGCGCACTACCGACTGAGCCAGGCCGGCTCCGTTGTGTATGTAAACATGTACCAGTTTACCTTGGTAGACCTGTACAAATAGTTTAAGTAGGCTGATGGCCCTTTAACAATGTAAAGCAAAAGTATAGGGCTGAAGTATGAAGAATGAAACAGAAATTGACAGAAATTGAAATGTCACATACAGACAAATACAAAAACAAACTTTGATTGGGGTGGGATGGGGCTGAGGGCATACAAAATAAATCAATAAATTTCATGATATTCCATAACAAGCTCCTTTTGTTCAGATGGAATTCCTTGTTGTAAAAGTTTTACTGTAAGCATTTCCCTTTAATTTCAAGTAATCAGTTTCAAGCGATAATTATGATGCATTCTTCAACTCAGACAAATACTGATGAAGTAATTACAAAAACAGCGCAGTAATAAACTCTGCATGGCACCGCTGAAATATCAAATTAACCTCTGCATTGATAACATAGTGAAATTTTTATCCCCCACCAAGTAACAATGACTTTTCATTACAATGCGCATTTAAATCAGAATTTGTAACCTAGATGCTGACATTGTTGCAATTCTTTATTTTTGAACTTTTCGTTGAACTCTTATTATTTTTAACAAGATCAGGCATTATTTTAATCATATCATAACATGGTTGATATACTTTTTTCTCTGTCATCACCTGAACAATAACATTCTGACAAATATTTAGACATTTGGACAAGATACAGAAAGGGTCGCATTGGTCACCTAATTCCTCAGCCTATCAACACAACCCCTGAACTTGTCAATTTTTCTTTACCCCAGAGATGCCACATATGAAATTTGAAGAGAATCAACACAATCATACCCAAGATGTACATCTTCTACATGGCCGATGTTAGCAGACAGAAATATGTCAAGTAACAGAAAGATGAACTACGGTATATGCATATGTAATTAAAACATTAATATAATTGCTTCTATTCCTAGCCACAAAGAATTGTTGAACATGTGTACAAGCGCTGATTGATAGGTTTTAAGCCTTGTGTTGAGAGCTGTACACTTTCAGTCCTATCATTTCCTTGATTATTCAAGTAAATGTAACCTACAACCCATGTCATAAGGTCAGATTACATACAAATCTGATTTTGGAAAGTCTGTAAATATCTAACCACAAGGAATCTGAATAGTGTACTACGCCACATTCAAAAATGTTTCAGTTATATGGTGGTGGCCAGTTTTTAATGGTGGAAGAGAGAACCTGGTCATATAATGTACCCAGGAAGAGACCACTGACCTTCCACATGTAAACTGGCAAATTGTTAAAATCAGCTGAAGTTACAGCAATACTCGAACCTGCGCTGACATTAAGTGAGAGACTTATGGTTCATAGCATAATGCTCTAACCAGTCTGCCATAGAGGCCCTTCTAAGGATGAGGAATGGGTGCTTGTGGTCAAAAGAATTTAAAAAAAAAACGTAATTATACACATATATGTAGTTCTGAAATATTCAAATTATTCAGTGGAAGCACTTCTATTTTCAAAATTAACATAAATGAGCTCATGGATTTAACATTATAATATCAAAATAACTTTTGTTTGTTATGTGTTGTTGTTTGTACTACAAGGAGCTGTTAACCTATAACATATAATTATCAAGATGTCACTAAGTGAAGAGTTGTAAACAATACAATACAAAAAAACAATGTATACTATCTGAGGGGTTTTTCCTCCAAATTTATTGTCAATATTGGGCTATATTCCAAATTGCATCATCATCATATCTATTTTCCTAATTTCCCCCCCAAAATCCCAATCATAAACATAACATACACATGTAACATCATTTCATTATTTCTCTTTATTTTGCTGATATTTTCAGTCATTGTTTTTCTCAAAATTTGAAATATGGCAGTTTAAAAAATTAAAAAGTTAAAAAAAAACAAGTAGCAAAATAAAAAAAAAAGAAAATGTAAATATTGCTACCCTAAGTCCCATGTTATATTAGCATTAGAGACATATGCCAAAAATTCCCAATTTTGAGCCCAAATGGCGTGAAATTCCCAATTCCAGCACCATGGGACATGTTCCCAAAAAGGTAAGAAAAAGCCCTGACTACTTTATTCACTTACAACATGTGCACGTTAAACTACTGATTCTATTAGAAATGACCTACTGCCAAATGATTGACACATGGCTCTCAATTAGCAATGTCACTTGATTGTGATGTCATGATCACACAAATGTTTGACACATGGCTCTCAATGAGCAATGTCACTTGATTGTGATGTCATAATCACACAAATGTTGGACACATGGCTCTCCATGTGCAATGTCACCTGATTGTGATGTCATGATCACACAAATGTTTGACACATGGCTCTCCATGTGCAATGTCACCTGATTGTGATGTCATGATACCACAAATGTTTGACACATGGTTCTCCATGAGCAATGTCACTTGATTGTGATGTCATGATCACACAAATGTTTGACAGGAAAAATCTGGCAACAGGTGTCATGTCCAACCTTTTGGGGAAGGTCAATTGAATTACACATGAGGCATTTGTGTTTAAATAACACAATCTTCTTGTTTTTATATGATTTGAATTTTGTTTAATGCTTTTCTTTTCTTCTTTTTTATGACACTCCAATTTAGACCATCTCTTTAAGTTTTAATTTAAGAATATTACAGACAGTATAACTCTAATTCGCCTCTACAGTTCTTAATCTGGAATGTAATTCTTAAAACATTGCAAATACAGTAATGTTTTTTTTTACATAATGGGGAAAACTGAAATAAAAAGATTTTTAAGAGATTGTGTGAACTATAACCTCTTTTATGACCAACATCTTTATCATCACTATATGTATATACAAATCAATTTACACACTGATACAGAACATTGGGGGAAAAAAACCCAAATAAATGATTTAGCCTCTTAACCCTTAGATAAATTGTTGTAGCCTCTTTGTCTCTAAATTATTCTTGCTTGTTAATATTATGAAGAGAATTAATACCACTAGACAGGGCACGGGAGATAGAATGACAATAAAACGAGAAATTCTTTTGTCGTTCTTCACCACCATGGCAACAAAACAAATATTTTGCATATGCTATGGTGCAACAGTTACCTCCGACATTTAAATCACAGTTACACAAATTTATCTGTTCTTTGCACTCTAAGAGTTCCATTAATTCTGTAGCGCCTAAAAACACTCCATATGCTTTCCACACTTAGTACATTATTTATTTTCTTGAAGGTTTTTGTTTTTCACAACAGATACCCTTTTTTTACTTGCATACTAGATATTTGTATGTGAAGCTGTTAAGATAGCGAAATGCCTGCATGGAAAGCAATATCAGTGGTTAATTTCACATCTCCTTTCATCTCTATCTGTCTGCAACCATGATGCTGCACTCATAGAAGACACAATATCCTTTTTATAGTGCTTTCCACCTAACAATATATCCTAAATGTCATAATAATGAGCAAAATTACTTCAATATGCTAAAACCTGTAGTTTTACCTTAGTTCCTCTAATTGTAATCCTTCAGATTCAAGTAAAGAAGATAAATGAATATGCTAATATGATGATAAATTTGACAGTCTTGTTTGGAAGCAGACTTGATCCTTATTATTATAATGAAAATGTGATTATACAAAAAATAAACAATTTATGAACCAAAATCAAGAAATTCCAGATGAGATGAAATTAGATAGGGCTCAATAGCTGAATGCATGGGTGTGTCATGTTTGGGAATATTTGCTTTTCTATTTACAGAGTTTAGTTGTTCTAAATTTCTTTTACCTTTTCTTTTTTTTTTTTTTGCTGAAAAAATGCTTTTGTTTTTAGATACAAAGTATATTTGTTCTATCAAATATATAACCTTCATACAATTACTGAAAGAAATAATGTCAATAATGTTTGATTGCTTTCTTTATTTCAAATCCCCAAATTATTTTTTTTTTAATTTGTCATTTTTTCAATTTACGAACATGTACAAAAAATGTATGTAAAGTTTACAGATGAAATGCCGCATATTTTGACCTGTGCTAAAGATATACAGTGGAAAATGGCTGACTCAAAGTGGTCTGAATGCTGAGGTGGTCTGAATGTTGATGTGGTCTGAATGTTGAGGTGGTCTTTTCAGTTTGCTTCTGAACTTATCAAAACATTTATCAAGAGGCTGGAAATGGTCTGAAATGATAGGTGGTCTTCTAAGTGAGGCAGTCTTTAGGCGAGGTTCTACAATATTCCAATTTAGTGTACAGTATGGTCCTTGAAGTACAACATTTTTTTATGATATTTGGCCATTTTGAAGTTGAGTCTCACCATAAGGCCCTTGACTTTAATTTCTTATGCTAAAATGACTTCACTCAGAGCACTTGGTGAAATTACTACTGTGGTACTATCTTGGGAGACTTTTAACATGATAGACCACCTGAATTGAGAGACCTCTGTCATGAAAGACCACCTGTCTTGAAAGACCTCTCTCATGGAAGACTGCCTGTCTTGACAGACCTCTCTCATGGAAGACTGCCGGTCTTGAAAGACCTCTCTCATGGAAGACTGCCTGTCTTGACAGATCTCTCTCATGGAAGACTGCCTGTCTTAACAGACCTCTCTCATGGAAGACTGCCGGTCTTGAAAGACCTCTCTCATGGAAGACTGCCTGTCTTGACAGATCTCTCTCATGGAAGACTGCCTGTCTTAACAGACCTCTCTCATGGAAGACTGCCTGTCTTGACAGACCTCTCTCATGGAAGACTGCCTGGTCTTGAAGACCTCTCTCATGGAAGACTGCCTGTCTTGACAGATCCTCTCTCTGCCTGTCTTAAATGACCTCTCTCATGGAAGACTGCCTGTCTTGACAGACCTCTCTCATGGATGACTGCCTGTCTTGACAGACCTCTCTCATGAAAGACCCTGTCTCAGACCTCTCTCATGGAAGAATGCTGTCTTGACAGTCTCTCATGGGAAACTGCTCTTGAAAGACCTCTCTCATGGAAGACTGCCTGTCTTGAAAGACCTCTCTCATGGAAGACTGCCTGTCTGACCTCTCTCATGGATGACTGCCTGTCTTGATGGACCTCTCTCATGGAAGACTGCCTGTCTTGACAGACCTCTCTCATGGAAGACTGCCTGTCTTGAAAGACATCTCTCATGGAAGACTGCCTGTCTTGACAGATCTCTCTCATGGAAGACTGCCTGTCTTGACAGACCTCTCTCATGGAAGACTGCCTGTCTTGACAGACCTCTCTCATGGAAGACTGCCGGTCTTGAAAGACCTCTCTCATGGAAGACTGCCTGTCTTGACAGATCTCTCTCATGGAAGACTGCCTGTCTTAACAGACCTCTCTCATGGAAGACTGCCTGTCTTGACAGACTGCCTGTCTTGACAGACCTCTCTCATGGAAGACTGCCTGTCTTGACAGACCTCTCTCATGGAAGAATGCCTGTCTTGACAGACCTCTCATGGGAAACTGCCTGTCTTGAAAGACCTCTCTCATGGAAGACTGCCTGTCTTGACAGACCTCTCTCATGGAAGACTGCCTGTCTTAAAAGACCTCTCTCATGGATGGCTGCCTGTCTTGATGGACCTCTCTCATGGAAGACTGCCTGTCTTGACAGACCTCTCTCATGGAAGACTGCCTGTCTTGAAAGACATCTCTCATGGAAGACTGCCTGTCTTGACAGACCTCTCTCATGGAAGACTGCCTGTCTTGACAGACCTCTCTCATGGAAGAATGCCTGTCTTGACAGACCTCTCATGGGAAACTGCCTGTCTTGAAAGACCTCTCTCATGGAAGACTGCCTGTCTTGACAGACCTCTCTCATGGAAGACTGCCTGTCTTAAAAGACCTCTCTCATGGATGACTGCCTGTCTTGATGGACCTCTCTCATGGAAGACTGCCTGTCTTGACAGACCTCTCTCATGGAAGACTGCCTGTCTTGAAAGACATCTCTCATGGAAGACTACCTGTCTTGACAGACCTCTCTCATGGAAGAATGCCTGTCTTGAAAGACCTCTCTCATGGAAGACTGCCTGTCTTGACAGACCTCTCTCATGGAAGACTGCCTGTCTTGAAAGACCTCTCTCATGGAAGACTGCCCGTATTGACAGACCTCTCTCATGGAAGACTGCCTGTCTTGACAGACCTCTCTCATGGAAGACTGCCTGTCTTGAAAGACCTCTCTCATGGAAGACTGCCTGTCTTGACAGACCTCTCTCATGGAAGACTGCCTGTCTTGAAAGACCTCTCTCATGGAAGACTGCCCGTATTGACAGACCTCTCTCATGGAAGACTGCCTGTTTTGACAGACCTCTTTCATGGAAGACTGCCTGTCTTGACAGATCTCTCTCATGAAGGACCACCTGCCTTAAGAGTCCACATTCCAAAAACGTTGCAGTTAAATGATATATTTTAACAAATTCTCTTCTGAGAGATCATCAGGGCCCGGCACCATAAAACTTGAGAATTTACTCAAGTCTGAGAATATTCTCAAATTCGCCTCCTCAGCCAATCAGATTTGAGGATTTGCCACACTTGAGTAAAATTTCTAGACTTAAGTAATTCTTAAGTTTTATGGTGCTGGACCCTGTTTTAAAAGATCACATTTCAGTGTTAGATTGGGCAGTCTTCGACAGGTTTTCTTGTACCTGTGTTAAAAACTAATAGAAAGTTTATAACCAAATCTTGAAAGACCATCCCATCAACCACTGAAATTTGGTTTCTCAAGACAGGTGGTCTCTATAAAGAGTTAGAATCTTAAAGAATTATTTAACTGAGTGATTTTCAAAATGTGGTCACAAAAGAGGGGTGCTTTTTCATGAGAGTGGTCTTTCAAGACAGGTTCCACTGCACACTGAAATATTTTACAGTATTAAAAATATTTCCAAAAGAATAGAATTCAAAATGTTGTCTTTCAACAGTATATTTTTTTAAAAAGTTAAATTGCAATCTACATTAGTGAAAAACCAACAATTTATTGTGTACAAAGAATAAGCTTATCAATTAACTAATCCATCCCCTGAGAACAATGGACTCTTCTATAAATCAATACTTATAAGGCCAGTCCAAATGTGTCTATAGGGATGAATGAGTTAAAGTTTTAATAAAAAACATCAAGACAGGAAGGGTTAAATACATAGAACATATCATTTTAATATTTTTTTCCTGAAGATTATAAGCTTGGGGAACATTAAAAGATAAAACTAATGGCATATGACAGTCTCGTGGTGGTGATGTGATAATGATATTGGTTAACCACTTGAATTCAAGTGGAACTGTGTGTTTGTATGATAACACATAAACCATTAAGCCTGCTAATTACAAATTCAAATGATATACAGTAGATTAGAAACATAAAGGAAATAAAACAACATGTGAGGGAGGGGTGTCAATAAGAAATTATCAATTACACTCACCCAAAAACTTGGACAAAAAGATTCATACTTAAGACTATTGTTTATTTTGTAATTGATTATTGTCCTGTCAAGAATTTTTCACTAGTATGCAGAATTTTTCACCAAGTCTCGGGTATGGACTAGACTTGGCTAATACTGAACTAAGTCTTATACACAGCCAACGTTCTAACCTTTCAGTCACTAAGTGACTATCAGGGTGACCTGTGGCCGAGTGATTTGAGCATCATGCTTTTAACTATTCGACTCTCTAGTAGCACAAGTTCAAGTCCAAATGGAACCTATGTTGATTTAGTAAAATCCATACATATGTAACCTGGCAGGGCGGAGTCTCCTGAACTCTTGACCTGGACGAGTTTAAATTTGATGTAAAACATTACAATTATACCGACAAGAGTATTTGTTCCTACTTTTTATCATAGGTATGGTTATCCAGTTGGTAATAAAACACAATTTCTGTGATGCCTGTTATAACTAAAAAGTGAGTAGAATCAATCATATTATAATTAAAAGGTTACTCCGCCCTGCCATGTTACAACTTACAAGTTATGTGAATCGGACAATTACACCCAGTAGTGGGATAAACAGTTGAATGAGGTAATTTGCCAATGTGTTACATTCTGTTATGACTTTAAAGTAAACCTTATCTGATAAGGTAAAGTGCCACAAACTTAAACCTGTGCTATAGACCAGGTACTGAGACTGAACTTGGCTTTTGAATAATTTCGAGTATTGTTTTACACCACACTTACAATTTTTTCAGTTGTAGGATGGCAGCCAGTTTTTGATGATAGAGGAGAGAACCTGGTAAAGGTATACTCGGAAAGAAACCTGCAAGTAAACTGATAAACTGAGAAACCTGCAAGTAAACTGATAAACTGAGAAACCTGCAAGTAAACTGATAAACTGAGAAACCTGCAAGTAAACTGATAAACTGAGAAACCTGCAAGTAAACTGGTAAACTTTCTAGCAAAAAAAAAGCTTAGGTTCCAGCGGAACTTGAACCTGCACTGACCAGAAGTGAGAGACTGCAAGGCAAATGCTAAACTACTGCAATCACCTGAACAAGGGTAAAACAATACATGTATGTTGTCTGAAAGTGTGAATACCATCTGCTTACCAATCCATAATGCCCCTAAACATGACCCTGAGTCAACATACCAATGTTCAATTTCCTACTCATCCAGATGCATGTAGCAATCTCAGTACATTTACTTCTGTTCAATTTTTTTTTTTAGATTTTTTGGGTAGAAAATAGTCCTCTGTCTAAAGTATCCCTTCAGTTGCTTTATATAAAAATTATCTTGTTGTACTCAATAGTTTTAAGGAACGTTAAAGGTCAAGACAGACAAAAATCTCAACAAACCCAAAAAGGACATGTCCACCAGTGGTTTGATCCCCTATGAATAAAAATCAGCTTGCTGTTTCTGACAAGAAATTTGAAAGGTCATTGCCAAGAATTCAAAGGGGAGATAATCAAAAAATAAATAAATCAAAACAGAAATAAATAAGGCAAAATTAGGGCAAGTAATATATTACTCACACAAACCTATTATTTACAAAGGACAACAATTTCTTTCCAGAAATAACCCAGAATGGATCACTTCCAAAACCTCACAAGTCATAACCTACATCTTATATCTATTTACCCCAAACATAATATAAACTGCTAACAGGTAGATGGATAAAGCTCTTCATCCATGTAAAATTTGTGGACAGCCCTGATACAGTGGAACCTGTATTAAGAGACCACCCCATCAGCCACAGAAAAGTGGTCTCTCAAGACAGGTGGTCTCTAAAAAGAGGTTTTATATAAAATATTATTTTACAAAGTGGTTTTTCAAAATGTCTTAAAAAAGGACAGGTGGTCTTTCAAGACAGGTTTCACTGTACCAACAATAAAATATTGATATTAAGAGGGAAAATAAAGGAGACAAAGTGGAAGATGAATTATTCACTAAAAACCTTTGCACACTTCCTGTTAAAAAATAATCATTTCTAACATTTGCAATTATAAAACTTTATCCAAAATTTTAACCTTACATATTGAGCAAGAGTGTCTAGACCATGGCAACATTTTTAAAACATCAAAATCATTTTTTTAATCTCTTCTTCCACAGTATATTTGCTGTTCTCCCAAAGATAAAAACAAAACAAAAGAAATCAGCATTTTACTAGCATGATTAAGTTTATGATGAACAACTACCAGTCTTTAAAAAAAACTTTATCTTCAAAATTTAGAAGTTTATTCACAATGGATGACCCACAATGTTACAATTGGTCCTTGAACCTTAAGTTTGAGGCTAAAGAAAAAACTTACAGCACTTTATATATATATATAAGCTGTTGGGATCTTTACAGATATAAAAAAAATGGCTAAATGTTTTAAAATAGATTCCATACAAATGTTTTTGTCAATTTTTGCATGATGGAGCAAAAGAGGAATATTAATAAAATTATCTAAAAAAATGGTTTATGTTCAAAGGCCAATGCTCTGTTGACGAAGGTTAGCGATGATTTGAAATATATTTCTAAATATACATCAAATATTTGTTGTAGATATCCCATGATACAAAACATGTGTTTATTTGATAGAGTGTTCTATTTCTGTTGATTGTTTTATAAATATAGAACAACTTTCTTATCATAAAATATTATTTTAATATTACTTATTCACCAGTCAATTACTCATACTATTTTTTATAGATATAGAACAACTTCCCCATATCAAGAGTTAATTGGATGTATTGACATTTTCCTACAAATACAACAACTTCTCTATAAAGTAAATGTGCTATTTTTCACAAGATAGTTATTTGTATTCCTCTATGTCCAGTTTCCTACTCTAATTTTGTACTCTCATTATTTTTGTTGTCTATATCGGTTTTCATTTCATCTTTTTGATGTGATAGTTATAATGTACGAGCATTCACTCATCAAAAACAGGAAGAAAGATAGAGCTCTTCATGGTCAACTAGTACACTAATTAATCACTTTGTTTACAAGTTGACCAACTGACCCAGTGTGACCAATCAACCTGATACACGGCATGGCCTATCTCATTAATAATCAATGTGAAATTGATTACAGAAATGTGTCTGTCTCCAGCTGTAGTAACACATACAACCTGTTGTAGGGACTGGATGTCTGAGAAATATATCTACACTAAAAGATGATCTTCACCGACAGCTGAGAGTTGCACAATCAATCTTACATTTATACATAGAATACTGAGATAAATCTAAAGTAACAGGAAACAGCCGAAATATACATCATAAAATTTAGGCAATAGAGTAATGATAATCTGAAATCAAGTTTATTTCTGATATCAAATTCATCTTGATGTCTCTCAATATATAAAACTCTGGGGGAGGGTGTAATAAGGTCTCTATGTGTGGTGAAAAATGGTTATGAGAAATATTTGTCAGCAGTTGACTTGTACAGTACTTAACATCCCAACATATTTCATACATTACAGTCAAATCAACATTAAATACTGAATGAAGGTAAAGATCAAAGGTGACCGGTTGATACAGGTGACAAGTTGATACAGGTGGCCATTAGATAACAGTAACATTGAACAAGTCATAGAACCCAGATTGGTGAACTGACAAATTTAGAACTGTGCTAAAACCCCTGCCAGTGCTGTGAAGATTCTCATAGTGTACCACACTTACCAAACCACAAAATTTAGGTTTTCCACACAGGTTTATTCTGACACATTTTGGGGTTTTAAAAGGTTTATCGGACAAAAAAATGGATTTGAAAAGGTTTATCTGACAAAAGAATTGGGGTTTTAAAAGGTTTATAAAAAAAGCATCATTTTGGATATTCAAAGTTTATCAGACACAACACTAAGAGTTTCTAGGGTATGTCTGACCCAACATTTAGGGTTTCTAGGGTATATCTGACACAACATTTTGGGTTTCTCAGGTTTACTTGACACAAAATTTGTGACTTTTAAGATTTATTTGACACAAAACTGTTTATCTGACATAGTATCTGGGGTTTTTTAAGGTTTACTTGACATAAAATGTGGTATTTATATGACAAAACTTTATGGATTTCTAAAGTTTATCTGACACAATAGTAAGGGTTCTAAGGTTTATCTGACACAATAGTAAAGGTTTCTAAGGCTTATCTGACATAATAGTGAGGGTTTCAAAGGTTTATCGGTCATAAAAATGGGTATTTTGCTTATTTGACAAAACTTTAAAGGTTTCCAAAATTTATCTGACACAATAATGAGGGATTCTAAGGTTTTCTGATGTAATAGTGAGGGTTTCTAAGGTTTATCTGTCATAAAATTTGGTATTTTGGTAATTTGGCAAAACTATAAGGGTTTCTAAGGTTTATCTGACACAATAGTGAGGATTTCTAAGGTTTTCTGATTTAATAGTGAAGGTTTCTAAGTTGTATTTAACATAACATTTGTTTTTTTTTTTTGTTTAAGGTTTTGTTACATGCACCCCTTTAAGCTGCCAAATTTACATAGAAAAACTTCCCGGGGTGAGGTATCATGCTGGAGACTGATGTCAATACAATAAGGGTCGACTTATGGTTCTTTAAAATGTTCTAGTCGTTGTGACATGGAATGTTATGTTGGAAATCTAGGCTTTCAGTCTGTGTCTGATACTGAAGAAGAACTATGACAAAATATTCAACACTAAAGTATGTTGTTAAAACACAAACCCTGTTTTATAAAACTCTCCAGGTATGCCAGGCATCAATCTAGTACATGTTATAATAAAATGTTAGTTATTTACATGAAATATTCCCACATCCACTTATTCACTTTAGAATATATCTCAAGTTATGTAATGCACTACAAGTAAATTACATAGTTTGGCATCATAATTGCATGATAAATATTTCGTTAATGGAATTTGATTTGCAATTGAAGATTTCCCACTTCCTAAAGACTAGATTAATATGTATAAAGAGCACATGCTACAGGCATTTATTACATGAATGGCATCAACTTATATCATGGTTGTACATATACGTATAAGAGGTATTCTGATAAGACTAACTACAACAATATTCTCATTGGACTCAAGTCGCTATGACTTTTTATATAGCAATTTTCTGTTAAAGTGACTTTAGCTCATGACTTTGTATTAATATACATATCAATTTTCTGTTAAGTTGCTTTTGTTCATGACTTTGTGTATCAATTTCATGACTTTTGTTCATGACTTTGTATTAATATACATATCAATTTTCTGTTAAGTGGCTTTAGCTCATGACTTTGTGTATCAATTTTCATGACTTTAGTTCATGACTTTGTATTAATATACATATCAATTTTCTGTTAAGTGGCTTTAGCTCATGACTTTGTGTATCAATTTTCATGACTTTAGTTCATGACTTTGTGTATCAATTTCATGACTTTAGCTCATGACTCTGTACATTAATTTTCTGTTAAAGTGATATGAGCAGTCCTACGTGAAAAAATTGACATGCCCATTTTATGTGATATTCTGCCCATTTTATGTGATATTCTATCTTGTATATATTCCAAACAGACCATCTGGTAGTAGGACAACAAATGCATGTGTAAAATTGCAACAATCTTGCCAAACATAACACGTAATATCAGATATTTTTTGTCCGCCATACTTTAAGAGCATTGCAAATGACCTTTCAGTAATTTTTTACGAAGATTACCGAGTGACCAACAAACACGTGCTATTTGCAGTTAATATGCATTCTATTCTATTACTCTCTGCGTTCATTTTCATAAATCATCATTTCATACCTAAATAAGGCAAAGTTTGTCTTTTTCGTTGTTTCAAAACATTCATTTCTGAAATTGTCCACGTGCCAGGTATATCGGGTGATCTTGACCCATTTTTAACTCGTCCCATCGCATTCTTGGCTTTGTCATTCTTGACACATATGATCATGAATTGCCCAACTCCACCGGACTCCAGTGGCACTATTGTAAAACATTAGGTACGCATACTTTTCACAATTATATTGTTTTGATTTTGTCAACGTCAGCATTCAGTGTAATATCAAAGATCGGAAATTTTTTTTTAAGTTACCTGATATATTTATTCATATATTTATCTGATTTTCTTCAGATATTTAAAATAGCGTTGAAAAGTATATATTTTACATAATATATGCACTTTCCAATAAAAATCACATCCTGTATTTTTAAAATAAATATAAAACAGATAAAAATCGACTGACTTTAACATAGTCCGAGTGCGTAAAGGACCGAGATCCCCTGACCGAATTAAAAAGTACATTTGATATGGCGAAAGAGTTTATCTGAAAGGTCAATGCATACAGCTGGATTTTTTAAAGTAAGGGAAAACTTAAATTTTAATAAAACAAATAATTTCGAAAAGAAGATCTTTTAATGTTTTAAGTGTTTGATAATGTATTTGACCACACATTTTATTATATTCTTGACTATATGTCATGGGAAAAAAATAATCATTGTGACAGCTTATATCGCTTTAAATGACTTGGTAATGCCAATGTATAATATAGAATTTCTGTCAAGTGACTGGCTCTTGACTTTGTATATCAATGAATTTGTGTTTCAATTTCCATGACTTCAGCTCATGACTTAGTATATACCAATTTTTTGTTAAGTGACTTTCCCTCTTGACTTTGTATACCGGTATATCAATTTTCTGTCAAATGACTTTAGTACATAACAATTTTCTGTTAAATGACTTTGTATATTAATTTAAACATCAATATAAGTTCACCTGTAATTATTTGTCATATGAATATCAGATGTGTTCTGATACAAAAATGTATAATTGTACCAATTAATGTTTGATATTTGACCATATAAAATGTTAGTAGCAAAGTACATCTGACCTTCACAATCACCTGACGGATGTATATTTCAAACTAGTACCCTATTAATTTTATCAAACGAGAAAGGACATAAAATTTTCACCAGGTAATCAAAACACTTGGAACCTTTAATAAAAATTGAGAATATCAGTCAACAGGTCATTTAATCAAAGTACTGAAAAACTGATACGGGTTGATGGCAATCGTAAGTTTTAATGAGGTATAGTACACTCAGTATACTGAATACTTTTTAATTCTGTAAAATTAGGTTTTACAAAAAAGTAACTAAATATCGGGTCAGACATTTTGCCTAACATGAGTACTGATGGCCTATTTATTATGCAATAAACTACATAGATCATTATTATAAATCTTGCGCTTATAAACATTGTTTCATCCATATTAAATTTCTATGTGACAGGGCAGTATTATACCCTTAAGCTTTACTTCCTATAAGTAGCCTTAATTCTCTAGGTCAATACATGTTCATGTAAAACATTTTTCCAACTTCAAAGACCGCCACGAGTTTCTCAACAGTGCGCAAGAATTGTTAACAGTCCAGTCTATCACTTTTAATGTCAATTCTATCACAAGAGTATAATGTAAAAAAAGTAATTGAAAAGTAACATTCTAAAGCAAATTTATAATATCTTAAAATTCATAAAGGACGCCGAACTGACCTTTAATAGCATATAATTCAACAAGTCTTGTAGACCTATATCTTTTCAGTGAATTGTTCCTATATTTTCAACATTTTAAGCAAAAAAATACGAATTAAAGTGGGATTTGGAAATTTCAATCTTGAAGTTGAGTTTATGTTGCTGAAATGCACATACATGTGAAATTTTGCGGCAATGTAATGTGTTATTAACTCCATACTGCAAAATGTGCTTTGACTTGTTACCAATAAACAACTTAGCATAACATAACTGCGTTGATGTTCCATCAACTTGTAAAAATGTTTCATTGGCTGAGAATAAATCCATTTCACAATTTTCAGATTATATTACACAAGAAGCCCAATGGACCTTAACAGTCACCTGAGTAAACTCTATGATAACAGTATAATATGTTAACAATAGGTTCACGAGAAGAATATTTTCTAAGATGTATCAAATTTTGGCCCTTTTTGGAGTCCCTATGGGTTCTATCTCCTTTCAACTTGCAACTTTAAGTGGCTTTACATGTGGAGAGTTCATACCATGTTTGTTTAAAGTTGGCTTATTGGTTGTTTAGAAGAAGTAAAAAACATCAAAAATTTGCAAAAAGCTGATATTTTCCATTTACTTAGGTGTCTGTGATCTTGACCTTTGACCTAATAGCATTGAAACTTTGTCACAATTATCCCTAAATACTTTGTATAAACTTTTCCATATATTTTTGTATACAAACAGTCAATCAGATTTTGGTTTAAAAGCAATCTGTATAACACTGCACCTTATTTAATTCTAAACACAATATCTGAAATCTTAGTTTAAACAATCTGACCTATATATACTTGACACAAGTATTGATAACAGTTGAACAATCTTACCAAGATATTACAAATTGATCTATTTATAAATATAGTTTCCTTAAACATCCTATATTCTGTGAACTTGATATCATTTTCTGTTGTAAACTGCTAACAATGGCTCCATCTGGCAGATCATTCAGCTTAATAGCCAGACACTAAAACTGATTTTCAAGGCAGTGATGATTCCTATTGTCAAGCCCTGGACATGACATGTGAAAGTGATAAGTCAATCTGATAAGACTTTATACTGACATGTCATGTGACTTTGTACTGACATGCCATGTGACTGTAACCTACCAATTGGTCATGTGACTGTACTAACATGTCATGTGACTTTGTACTGACATGCCATGTGACATTATATTTATACTGGTATGACATGTGACTTTGTACTGACATCACATGTGACTGTACTGACATGCCTTTGACTGCAGTTGCAGCATGTTAAAACATATAGCATAGAACTTTATCGCACGATCATCCCATCTGCCAGTGAAATGTGGTCTTTTCAGAAAGGTGGTCTCTCAAAATAGGTTTTATATAATGAATTATATAACTATGTGGTTTTCAGAATGTGGTCTCATAAGACAGGTGGCCCCTGTGACATTGGTCTCAGAAGACGCATTCCATTCCACTGCATCTACCACATAAATCCAGAGTGTAGGTAAAAATTTGTGGCATTTTGCCTAAAGCTGGTGAATCCTTAAATGGGAACATTATTTGGGAGGGAAGAAAGGGTTCTCCTGACATTTTGTCTCAGCTAGCTTAAAAAGTCAAGTTTTTACTTTTATGAGAAATAAATTGTTTTACTGGAGGATTAAAGAAACAAAATAAAAACTTTACAAGTTTCCAAGCCATTTTCCCTTTCAGTGTCTTTATTTATGTAATTTAGAAGTGTATGAGAGACAGAACAAGTTTATCTGTTGTGATGTTAAATTTAGAAAAGTACATACAGGTTAATAGAATTCTTTATGTTGATGACATATATGTACTTTGAAGACATATATGTACTGATATTATATATTATGTATATGGCCCCTTATGCAAGTTCAGATTTAATTAACAAGTAATAAGAAACTTATTTCAATGCTGTGTCAAATTTACTTGTGTATATATGTCAGAACAATATACAAACAAAACAACAACAAACAAAATAAGCATAGGTAGAAATGTTCCTGTTCTTCTGTAATCAGCAACAATTAAATTGCATGACCATACTATATGAAAATCATCACCCCTGTTCCATGTTATCTATGCATTATAGTTTGCCAGGTCATCCAGAGGTCATATGGTCATTTTGTTTTTATTTGTGGCCAGTTTTATAGCCATTAAATTGTGGGAAAATTAATTCTGTCTATCAAGGCTTAAAATTTCTCACATCAATTTGTCTGAGTAACTGTGACGAAGATAAGCATGATTTGTGTATTGGATTGGCAGTTCAGAAGCTTGTACAATGTTTTAATCGGCATGTGCATATGGATCAAATGAAAATAACTAGATCCCTACCACAGACAGCCGGAAACAAGATGTAAAATTGTAAAGGTTATTTCAGATCATAGCAAGAACAGAATCTCATAGCTGCTTGTGTGACTGAGAAAAAGGAGATAACTTTAAAAAAACAATTTCTCCTTAATCTGTTTGGATATTGAGTTTTGATTTTACTGCAAATAACAACCTAAAGGAGCAAAAAATGATACAGCAAGACAATAATTATCTCCCCTTACCTTTGATACTCTAGCCAAGGCCGACATCTAGACTCATCATGACTACAAATCCAACAACTGCTCCCCAGGATGCAATTTTTCCATTTCCCCTAAATTGTGCAAAAAATGTAAAAAGGATTAAATGAAATCACTAAAGTTCAAGTAGAAAAGTGTGTGAAATGAAATCAATGGATGTCATGTATTTGATAATCTAGGCATTTTCAATTGTTTATCAGAAACACCTGTACTGTGTGTGAGATTTGTTGCATATCTACAGTCAAATTTGTCTATAAAGGCCACTCAAGGAATAGGTAAAAGTAGCCATTACAGACAGGTGACCGTTATACAGAGGTTTATTCATTATAAAAAAGTTAACACATGTTATGTTGAACTGTTTTTATAGGCAGGTGCCCTTTTATACAGAAGTGACGTTTAATACAAGTTTCACTGTAATTGCCTTTTCTTAATAAAATCTTTAAGGTGCTGTTCAGTATACATGTAACAGTTGTAACCTTAATAACACTACAAAGTTTTCATCATTAGTCTATTTCATCTTAGCTGAGGTCATGCAAATAGTGAAGCATTAAATTCGCAGGAGTGTTTAATTACAGGTAGTTGGTCATCCCAAAGACTTGGGTGTCTAGTGGTCACACTTGCTTCTTACTAATGGGACAGAGGTTTGATTCTCAGATTGCATGTGGGATAGCCTGACAGTTTTTTTATGAGTACTGTATTTGACCAATTAAGCACCATGGCTTGGTGGGAAATGAAACATTGGTAAAAAAAAAAGAACAACAAACAAATCAAAATAGGTTTCATTAGAAATTGTACATTCATATAAAACTTTTATGATGATTATAACAGAAAATAAACAAGAACAGCCTGTATTTGTAATGTGGGACTGGCAGTAGGAAATATGTTTTTCATAGCCACTTAGGGTGTGTTTTAAAACCCTGCCTGAACCTGAGTTATTTATAACTGAATCAATTCTAAGAAGGAAATATTTGTCAGATCCAGAATTCATTTATGATTATTGGATGCAATCGGAAATGCACACTTGATTATTGATCAAAAGAATATGAAATCTAGAACATTTGATGATTCAAATGAATAAGAAACTTTGAAAATTTAAGTAAGGCATGTGAATGATCTAGAAAAATGACCTAAACTTTGTTTGGAGAAATCTTGAGTGAATGAAAAAATATAAACTCAATTGGTATAAATCATGTAAAAAGTTTTAAACAACAATCTCCTTCCCTCATGCAAATATATATACATGTATATTGTGATTTTCATTATCTGAAGTTTCAATAAAATCAACTCCTCAGTGTAGAATAAGTTGTGATGACAAGGCATATTGACAAAAAATCTAGGTCCATAGGGCCATGACTGGCTAAAATTTTAAACAGCGATCCCCTTTCTTCATGCAAATCTTCATAATATGATATTATATTATGTGAAGTTTCACTGAAATCAATTCAGCATTGTAGGAAGGGTTGCAATGAGAAGGTGTCAAATGCATATTGATAAAAAATCCAAAGGGTCATAACACAAATAAAATTTTATGAACAGCAATCCCCTTTCTTAAAGCAAATTTTTGCATAATGTGATATTTCATTGTGCAAAATTTTACTGAATCAGTGTAGGAGGAGTTGCAATGACAAGCTTGCCTCTGCAGAAAGACAGACAGACAGACAGACTGACAGAAGGACATGATGATTCCAGTACACCCCATCACAAGTTGCTGATGGATATGACAAATAAATACACACACACACACACACACACACACATACACACACACACACATACACACACACACACATATATATATATATACACATGTAGTCGAGACTGCTCAAGTGCCCCCTGTATATAAAGACTCCATGTCTAATGTGACTGTATCTTAGGTGGCCCAACAGTATTTCTTATATATTAACTGGTCTGTGTTAAGTGACTCCCTGTCTTATGTGACTGTATCTTAGGTGGCCCAACAGTATTTCTTATATATTAACTGGTCTGTGTTAAGTCACTCCCTGTCTTATGTGACTGTATCTTAGGTGGCCCAACAGTATTTCTTATATATTAACTGGTCTGTGTTAAGTCACTCCCTGTCTTATGTGACTGTATCTTAGGTGGCCCAACAGTATTTCTTATATATTAACTGGTCTGTGTTAAGTCACTCCCTGTCTTATGTGACTGTATCTTAGGTGGCCCAACAGTATTTCTTATATATTAACTGGTCTGTGTTAAGTCACTCCCTGTCTTATGTGACTGTATCTTAGGTGGCCCAACAGTATTTCTTATATATTAACTGGTCTGTGTTAAGTCACTCCCTGTCTTATGTGACTGTATCTTAGGTGGCCCAACAGTATTTCTTATATATTAACTGGTCTGTGTTAAGTGACTATTGTATCTAAGGTGGCCCAAAGTATTTCCTATATATTAACTGGTCTGTGTTAAGTGACTATTGTATCTAAGGTTGCCCAACAGTATTTCCTATATATTAACTGGTCTGTGTTAAGTGACTATTGTAACTGAGGTGGCCCAACAGTATTTCTTATATATTAACTGGTCTGTGTTAAGTGACTCCCTGTCTTATGTGACTGTATCTTAGGTGGCACAACAGTATTTCTTATATATTACCTGGTCTGTGTTAAGTGACTATTGTATCTAAGGTTGCCCAACAGTATTTCTTATATATTAACTGATTAGTATTAAGTGACTCCCTGTCTTATGTGATCAAATCTTCAAGTCCCTTAAGACAATTTCTACCTTTCTACCTTATATATATATATATATATATATATATATATATATATATATATATATATATATATATATATATATATATATATATATATATATATATATATATATATATATATATATATATATATTGTTTATCAGTTTAGGCTAAACAATCAGCATTATTAGCATAATATTTGATATAAACATATCATCATAAACTGGTGAAACCTAATTTTAACAAGGAAAGATAAGGTGACAAGTGTATGAGGTTGGTTTCTAGAATGCTGCAGATAGGTCTTGAAATATATATGACATCTTCCATCTTGCCCTGAGAAGGAGAAAGTAATTAATTTAAATGGGGCAGAAAACTATGATCCAACTTCATTATAAAAGCATAAAAATTAAAATAAAAAAAGAAAAAGTAAAAATAGAACAACAAAAATTATTGATGATAAGTAATGTACAACTGTACTCCTATAGGCTGTAACTTTACTCCTGTAAGATGTTCTGATGATAAAAACAACTGCAATCCTGTAGGAAGTTTTTATGATTAGGAACAATTGTACTACTGTAGAAAGGAAGTTCTGATGACAAGAACAACTGTACTCTTGCAGGATGTTCTGATTTCAAGAACTGTACCCCTGTAGGATGTTCTGATTTCAAGAACAACTGTGCCCCTGTAGGATGTTCTGATTTCAAGAATAACTGTACCCCTGTAGGATGTTCTGATTTCAAGAACAACTGTGCCCCTGTAGGATGTTCTGATTACAAGACCACCTATACTGTAGAAAGGAAGTTCTGATGACATGAAAAACTGTACCCCTGTAGGATCTTCTGATGACATGAACAACTGTACTCTTATGGAAAGGAAGTTCTGATGACAAGAAAAACCATACTGCTGCAGAAAGGAAGTCCTGAAGACAAGAACAAAGGAAGTTCTGATGAATAGGAACAACTGTACTCCTGTAGAAAGTAAGGTTAGAAAGGAAGTTCTAATGAATGGGAACAACTGTACTCCTGTAGAAAGGAAGGTTAGAAAGGAAGTTTTGATGAATAGGAACAACTGTACTCCTGTAGAAAAAATGTTGGAAAGGAAGGTTTGATGAATAGGAACAACTGTATTCCTATAGAAAAAATGTTGGAAAGGAAGGTTTGATGAATAGGAACAACTGTATTCCTATAGAAAAAATGTTGGAAAGGAAGGTTTGATGAATAGGAACAACTGTATTCCTATAGAAAAAATGTTGGAAAGGAAGGTTTGATGAATAGGAACAACTGTATTCCTATAGAAAGGAAGTTCTGATGTCAAGAACAACTATACCCTTGAGGAAAGGAAGTTCTGGTGTCACGAAAAACTGTACTCCTGTAGGAAGCTCTGATGACAAAAACAATTGTACTCCTGTAGAAGTTCTGATGACAAAAACAACTGTACTCCTGTAGGAAATTCTGATGCCAAAAACATTTGTATTCCTGTAGGAAGTTCTAATGACAAAAACAATTGTACCCCTGTGTGAAGTTCTGATAACAAGAACAACTGCTCCTGTAGAAGTGAAGGTTAAAGAGGAAGTTTAGAAAGAAAGTTATGATGAATAGGAACAACTATACTCCTGTAGAAAAGAAGTTCTGATGGATAGGAACAACTTTACACCTGTAAAAAGGAAGGAGTGGCAGAATTCAGTATACATGTATGTGAAAGGACAGGTAGATACAGGCAACAGTGTACCTGAAAGGACAGCTAGATACAGACAACAGTATACCTGAAACCCCAGATAAACACAGAAAACTGTGTACTTGAAAGGACTGGTAGATGCAGGCAACTGTGTACCTGAAATTTCAGATATACACAGACAACTGTGTACCTGAAAGGACTGGAAAATACTGGCAACTGTGTACCTGAAATGTCAGCTAAACACAGACAACTGTGTACCTGAAACAACTCGTAGATACAGGCAACTAACTGTTCCTGAAAGGATGGATAAACACAGACAACTGTGTATCTGAAAGGATTGGTAGATACAGGCGACTGTGTACCTGAAAGGACTGGTAGATACAGGCAACTGTGTACCTGAAAGGACAGGTAAACACAGACAACAATGTACCTGAAAGGACGGTAGCTACAGACAATTGAAAGTATGTGTACAGACAGATGTAACAACTATAGGATTAAAATTTGATAGATTCAGACCATTTTATTTACTCAGAAAGAAAGGAGAGTGCTTTTTTAACTGTAACTAGTGATGCCTTCATATCAGTGAATATTGTTGGCAATATACAAAACAACAACAACAACAACAACAACAACAACACTTTATTGGTTTTGAAGGGGCCTTTGTAGCCGAGTTGTTAGAATGTTGCACTTTAAACTACAAAGTCTCTCCTCAAGTCAGCGCTGGTATGAGAGCTCCACTGGAACCTAAGCTGACTTTGCGAGAAAGTTTATCAGTTTACTTACTGTAGGCCAGTGGTCTCTACCCGGGTACATTGTAACCGTGTTCTCTCCTCCATCATTAACTGCCTGCCATCATGTGTCTGTAAATTGAGTGTGGCATAAAATACCAAACAAACTAACAAAACAACAACTGATCTTGAAATTCCTTGGACATAGTTGCATTTACATTGTACAATATTAAGGTCTTGTGATATTATATTATCTATTACAATGACAAAACTGTCAATGTTTCAGGAAGTCCATAGCACAGGTCTTAATTTGTAGCACTTATTCTGAAGCCATGATGTCCAAAAACAAGAACAACTGAACTAAAAAGGAATAATTAAACTTTTAACTTGACAGTACAGTAAAACCTGCTATAGTGGCCACCTCTATATAAGGATTACCTGTCTATAAAGGCCAGTTTTGAAAAGTCCCTTGACTGCATACTTCAACTAAATTGAACCTGTGTATAAGGGTCACCTGCACATAAAGGCCAATATTTTCTCGTCCCTTGGGTGGCCCCTATATACAGGTTTTACTGTACATAAATAAACATAAGTGTTTCAACATATGTTTACATGGTATATATAAAAACGAAAGCTTCAAAGAATTTCAGCTATAAAAAAAATGAAGGATCAAGATATCGTGGTTTTAATTACTACCACGGCAAACACAAAAGGACAAAGTACAAAGTTAACCCTACCTTTACACAAAATAAATCAATCTGGATTGCAATTAGTGTTCCCGATTTAAAATTACTCATGCTTTTACTCACGATAAATCGTAAATTTAAACTACAACTTTCTCTGCTTCTATAAATGACAAAAATAACTTGAAACTAAGTTGGGAGACTGATTTATAATGTTTCACCTGAGGGCAAACTAACGAATTAGAAAACAATAGCATAACGAGAAAATGCTAATTATTTTGGACAATTCTTTGAAGTCCTACAACAATGTCAAATCAAATCTGTGCAAATCATCCATTTTAAAATTTTATTCTTTTTTGTAAGATAAAAGTATTTTTGTGTACTGCATATCTATAAATACCGGTGTTCTTAAACAATTGAATTACATGTTTTCTAGGCTAAATACAACATGCTTAAGATTGTTTTTGTAGAAGAAAATAATCCCATCCATCTGAAACTGAGGTTGCTATAATTTGTAATTACTGTACATGTATTTGACCTATTAAGTGCGCAGGGCACTACAAAAATTAGGCAGAATGGGTGGGCACATATTGGGGCCAATTAATAGTAAAATTTTGAGAGTGCAGGTTTGAGCCCAGGTGGAACCTAAGCTGATTTCGTTGATATCACTGTGATGTTTGTACATGTACTTGGGATCAAGATGACATCACTGTACAGTCAACTTTCAAATTATCGCCACACAATTCATCGCCTTTCTTGCAGTACTGCCACATTTGTTCAGGAACATTTCTCCTGCTGGATCTAATTTTTCTTTATAATGCCAAATTCATTATCTCCACCTGCAAAAATGCCCATTTCAGAATGTTGGATATCTATATACACTAGTCACAGGTGAATGTGATATGATATGATAATTACTTAATATGAACTGTTGATCTGTTTTCTGTTCATAAAAGATACGATATGTATCTATGACATCAAAGAATGGTAATTCTATTCCCCCCCCAAAGATGCAGAAAGTCAATTCATCTCCAAACTCAAAATACCGCTATAATTTCTGAATAACAATAGGTGTCAGTTTATCGAGAGTTGACTGTATATTAACATAATACTTAATAATGTAAGTTTTTTGCATGCTTAAAAAATCTTTAATCTTTACTATTTGACCTGTTGTAAACAAGAGAAAACATTTTTTTATTAGGATAGGTAAATTATAGCAAAGAAAGCACTCCTAATTATAAATGGACTTAAATTAGAATTTTTAACCTGTGTATCTGCTTACAGGTGTGAAATTTTACATGCCTGTATCATTGAGACAATATAAACAGGTGTTAAAATTATCTGGAGATAAAATTGTTAGAATTCTCAGATGAAGTGGAGCCAATGGAAATATGGCTCTCAAACATCTAAATTCTTTGTAATGCAACATTGTGTTCTTTATTTCTATTTTTATTTTGTTGTTGCTTACAACCCTTTATCACTCATTTATTTTTTAAATTCAATTGGAGATTTCACTAGCTATATGTGAAGTGTAACAAATTTTTACCTGTGCTATGGACTTACATGTACAATATTGTGATGAGGATTCGTCAATGTGACACGACAGCTGTGACATAGAACCTTGTGTCTTAGACTAATCTCAAAGACATGTGACTTATCTTATCCTCAGTACTTCGCAAAGGAGCAGTCACCAATTTCTTTAAGCATTTGGTATAACCCAGTGCTGGGACTTTGCTTGCAAAACAAAGGCTGTAGCTAAATGATCCACAGCACAGCAAGCAGTCCATTTAAAATGTAGAGGCCATTTGTGTGTGTGTGTGAGAGAGAGAGAGAGAGAGAGAGAGAGAGAGAGAGAGAGAGAGAGAGAGAGAGAGAGAGACTGATTTTAAGATGTGGTTTGATTAAAGAGACTATGTCTTTTGTAAGTCTTGTTACTACTACTTTACACTGGATCATTAATTATGATCTTTAGTCATTTACCCTTATAGACACATTTGGACTGGTCTAAGTAATTCATTTACAAAAAGAGTCCATTGTTTTTCAGGGGTTGATGATTAAGATAGAGTTTTCTCAACAAGGTGGTTTATAGTACAGTTTATCTCTCATACATACCTTTGTGTATCTTATCTACTCAATGTTCATTATTTCACTTCAAAGAACCAGTTTACACATGTACATGTATGTTCATAATTCTGTTCTATCAAATCTTTCAGGGAGATTCTGGCAAAGGAGCATTTCAAGAATTCTTTTTGCTACATGTAATTCTTTTCATGGATATATGTCGTGCAAAAAATTAAAAGCACATGGGAATAATTGTTCCCACAATACACTTTCCAGAACAGTTATTTCATGCCTGTGGCAATAGTCTGCAATATTTCCTCCAGGTGTCTGATTCCACCTGATGAACAAATCATTCCACTAGATACTTATGACAATATTTGAAACCTCTGGGGCACCGATAATCATACACAAATTAAATGTACCTTGATTTTGTGACAAGTTTTAAAAATTTCAAATCAAAACATCAAAAGATTGTGCAACTTTTTATGGTTTAAAAAACAACCAACAACAACTGCATGCTAAAAACTGTATAAGATTGTTATTGGCAATAAGACTTGAAAATTAGCACTAGCGTGCCTGTCTGTCGACTGATAACAAAAAGCCGAATTAGCAGAAAAGGCAAGAGAATGAATTAAAGAAAAAGAAAAAATACAAACAACAAAACAGAGATTATGATCTACATGTACAATGTAGATACTGGACTTTCTTTGTGTAATTCATAATTCAGAGGAACAAGAATCCTACAAATGAAAATGTTTACGAACAGTGCATATCAAATTAATCTTAAATCAAAAACACATACTGTGATACGCACACATATAAGTTCAGAGTCTTGGTTTCTGTCTCAGTCTCTTGATATTTCAAGTGTAGGAGCATGTATGTTTGATATTGTTCAATTTTGTATATTATGATTTCTGTCATGCTTTTCAATGTAAAACCTAAAGGCAATACAGCTCTCCCTGAAATTAATGAGCACCACAGACAAATGTGTATTGAAATAACTACTGATAATATTTTATTGCTTGCTTGTTTCTGAAAATGTTGCATATATACAATTGCCTTCATCCACTGTTTCAGTACAAGAATATAAGAACCTGAATTTACTTCTCGGTAATTTCTAAGTGCAATGCATTGGCATGTTATGCATTTATAGAGTTAGGTAATACAAAATACTAACAACAGGCAGACCACACATGTGGAGCCTCCTTACTCCATGTTAAATGTTTTGCATTTTTGAGACTTGTTGGCCTCATACATCAAACACTGTGGAAATACCTGTCTTTTGTATGTAGGTCAGTAGGCTATCTATTATTGTGCTACACCCAACTGCTGAGATAAACCAAGAGAGATAACTCTTACAGAATATGAACATTCTTCAGCACAAAAGGTTTTAATCAATTTTGACACTGTAACAATACCTCAATAGATTGAATATAATTTATAGCCTGCTAGATAAGACAATGTTGAACAAAATTTCTATTGTAGTAACTGTCAAAAAACATTCTTCTAATCATCAACTGAATAAATTCATGAATATGACACAGTTAGAGCATGCATAATTAATGTCAATATAGTTAGATTGTTGGTCGATATTATTTTTTTTTATTGGTAGTTCCATTCAATATTAAAAAAAATAAACATTCCAAGGTAACATGGACTATACTCATGCACAATGATTTTATGTTTTAAAAGGTGCACAGAATAAGGTAATGAAATGGTGTCAATGTGCTTAACTGAGAACAAGGACAAAAACTCTTCTGTTTGTTTGTTTGTTTTTCTGGTGATTCATGCAACTCATATATTTGTTTTAGTGAAAAGACAGATGACAATTTTCCATGGCAGAGGGAAACCCCTGTCACAGTGTATATTCTGGAAAAGATCACAATTCAACAGTCACTCTACCCCCACCCACCCCCACATAATCAGTTTACATAGAGATCTTAGTGGGTCTTCTACCCCAGGTTGACATTTTGTTAAGTAAACGTACATGCATACTGATATAGATCAACTCTTCCATTTCCTGTAGGTCACACGTATACAAACGAACACTGTTGTTATCTGATTAAGTTTTCAATCACCAGCTATGGGTCAGAGACAACTAAATAATTTTCAATATCGAGGTTACAATGTTTATGTTTTCTTGTATATTGCATCATTTTGCAGGAGTGTTGACCTAAAATCATAAAGGATATGTTTATTGTCCTTACAACGATTAGAAAATAAACACAAAACATAGGCTTGAACACCTTGTTTTCTGTCATGCACATATTTTGATCCCCCAGCAGTTTTGCAGTGAAAGGATAATGGAATCTGAATATTGATTATACACTTTTTCAACCAAACAATTTCCCCAGTATTAAGTTCGTATCTGACCTTTTCACTGTATGAATATGAACCAATACAAAATGTGACTGACGAACACTATGCCCTCGAGATATCCACCATTTATAAAGATTTCAAAGTCCCACAACTCTGGGAAATAAGGTGGCGAAAATGTTGAAAAGTGAAAAAGGAAGAAAATGGCATCAACTGATGGCAGAAAATTGTATTAAAACTATGAAAAAAACCCAGAAAAATTGTCTCGACTGATCACTTTTATCCCATTTGACACTAGAGACACATTTGGACTATTCTAAGTCATTGATTTACAGAAGAGTCTAATGTTTTTCAGGGGTCTAAGAATTAATGGGGAAATTTGTATAAAACTATGAAAAGAAGGAAAATGATGTGACCTGATGGCTTTTCAAAGGGGAAAATTATATCAAAACTATGAGTTTTTATCTTGATTGAATTAGTTAGTATCCTGATAAAGTCAAATTTTGCTGATATCATCGTGATAATGTTGCGATATTCCACAGAATATTCAGTTGTATTCTTGCTATATATGCCAATCAAGCAGTATTTGTTTGTTGTTTATTACATATGATATCCCCTCAGTAAGATAAACATATAATGAAATATAAACAGGGTTCAACTTTAAGGTTTGTCCGCTTGTCCGGGACAAGTCCATTTTGGGTTCGGACAAGTAGATGTTACTTCTCACCTGAATGGACAAGTGAAGTTGTTGAAGACAAAAACTAATGCAATAAAGATGATTCTTGTTTAAAAACCAAATATTATCTTTAAATGTTACACTTGATTTTCTGACGAGTCATTTTTGCATTCGGGCAAGTAGATTTCAGTATTTTCATTATTGTTGACCCCTGATAAAGAAAAAAAAATGTTTCAGTAGCCTAAGTACATTAAGACTTTTTTCATGAGGGGGCGGCAATATCTTGGTGCTTAAATATCTTCATGATATCATCGTGGGGTTTTCAGTATCATGGTTTATCGTGATGACAATTTATATCATAAAGGCTCTAAAATGATCTATGAATTATGTCATTTTGTTTTCCCGTTATCTTTACATTTTTGTCCGGCAAGAATCTATAACTTATATGGAGATATTGTTAACTAGTGAAGTGTCACAAATTTTGACTGTGCTATAGACTAAGCAGTGAAGATATTTACGCTTGCCATGATAATCATAAAGTCCTCTTCAGTCTACAGTTGCATACAGGGGCATTAGCTGTGTTTTCCAAAAAAAACATATAATCGCATTTTTTCTTCTTACGAGATCGATGAACAATAACAAATAACAGAAATACAGAGACATAAATATTCTTATATTCCTATATATTTTGTGAAAATAAGGTCGGCCTCCAGTGTCATATGCATATACAAACAGTGAGGTTGAATTAATCATTTTCAAATGAATAACTGCCAAACTGGGCTTCTCCAGCAATGTTCACAAAATAAGACTTTAAGAATTTTATGTCTGTGTATTTCTCCTTTTTGTTATTGTACATCAATCTAAGCAGTAAAGAAAAAGAAATGGAAAAACCACAGCTAATGCCTCCTTAAGACTTATACAGACCACTCTGTTGGCAATTACAGTACAACCTACATGAAAAAGTGAAACATCACTTGATTTCAAATTAGTTCCCTCCTAGGAGGCAACCACTCATAACCACTAAGTGGTCAAATGTAAACAGATATTTCAATTTTTGAAATGGACAGCAGAATATCAAACATAAGGTAACACTAAGTTGTTTTGTTCATAGATTTTAGAGTGTAGGGTGTTTGATTTTGCACGAACTTTTATTTTGTTCCCCATAAATTTTTCAGTTTTGCAATTATCCATATTTCACCAAGTTTCGGGATTTTATGTTTGTACAACAAAAATGACTCTGGAATATATTTTTAATACCATTAAAAATCACAACTCACAGAATTCACAAAATTGAAGGGCAGGTAAAAATTAAGCAATTTATGGTACTGACATTTAGTTTATATAATACTGAACTCATTACTGTCCTCACCACATCAACCATAAATTGGGAAAATTGCGATTATTTTTTTATTTCCGCAAATTTTCTCAAAGAAAGCAACACCAAGATATCAATTACACTTTGTTGTAATAAGAAAATTTATGCATACCTTTTCGTTATCCTCAATACATTGATAATCACGAATATTAATATTTGGTAGCCCTATGACTGTTGTTTACATTTTGTACATCTGTACAAAATCATGGCGTCCTAAAAGATGCACGCTCTGATATCAAGTAACAGATGGACCAAGCTCATATTAGGGGCATTCCAAAAGAAGTAAAAAATGTATCAAAACCTATAAATTCCAAATTTTATCAAAATCAGACAATTTTGAAATTTTGACCAATCAGAAGCCTTGCTTTGGTTTTTTGAAAAATGGACAGTCAGATACACTTCAACTGACCCTCTGTAATATCCATGTGAAATGTGGTTAGGATTGTTCATGTGGTTCTTAAGATATTTATGTTTAAACGCTTGACCAATCAGATGTCACAATTTGGTCAAAATTTTGCGACTTTTAATCATAAAATGAGCAGTCAGTTACACTACAAGTGACCCTCAGTAATATCCATGTGAAGTTTGGTAAGATCGGTCAAGCAGTTTTAATGTTATTTACGTTTAAGTGTTGGACCAATTAGGAGCCACCATTCGGTCATGTGACTTTTTCTTGGAAAATGAAAGATAAGATACACTACATCTCACCCTCAGTAATACCCTGTGAAGTTTGGTAAGGATTAATCCAGCTGTTTTGGAGCAAAGTTCACCAAAGAAGAAGGAAGAAAAAAAAATAATAAGAAGAAGAAGAAACAGAGTAAACACATAATGTCCCCCCACTTTGTTTGGGGACATAATTACCAAATAGCCACTGTATGTTGAGAATATCAAGGAAGATCTACATGTAGTCGTGTACTTATTGTCATTTTACCAAAATAAGAAATGAATAAACAACAATACTAGTAGATGGTCTGGATATAATTTCCTTAAACTGAAAAAAAAAATTAATAAAATTTACTGAACAGTAAGGAGACTGGGAGGTGATATAGTGGCGACAAAAAATTATTCGGTGAGAATGGAATAATTATTGAGAGAATAAAATAATTCCTTGCGAACGAAATAATTATTGAGAAAATAATTATTATGATCACATGGAATATTTTTTTTTCAATAGTTTATATAATTAATTTAGTTGTACTGATTCATTTCATGAGCACGAAAACACAGTTTTTAGAGCAATTATATTAGCTCCCATTGCACTCTGGTCATTATGATTGTAAGTTATGATTATAAATTCAAACTTTTAGATTATTATAGATTGTGGGTATGTGTGTGCGTGGTTTTTGGGTTTTTTTTGTGCGTGAAGATAGTGTTTTTACCATGTGAATATCTAGATTCCATAAACAATACATACTTACCAGAAATGGCCACACAGCCTCCATTTAAAACCAACTGACCTTTCCGCTAAATTTATATATAAGTTCAGAAAACTTCACCAAGGGGAAACGCCCTTAAAAATTGTCAGGTAAACAGAGAAAAGATGCAGATAGAACAACATCGCTTTAGCAACGGGAACATACATTCTTGTTAGAAATGTTTATATCACTAGGAAACAAATAAAAACTGACTGCCAATATATAGTTGAAAAATTGTTGAGTGTGGTGAAAAAATGCAAATAAAGAAAAATGTGTTATATGTCCGATATCGTTAATGACAATCATTATTCAATTTGTTAAGTTTATCAATTTCATATTAGAGCCGTGTATACGGAATCTGGAGTGCATTTGCGACCTCATAAGTATTATTATTTACAACAATAGTACAACTATTTCTTTCATTTTCCAGTGAAATCAAACATCAGAAAGATTTTCACAGGTGGATGAACATGTTTATAAAAAACAACTGGGTTACGGTACTTATGCAGATCTACATAGCGCAGGCACATAGCTACTGTATTTTCTTTAAATTTTGAGACTGGGTAAAACTTATTACAAGTAGATTTTAATACCTATACATTTTCACTTCATTGATTTAAAGTAATTGAAATTAAAAATAAAACTGAAAACATTTCTAATCACCATATGATATCTAAAGTCATGAACATAAATATCTAACATCATGAATTTACGTCTCTCTACGTCTTAAATTGTATTTGAACACCACTGCATGATAAACTCGTCCAAAGTCGATCTAGCTAAACACAAGATGGCAAAAACGCTGTATGTATAGAAACTCTGTATTTCAAAATTATTCTTGTCAATTACGAGCTGAACAGACGTTTATTGGTGAGACAAATGCTGTTTTAAGTTACGAAAACTGTATAGATACTTTGGTATCAATTTTTTGCAAAGACATGAGGAAATATAAAAATAATTGTGATTTTCCTGATTCATGGATTATATGAATAGGACATAAAGTGTACAGCTTTTTTTTTCATCACCATGATTCTTAATTTATCTTCCCCTGAAAATAATGGACCCTTCTAGAAATAAATGAAAAAGACCAGTCCAAATGTGTATTTAGGGATGTATTAGTCTTATTTTATTTACAATATTTAAAACAGTGAAATGAATGTCATTTTTAAAGCAATATGAGCTTTAAGAATACTGAGTTTCATGGAAGCGTATGTGATTTGCCGTAAACAACCATGTATTGAAGGAGAAATTGGACGTATTTGTATATGTATTTATTTCATCATGTTCATACTCATGTGAAAAAAAAATGACTAGATATTAATAGGCAATGTAGCTTTGGACCTGACAACAAAAACATACAGGTATGATATTGGGTAAAGGTTCTTCCAGTATTTGATCTCGAGGTCACAAACATACTACAACTACATCAGTGAAATATAGCAATACAGTATTTATTTTGAGTGTGAAAAGTGTATATACGGATCTAAAGCACAATAAATGTAGATACATATAATTTCATATTCATAAATATCTTTTATTGTACTAAAATGGTTAAGAGTTGATTTTATAATTTTAAAAAATTGCTGTCAATGATAACTCATACAGCTTAAAGTTAATAGAATTATTTTGTCATGGACAAATTAAATAAAATTTCAAGAAATTCTATGGAAAAGCATCTTTAAAGCAATAAAAGATGTCGTCAATGAAAATTTTACATGAAGACTTTATCTTAATTCGTATACAATTGAAAGATATCTCCTGTATAAGAACAAACTTTCCAAATAAAACTGTTAGTCTTTTGGTACATTTGTTTTAGAGATAACCAAGTGTGAAGGAAGTAGGTGCGATTTGAAGATAAAATTGGATGTAAGTGCTTGTGTTTATTTCATATCCATGTGAAAAAAGAATTATCCTATGTGATTAATGATGACCACATTTTCCAACTATGGTTCGGCTTCAACAAACATCTGAACATTTAATGCTGGAAAAACTCAGTTTATGGGTCTAAAATCAAGAAAGATGTAGGTAATTTCATGCTTAGTGATATTTTTTATTCTTTAAGTGTGGTTTAGTGTTTACTAGACAATTATAAAAATATTGCTGTTGCTGACAGCTTATATCGCTTTAATATAACAATTGGTAATGCTTTTTAAAAGTGCCTTTTAAGTGTACTGTAAGCCATATTCACTTGCTACATGTATAGCCTGCCTCATCCTTAGAAATCATGGAAGTTCACAGAACCTATTCATGAGAGGTCATGGAAGGTCATAGAGCCTCATCCTGAGAGGTCATGGAAGGTCATAGAGCCTCATCCTGAGAGATCAATGAAGTTCATAGAGCCTCATCCTGAGAGATCAATGAAGGTCATAGAGCCTCATCCTGAGAGATCAATGAAGGTCATAAAGCCTCATCCTGAGATATCACGAAAGTTCATAGAGCCTCATCCTAAGACTACGAGATCATGGAAGTTCACAGAACCTCATACTGATAAATGTACAGGACTGATAGAGTAAAATATACTGGTGTTCATTACTCATTAGACAGACCAAAGTACATCCTAGTACTCAGATATTTAAAAATGTGAATCACCCACATGGACATGAATGCTTGTAAGAAAGTTATAAAGTGTGGACGTTTGACCAAGGAACATCATGATTCTTATGTTTTCAAATGGTTGGCTCCAAGAGTATTTTAGCCATTTTGCATGGGAAAAAGAAACAATTTGAACCATAAACATACATGTATTGTATAAGTGAGAGGTTGGTCAGGAGTAACTAAAATGTCATTTTTGAACTAGCAATATTTGTAGCCATAAAAGATAATTATCAGACTACTTCCACGGCTGGACAAGTCAATTTTTTTTCATGATTGCTGATCTGTGATAGCAACATATGTATCAAACATTAAGACTGTTTATGTTAATCAGCAATTATCAACATCAAAATTTGTCAAGGGATACACAAAAGTATCTTTATATTGGTCATCTGGTTGATCAAACTTAAAAACATTAATAGAAAAAATGCGAGGGGTTGGGGGGAACAGAACATAACTCTGTAAAAGCAAAATGCTGAGATAATTATTGTCTTGATGATCCAGGTTGGACAGTATTAACTCTCATACTTTTTAGCAGTGTACAGCATAGTTGTATTCCAAGTCACTAAGGATATGCAAGTATTGAATCTAGGATCCGAAAAGGGCACACAAATCAGTGTGAAAGGGCATTTTAACAAGTAAATTGGTTTTGAAGGCACTTGCACTATAACGTATGCATATTCTCAATTAACAAATTTGAAATACCAAGAAACAAAATTATTTAACAATTTTTTAATGGAATAAAAACAACAACAAAAAGGGCACCAGGGCTAGCCCTGGCCTTACATTTTTTTTTGCCAATTGCCAATCCAGAAATGGGATGCTTTGCCAATGATTTTTTTTTTTTTTTGCCAACACTATTAGGCATGTTGACGTTTGTTATATATTTTGTGTGTTTAGGAATTGAAATCAGTATTTTGTGTGTTCAAGAACAGAAATATAAAGATAATCCTTATCTATGCCTTTTATATTATCAATATATTTATTCCTGTATACATGTATGTCATTTTGATATATCTGACACTGTAACAAAATCTTAAGTTTTAACTACAGGTACATGTATGTACATATAATATAGGAATATAAAAATTAATTGTAAAATAGTTCATTGAGTAATTAAAGCAAGCTAGTAAATATCTCAAGTTAAATATTTGATACATGATTAACTCTTAGATGTGTAACAAAAAAAATTTCCTTAATTAATAATCAATTGTCATGATTAAATTTGTTAGATTTAGGAATACATGTGCTTGAATTTCTCCTCACTGTTATAACAGAGGAGAGGAAAAGTCCCGAGAATTTAGGGAGTCTTGTGAAATGAAGTTGATAAAGTCTGAGAACAAATTTGCTTTTGGATTTGGCAGAAGACTCAACAGTTTATTCCCATTTACAGTATTTTCACCGCGATTATGTCTTTAAAAAGTCCTTGATGAATTCCTATATATTAAGTACTTCATACATTATGCAACTACATGCAGTTTGCATGAATCAGTTTAAAACCCAAGTGACTGTGAATACAAGCCATTTTACCACTCGCAAACTGGAGCCTACTTTAAACCGAGAATTCAGCCATGTAGCAGCACAGAACCTTCTTTAATGTGATATTTTGTAACAAAACATTGCTTTACTTGCATGTACATTTGATTTTTACAAACATTTTACTTATATATTAAATTTTCTAGCCATATGAAACAGTGGAAATTCAGCGAACTGGCCAATATTCCCAATCCCCTTTGTCTTTGAGAGGTTTCACTGCCCTATCTATAGCGGCACAATGCTATGTTGCTTTAGATACAACACTGTATACATGTACTTACGACATTTGTGCTTCTGGTATAATATCATCGACTACGACATATATCATGGCACCTGCAGCAAATGCTAAAGCATAAGGTAATATTGGTTCTGCTATCACAACTGCTAAAACACCAAATAGACCAGCTATTGGTTCTACCATTCCACTTAACTGACCAAACCTATAGAATGAAATAAGAAATAGAATAAATGCAATATCAACAAAGAGACTTGAATATCTAAGCTTTTGTTTTCTTTTTACCTTTTTTTAATTGGTGCTTTGAATTTTTTTTAAGCGTTTCATGCCACATTCAACAATTTTTCACTTATATGGTGGTGGCCTGTTTTTAATGGTGGAGGAGAGAACCCAGTTACAATGTAGCTAGGAAGAGACCACCAGCCTTCTGTAAGTAAACTGGCAAACTTTCTCACAAAAGTCAGCTTAGGTTTCAACAGGGCTTGAACTTGCGCTGATCAGAAGTGAGAGAATTCATGGCTTAACGCACAATGCTCTAACCACTCTGCTAAGGATGTCCCCACACTGCTATTTTGCATGACACTAAACAATTTTTCAGTTATTATATGATAGAGGCATGATTTTAATGGTGGAGGCGAGAACCCAGTTACAATGTCGCCAGGGAGAGACCACTGGCCTTCCACCTGTAAACTGGCAAATTTTCTCACAAAATCAGCTTTGGTTCTTCTAGAAGGGCTCAAACCCCTGATCTGAGGGGAGAAATTTCTAATGGTTTAAAGAATGATATTCTTACTACACGGTAAGGGAGGAACCGGTCAAGGCTTTGTTTCTGTTGCATAGATATTCATGTATTTAAGATGCACAGACTTCATTGATTACATTTACATTGCACACATACAGTCAAACTTGCATTAAAGGTCATCTCTGTATAAAGGGCACCTGTCTATAAAGGCCACTAATATATAACCTTTCTTAGTTTTTTATAATGAATAAACCTCTTTATAAAGACCATTTGTCTATAATGGCTACTTTGGCCTGTTCCCTTGAGTGACATTTATTATGAAGTTTAACTGTATTTAGATGATTATATTTGTGTTACACAGATTGAAATGATCAAATTTCTGTTGCCTAAAAGTTAAGGCCTAAAATAAAATTAATTTTGTTTGCTGTTTACCGACCGACCCACTGAAATCACCATGACTCCGAAAATTTTATTGCCGTTTTCAAAAATATATTTTTTTTATTGACGATCTTTCTGGAACGTTCGATTACCATTACAACTTTATATAGTATTAGTATTACTTCGTCTCAATCTCTGAGAATATACATGTATATATTTTGACCGTGGCGCTATTATTTATTCAATGAAACATCGTATATTAACAGCATTTTTTCTGAGTAGTGTAAAATAATGGCCAGAACGTACATAACATCACACTAGGGGCCCATCAAGGAACTGCAAAATTCATAATACGACCTCTTGTAACTCTTCGATATATTACAAATCCATCTACAGTATCAGGGCATGAATGAGTTTGCCTAACTTTCTGTCCCGATTTTAAGCGATTTTATGGGGGGGGGGGAATCAGGATTTTACCCTAATACCTTTGGAGATTCTGTCTGGTGGGGCAACACGACAGAATCTCCAAAGGGATTTATTCAGATTTTACTCACTCAAAAAAAATCGCTTAAAATTAAGGCATAAAGTTCGGCCTAAGCTACTGCTATATCCCAGAATGACACATGTATTTTCTTTACGAATACCATTTATAAAAATAAGAAACCAAAAATCCTGTATGATACAGGTTTTACTAAGATAAACAATTTATGAAACACCTGTGTAAATTTGTTTGATATGTTTCCTTCTTTCATGAAAGCTGAAGGGAATAATGTTATAGCAAACATAAAATCGTGTAGACAGTTACGTAAGAGTTACCTCCCGTTATTTTTTTATTTCAAAAATATTTGTCAAAACGTAATAATTCTACAAAAACGATATCAAATCTAGTAAAATGAAATCGATTACATTTATACACCTGTTTTTTTTAACATAACCCTGTGTATTTCTCTAATTTACATTAGAAATATATTAAAAAGTCCCAGGAAAGTTATCATTTTAAAACACCGACTCTGTCACTGCACCATGCACTTTATTATAAACACTGCCTCGCCTTATCACTGATTGCCAATAGTTGGGAGGTCAAATTGAGCCTCTGATGTAATATTAGTAAGTCTGTTTAACTTGCAACCAGTGAACAAATGCTATGAGATGACCATTGAGATTTGATAAATAATTGTTGTACAGTGAAAACTTATTTGAAGTTTCACAAATAATCTCTCTCTTCTCATGTCTGTCTCAAACATTATGAAATATTTAATGTGTCCTCATTTACAATTATTTCATTTTAATTTGTACAGAAAATGACTGACTGCACAATGACAGAAAAATTTCCAATAAAATAAAATAATTTCCCTACCTACCTACCCATAGGTAAAAGGGTAGAGTCGGTAAACAGCAAACAGAGAATATTTTATGTCTGGCCTAATGATTATATTGTGTTGCAAAAAATTGAAGAAATTTGTTCTGCTTGTGTGGTTCAGGTTTAAATGGTGTTCATGTAGTGAAAAATGCTAAACGGGAAATAAGACGACAATCTAACAAACAAACATTGTATACATACCAAAAACTTTTCCACACAGACATGCCAGCACCTCTTAGAGGAAGACTAACAGCTAATCCCTCAGGAAAATTTTGTATACCAATGCCAATGGCTAAATTTCTGAAAAAGGAGGTAATTCAATACTATTTATATTATAGATTGTTATGCAAATGTAAAATAGAAACATATCTATATAAATACATGTATACATAAAAATGTGTTTTTGTTAGCTGTGCTGGTGCTCCCTTGTCAAGTCTATTACAGTCAATTCTCAAATTATCGCTACTCAATTTATCACCATTCTCGCAATAATGACACATTTTTAAGGAATCTTTTTCCTGCTATATAAAATTCTTCTTTATACCACCAAATTCATTATTGCCATCCCCCACTATATTTTTCGAACAAACATCCATATCAAAATGTCAGTTACATGTATCTTGACATATCATCATAAATGAACCTGGTCAATGGGGTGGTTAATTGGTTGCTATGGATCACTGGTGTAAATCCAGGCTGCTGTAGTAAGACCAAAGAACTGAAGAATCATATAAAACAAGATAATTACTTAATATGAACGGTTGATCTGTTTTCTGTTCAAGATATAGCCATGATATCATATCAAAGAACAGCAACTGTATTTTCCCCAAGATGCGAAAATTAAATTCATCGCCAAACTTGATATACTGCCATCATTTCTAAATAACAAAATAAGATGCTTCATCAAGAACTGACTGTATATTAATTTGAGGATTTTAATTTATATTTTTCAGACAGTTGCAAACTTTTGATAGTTGATACAAATAATGGTAGCAAACCTCTTTTCTCCCAAACTTGCCCGTAAAAACAAGATTACCGGCGAAAAAGAGAATCTGTCTTTTCCATGGGGAAAGACAGCTCACATGTGCCATTACATCACAGTACAATTTGTGACATAGAGTCTCTGTCTTCTCAAATACAGTGTATAGTTATATCAGACTTTATTTGTGTAGATCTACACATGTATTTAAAAAAACCCAAAAATTATCAAACCTGGGTGTGCTGAGTAGAAACGGAAATCTCAACCCTCGTTGTAAGAATCTGAAAGTAAATTCTCAGAAGTCTCACGGATTGGACAAACAGACTCTTACCTCTCGGGTGGACATTTTCTTCTCCACTAAACACAACGATATAAGATTCTATTAATTTCTTGTTAACAACAAGGATCAAGGTTGAAATATAGGAATTCCCTGTTACATATCATTGTAAAATATCCTTTGTCTGTATCTATTGTCATCATAGATATGATATACATGTATATTATGGCCAAATAATTTTTTAGTAATGGCTTAGTATTTACCTTGCATTTTCAAAAGTAGCCGAGGGTGACTTGCCGATTGCACCAAATCCCACTCCTACTGCTAACCCCTCTGAAACAAAAGATAGAACATTGTATATACAAAGAAAATAAAGAATATAGCCACCAGTACAGGCATCTACATTTGTATAGGAGTAAACTGTGTTGTAAAGAACCTTTGTCCATGTCATAGATACATGTATATTCTATCTTTCTGTTAAATGATCAGACTTCAGTAACTTTTTTTTCTTTACAAATCCAAATACAAAACTGAGATATTTCAATGAAAATTTATACAGTATTAAACATGTATGTATATGTATATATATATATATATATATATATATATGTATATGTTGCAGCAATACACATCGTGTGTCAGTTTCACAGAATTCTACACAAACATACAAATTTTGACAACAAATAAGAAGTGTTTGTGAAACACATATGCCCCCGGGCCCAATGGTATCACAATTCAAACCTTAAATATTGCAATGTCCTACATTCTGACCCCACCCCATCCCCAGGGGCATATGATATCAGTGAAGTGTGAGCAAATGCAAAACAGTCTAAGTTTGGTTACTGTATCACAGTCGAAACTTGAAATATTCCACTTTGTATGTAAGCAGGATGGAATTATGGACAGACAGACAAATAGACACACAGACAGACAGACAGGTAGATGGACAATCCAAACACTAGATGCCCTTTGCAGACCTTTCAGGCCGGGGGCATAAAATTCCAAAATATCAAAATAAACTTCTAAACAAATTCATTTCACAGGGATATTTTTTTTAATTTGTACATTGTATGACATTTTTTTGAACACCAGATTAATGTTTATATTTGACAAGATGATACTAAAGCTAATAAACATCTTTTGATCCTTGGAATGTTTGTGTAAGTACTAAGTTGGAATGTTTGTGTAAGTACTAAGTTGGAATGTTTGTGTAAGTACTAAGTTGGAATGTTTGTATGTTTGTGTAAGTACTAAGTTGGAATGTTTGTGTAAGTACTAAGTTGGAATGTTTGTGTAAGTACTAAGTTGGAATGTTTGTGTAAGTACTAAGTTGGAATGTTTGTGTAAGTACTAAATTGGAATGTTTGTGTAAGTACTAAGTAGAGACTTTTTGTTATAAGAAGAATACTCCAATTTTGTTTACTTATTTTAATCTCTCAAATTCTCAGATTCTATTTTTCGATTCATCATTATTCTGTCATCCATGTATCTTTCACATATATGAGAACACTGTAAATTACAGTGCTATAAAGTTAGACCTATGCTATAGCTACTGGTAATGTAGTCATGACAACTGCTTCTCTATTGTCATTCTCATGAGAGAGATCATTGACATTCACTTGTGTAGTGGCTTTAGTTGGTAAATTTTGTATTTTTCATGTTTTATATCTTGTCAAGAATATCTACCTTATATAGCTATAAGAGAAGTGTCACAAATTTTTACCTTTGCTAGGAACTAAGGCAGATGTATCACACCTGCTGTGAAATAGGACCTTAGCTAATAAATGGAAAAAAAGACTGTTAACAGTCACTATCCATCTACATGTACAACAGATCCAATATATATGGCTTGGTCAAAATAGAACCCACCAGATTATTTTTACTTCAAAGATTTGAGCTAAAACTCAACCTACCTGGTATATTGTGTATAGTAATGGCTATGATCAGTAAAAGTATCCTCTTCCAACATACATTTGTTGATTGTGAATTTGAGGGTGAGGTATAAGTGTTTTCAATGACAACATTTTCCTGAGATTGCAGAAGTATATTTGAGCTTGGTTTTCTTCGCATTGCATTTGACATGGCTGATCTATTTGTATCTGCAAAAAGAAACATACTGGTATATTCTAGTGAAAAATTAGTAGAAAAGATGATATCCTGAAAATATTTCATTTTGATATAAATATTCATTGCTGTTTAAAAAAATCATATTTTGAGGTGAAAATGTAAAAATGGTCACTCATGTAAGATCTTTAACTCTTGGTACATGTATGTGAAAATATGTCTGCATGTTTGGTGTATGTCATTGGTTATATTAATTTGACATCAATGATGGTTACGAGAAAAAAACAATGGTTTAATGCAGCCAATGAAAACAAATTCAAGCAATTTTCCAGGATTTTTTAGTGTTTTTCAAGCACTTTCCAAGCACTGTTCCAGGACTTTTCAGTCTTTTTCAAGAGCTGTTCAGGATTTTTCACATAACAGTGTTTTTCAAACATTGTTCCAGGACTTTTTTTTACATAACAGTGTTTTTCAAGCACTGTTCCAGGACTTTTCACAGTGTTTTTAAGCACATTTCAGAAACTGTTCCAGGACTTATCACATTATTTTCAAACACATTTCGGGCACTGTTCCAAGAATTTCTATTGTGTTTTTCAAGCATGTTTTACACACTGTTCCTAAACTTTCCATAGTGTTTTACAAGACCTTTCAATGGGTATGTTTATGCTATCATGACTTTGATGCCGAACCAAAGTCAAAAGATATAATACTGCCAGCAACTGAAGGTTCTTTCACAGGCCAATGGTGGTCCTCAAATTAATGCCTCCATTACACACTACTTAAAGAGTGCCAGCAATACACGGTCATAAAAAACACTTTACTTAAATGGAAATTACTACATCAAGTGTCTATGATTGAGCTAATTTTTAATTTTTCCAAGAGTTATTATCTTTCTTTAGTGAAAAAAGAAGCCAGTGTATGCGGTACACATCCTAAAATGTTACACTGCCTTACTACTTGATACTTTTTTCAATCCCAATAAAATCCCATAGTTGAAGGGTTGAAGTAGGGAAGTCACATTGGGTTGTAAAAAGTCAACACAAATCTTGCTGTCACATGATCATAATCCGATAGGATGGGCGATACAATTGTCAATCATAAGAATTGCCTTAGTTCAGAGTTTCTGATTTAGTAAATGTTTATGAACTGCTGGCACAAACACATTATTTCAGCATTCTGTAAATAAATCACTCCAACCAGGTCTTTTTCTTATTTCTGTAGATAACTGGCAAAGAATTACTGCTTAGTACAAAACAGCAGGTGGCCAATTTCCCAATCAACACCGACTGCAGTTTATGAAGCCCTCTCATGTTAGCACACCCTAGCACTATTACACGATCTTTATTGGAATTGTATCCAGCACCTTACAAGTTTTTGTAGATAAAATTGTTTTATCGGGCAACATTTTCCACTACAGCCTGTTTCTTTGGCGTTATAAACTTGTTCTGCACAAAGTCCCTTATGTTACATTATTTTATGGAGTTTCCCAATGCTCAGGGTTACTTTTGATGAGTCGGCAGACATTTTTCCCCCTTGAACTTTCATTTCTCCTAGAGAACGTCTTTCTTTAAAACGTTTAAGCCATCCAGTAGATGCTTTGACTCATATATTCTCATTCACATCTCAATGCCAAGAATCAAGACTTAACGATTCACTATTGAATGGCCTTCTCCTGCAGAATGGGGCCTAATATGGGGATGCCCTTAACACATTGCTGCTTAAAGGTAGGTACATTCCATGTACAAGTTTATCATTTGCAAATGTTTTCAAAATCTTCCTTTTTTAAAGATTTGTCATCTTCTTCTATATACGAAGCATGGGTAAATATTTTCTCTACTTTTCTCCTTATCTGATACTTGTTTGTTTATGCCATATTCAGATGCAATGTTTACACTTTTCTCCCCTTATCTACATTTCTCCCCTTTTCTCCCCTTATCTACATTTAACTTCTTGATTATCAACATTTCATGAACAGTCAATAAACACATGTTTATGTTTACCATTAGCACTAGCCAAGGTGATCACTAACAGACATTATCAGCAAGTCTATTATTATGTTAGTTTTAAATTGAACAAACTATAAAGCTGAGATAAATTAAATACTATTGTCTGGTTTCTATATTTTTTACAAAAAGGATATGAATTTATCAGTGTATGATTTGTACGTATGTGGAGGGCTTACCATACATATCTTCAGTTTGGGAGTATTCCATCTGATATTCACCATCTTTTTCTATTTTCATGCTGCTGTCCATAGACATTATGATACTGGAAGTATTTTCAGCACCCTGTCATCAAGAATGAATTCAAATTAGTGTGAACAAAGTTTTAAAAAATCAATACATATTTTAACTAATCAACCCCTGAGAAACAATGAACTCTTCTGTAAATCAATGATTTAGGTCAGTCCAAATGTGTCTTAAAGGGGTTGATGAGTTCAAGAGTCAAGAAAGTTCTCTTCACAATTTGAAAAACATTTAATTTTAGTAGAATGACAGGAAAATCTCCCTTTACTGGATATGCTATATAGACAGATAACTGAAGCACTGCAGTGTTTCTAAATTGTTTCTGTTGTGGATACCATCACTTTCTGTTGATGAAGACCATGTTGACATACAGTTCACCCCTGTTATAACGCCCTCTGTTATAATGCCAAACCCACCTAACGCGGCTATTTCTTGAAGCACGGATTTCCTCCAATATAATTCCCTCGTTGTAATGCCAAAATCTGCATACCGGGGGGTTCATTTATACATGTTAAATCCCTTGAACATATCGCCAGACCAGATGGAATGTGAGTAAAATTGTTTGCCCCGACGGTAGCTTGTTTACTTCATACTTCAACTGGAAAGGGGGATAACTTGAATACTGAATGTCATAAACTGGTATCCATTTGTATGAACAAAGTGTAGAAGTCAGACAAGGACCAGCTTACAAGTGTCACACTTCTGTGAGAGTTGGAAAAAATCAACACATTGTGTGTTTACACAGCTACTGTCACATGTCAAGAAATAATTATGAGTAGATGAGATATATAAACTTAAAACCTTTGTATTATCGGCCTGTCAAAGAGTTATTTTGAACAAAAACAAGAAGCTTTAACATTAGAAATGTTTCCGGGATAATGTTAGAAACAGATCTAGATTTTCTGACCGTAGAGTATGTACTGCAGATTTTGATTTTGGTCATTTTAGTAGAGTGGCCAAATTGTCCAAACTTAAACAACAGACAAAATGTCCGAATTTACGATAGTGAGTTGTAAACAAGATATGATATACAAAAGGGATTAAAGACATGTCATGATGAAGACGACCATCGCTCGAATTTAGAAAACCTAGATATATTGCCAAACCTGTTATACCACCAAAATTCAGGAAAACAAAAGGTGGCCGTATATATCGGGGGTGAACTGTAACTAGAAAAGTTCAATATTTACATAGTACAGGTACATAGATTATTGGTACTTTCTGTCAAAATATAAACTTAAGTGAATGGCTTATAATAAAATAATGTAAACAAAGACTTTATTTACCAGATACGGCATTAGTATATCGGCACCATAAACAAATACAGCTCCTAACACAAAGCCAATGGCTACTGGTACAAACGCCCACTGTCCTGTGCTTCCGTAAAGTCCTGACCGTTCAGCCATCTCTATAGCTGGGTTTAACAAGGACCAGTATGAGGCAGCTGTCATGACCTTGATGAGATGAAACTGATTAGAAACATGAACAAAATGGGAGGGACAAGTACAAGGCTATTTTCTGTCAATTTCGGGAAAGTGACATTGGAGACACAATTGTGAATCTTAATGTGAATTTGTGTCATATTGAGAAAAAGTCTGCATACATGGTAATCTAAATCAAAATGTAATGGAATCTTTTTATTACCATGTAAATGCAATTTCCCCTTACATTTATTTTTTTCATTATGGTCATTTCATCAAATTGAAAAAAAAACCACATGTATTTTGCATTGGGAATGGGGCCAAATTTTGGCCCCAGGGAAATTATAGAAAAAGGCCTGAGTACTGCCACAAAATTAATATCATGATGTTATAATTTTTTCGACTTTTTCAATGAAAATTACAATACAAAAATTTGTTGTCTTCATCTAAGTAGTTTTCCTTTGAACATGTTGAAAAATATATGCTAAAAAAATCTTTATTTTATTCCAGTCCATACATACCCCTGCTGCAAAACCAAGGCTAGCATCCAGTACTTTTCTCTGAAATGAACAGAACCATAACATAAATTATTAAATGCCTTGCGTATAGCTGAATATTTTAGTGAAGCTGATGGTGTTTAAAAATTTCATGGTATACATTATAAAAACAAAAAGATGTGTTTGTGAAACACAAATGCCCCTGGTCCCAACAAATTTTTGCTATGTCCTACATGTACATTTTGATCCCACCCAACCCCACCCCCAGGGGCATGTGATGTCAGGGAAGTGTGAACAACCCTTAGATGAACTAAGTCTAAGTTTGGTTACTGTATCACAATCCAAATTTGAAATATTACACGTTATATGTAAGCAAGACAAAATTATGACAGACAGACACACAGAGGATCCAAAAACTATATGCCCCGGCAGACCTTTTGGGAAGGGGGCATAAAAATATTGCATGGTTACAATGTACATGTACAATGAAACTTGTATATAAAGACCCCCATAGGGTTACAACAAAATCAGTCTTTATAGGGAGGTGGTCTTTATATAAATGGTACTATTGGAAACAGCAAAAAATGGTCTTTATGACCAGGTGGTCTTTATATGCAGGCTGTCCTAAAGCAAGTTTTACTGTATGTTAATTTTCTTCTTTTGTACTTTCATCCCCAATGGCATCACCAAACTTAAAACAATATGAATCAAAAAAGCACTTTTTGGTTTCCAGAAACTATTTCATATTTTATGTTTCAAATACATGTACAGTATAAAATACATTACATAACATATTTAATTAAAATAAGATTAAATGTAAAAATAGGTGAATTGACAAGTTTTTCTCTTCTAGAATGTTTACTAAAAGCAAGTTTACAACCATACTTCAACTTGTAGCCAATTTAAGTGCTTTTTATTTCTCCTTTTTATTGTTTGCTTTACAAACCACCAAGAATTTTTCACTTATAAAAAAATGTATGTACATGTAATACCATACATAAATTCCACTGACAAGAACACATTTTGCACTTATGAAATTGTAGAATTTTAAAGTAAATGTGTTAAGAGTGAATAAAATCTTTTTCACAGTAAATTTAATATATGACTTAATAGATACGATACTCTTCATTTGACAAATGAACTATTAAACTGAACAATTTCTTTGAAAAATATTAATATTGTCCATAAATATATGAAGCTATCCATCTCAATTCATGAATACCCATTGTTTATAAGAGCATTTATTCTGTAGAGTTGCATTCCAGTTCCTGAGAAAAATAAAAGAGACACAACACTGCAAATTTTCTATGTTAATCATTTCAGTGTGCCTTGACTTTTTAAATTACAAATGTATAAAACAAAAACGGAAACACTGTACTTAAATTTGTCTCTCTACAGTCATTATTGAAATAAAAGTCAGGATTTGTTGGCTAATACATGTAGCATAGAATTAGAAATTTACATTATTTAGTCTTGCCAATCTTGAAATATACAATATCATTTGGGGTACTATCGATGTTCTTTCAAGTCTTTTTGGGTCCTTATAGGGGTCCTTATAGGTGTCCATTTGGGTATTTAGACACACTCACTTGGTATCATGTGACAAAAACTACAGCCAAAATTCGGTTGGGCCAGGAGCCCAGGCTACTATCAGATGATTTCATCTAGTATTAGCCTGGGATCCTGGCCCAATCATATTTAGTCTATAAATGAGCCAGGCTAAATCAGTATGACCAATAAACGCTCCCTTTCTTCCACTTCCAATTTCAGACGACAGCCATTACCTGTGCAAAAGTCACATTGGGGTAATTATGTTTGAATATCTATAACAAAACGTATTGATTTTTAACTGTCATGGGCATGGATAAATTACTCAGTATGCATAGAATATCGCTACATTAAATTTAACAGGTAGGTATCAACCATTTTGTTTTTATTAGCCAAAACAAGTGGACACAGCTTTTGAGCTAAGGTGACTCAGACTATAATGGATTGCCACCCAGGTATTCATTATTTAAAGTTCTCTTGAAGCGAGTCGGTCATCGAAGCTAAGAATTTCCCGAATAAAACTATGATGGCTTGACAAGGGATTCTAGCGGAGTAACACGACAGAATTTCCAAAGGGATTACACAAAATACATGTACTGATTTAGAGTAAGACTTCTTTTGCAGTCCCATTCAAATGCTATCCAAAACATAGAAAAACATCAAGAAATTCAGAATTACAGAAACATTGTTTTTATTTTACGAACCCATGTGGACTGATGAAATTGAAATTTGAATGTTGTTTTCGTAATATGTTGTGTTGACGAAATCACGAACAACACCAACCAAACCGATTATGTGATGAGGTGGCAGTATAGTATACCATCATAAGAAAGATATAAAAAGATGTTCATGGTGCATTAAATTATCTTATTATACCTGGCGACTATGGAAAACAAACACAAGACCGGATCCTAAAGCTGTCAGGCCCCATGTGAAGAGTGTCCCCAGTATAGTTTGGAAAACTGCATTGTAGCCAGCTAACATCTTCTTCGAACTTAAAAACAGGAAACAATACGGAATCTGTTTCTAAACATAAGAGTTCCACAACGGGGGAAGATAATTTACTACGTTTATCCTCTGACACGTTACCTCGACGAGATATAACAAATGAATTATTCGGGTTACTGACACGTTTATATTTAAGGTACATGTTCAGCAGTGTGACAAATGTCAGGAAACATTTTTACCGTTAAATTCAAACTTTCACACCTACATAGTGTATATGTTCTTCATGTTATTTTTTTTTCTGTTTTCAAGATTTAGTGAAACCAGCGATATATAAAGCTAATATTAGCTTTATATATCGCTGGTGAAACTGATTGTATTGAAATTGAATGGGAAATGACTTTGTATTATCAGCGATATATAAAGCTAATAGCTTTATATATTGCTGGTATTATTGACTTTGAAAGTATTATTTTATATGAAATGTATATAGAGAGATAAAATAAAAAGTTTTTATAACTTTTGTCACCTTATTTTTCACGGTAATCTATCTTTTTTATTTGTTATCTTATTCTCACCTACGATTTTATTTATTTATTTTTTAAATTAATGGACCTTTTTGGAATTAGGGACTCCGAATTTTTATAATTAGTGAATAGGGCGGAAGAGCCGTCAAAATTAGTGTCAGTTAACTCGCGTCAGGCAGGTGGTTTCTCCCGGATACATTATTGAACTCATCCCCCCCTAAAGACACATTTGGACCGGCATTAATCATTGATTAATTGAAGAGTAACCGGTGAAAACTGGTCGTCACCATGTAACTGCAAAATTGTTGACTGTGGAGTAAAATACCGTTAAATGAACAAGAAATCCTATAGCTACTTTAAACAACATGAATGACCAAAAAGTCTATAATAAAATTTTACATGTTTTAGTCTATACAAGCAGCGATATATAAAGCTATATATCCCTGATATGAGGAACTTGCAGAGTGTCTTCCACACTGTATAGATTTTTTCTGTCCCGTGCATCTTACATGAAGCTGATATTTTTAACCAGTTGCAATAATTTTTTTTCACTAAAATGAAACAATTTATGATGAAAAAATGATAATTAATTAATAGAATTTTGAGATTCTGTGAACGAGTAAGTGAAATCCATCGTTTTTATTTCAGGCTACTATAAAACGTGTTGATATAAAATCACTGTCTACGAAGATCACATTTTGACAAAAGTAGTAATCGGTTCTAATTTTGTTCAGCTAAAACGCCCTTTCACTCCAACGGGTGTTTTAGTACACAGAAAAATGCATTGAAGCGAGTTACTCTTGCAGTTCGTCTACGTGTGTAGAGTTATCATCCTTGCATTGGCGAAATGGACTGTGCACGGATTTTCTGTTGTCGCCGGCGAAAGAAACAACTTGCGCTTGTCGCCATGTTTAATTTCTATTGCATACTGCTTTTCTTTATTCATTTTCAAGGAAGTGGTATAAATAGTAAACAGCCGGTTCAATCACCACAAACACAACGGAATGTTCAGAAGAATGCGTCAACTATTCAACTGGCTGCAAACGAAGGGTGAGTATTGCAAGAGTGTTCGATTGTCTCGTTGAGATATATATATATATATATATATATATATATATATATATATATATATATATATATATATATATATATATATATCTTTGTTTTATTATTGATTTTCACACGGCCAATAATTTTTCACGTGTTTGGCGATTTCACCAGCTCAGGATAAAGTGCCACAAGTATTGGACTGCTATGGACTAATGCCAATGCAGTGAAAGATCTTTTACGTGCCACGCCTACCATAGAATTGGACCTCAAAAGACACGTGATCCCAACTTCGTATACCGAACGTTTGGCGAAGGTAAAGTCAGGACCATTTTTAGAGTCTTTGGTATGAACCGGTACCGGGAATCGAAACCAGGTGGTTTGATACAGTGACGTAGGAAGCAAATCAAAAGAGGAGATTTTTTTATGAAAATTAATGTTTTCCCCATTTAAAAAATGTTTGTATATGTCTTTTGATTATACAATAAACATATATACTTGTTATTGATATAAGAATTTTGCTTGTACAATGTATATGAAAAAGTTGGGGCCTCCCCTTATTCCCACGCCTGTGTGATATAAAAACAAATTTCGTCATTCACACAGGTACTTGTGGATAGGACACTCTTAAAACCCCTTGACAATAACCCCTTGTTTTTAGTCTAATATTCTTTATTCTTTTCTTCAAAACATATACAGGGTATATGGTCAAACAACGACCCCCAATAATGTAGTTACTTTATATATATGCAGTGTAACCGCATTTAGAATGAGACATATGGGCAAAGGGCACTAAGACTCTTAGTAAGAGAGTCCTGTGATCATTCAATGATAACTACAGACTGGGGGCACACATAACTGGTATTTATGATTTGATCATTAGACCACCGTACTGTTTTTACAGATTATTATGTGTAGATATGAGTGCTAAATTACATGTAAGTTACATTCAGTCGTGTTTTTACAGACGAGATGGTAGTATAAAGGTTCACGAGTTTATTTTCGCGTAAACATACTAAGTTACTTCTTGGTAATTACTTGATGAATTTGGCCTACATTGATTTATCGTGTAAAACAGTAGTAAATACATATAAATCAATATTTTCTGAATGATAGAATGTGTTTTACATAAAGAACTCCCAAAGCGTCTTAGACGTTGTGGGTAAGCGTCTTAAACGTTATAGACAAGCATCTTGTCTTACAGGCAAGGAACTTAAATGATTACAGCGCCCTCTTCCGGTCAACGTCCCTCCATTGGACTTGAACGCATTATGTGTTAAAAATCCTTTAGCTGCCCTGTGAATCAGGTGACTAATCAGAGACGTTCAATATATGATTCTGCGAAATCTGGATTTCCGTTTCAAATCTGAGAATAAATGGAGGATAAATGAATGTTAAAAAACAAACAAAATGTATTGAACGTATACAGCAAATGAATGATAGTGTGATGGGACTAATTCATGTACCACGTGATACCCGATAACGTTGTTTCTATTAGTGATGGAATGACGGTTGCACACAATATCCCGTGGTAACGTCATTTCAGCGGGAAAATTACGTAGAGTTACGTTCCATCACCATTATAGTTACTGGTACCGCACATACGTTATCACGTGGTACATGAATTAGTCCTATTTTACGATAAATCACAACGTTTTTTACCAGTAATTTGAATATAACTCGAGTGCTACAAAGAAGTCATTGCAACATCAGAAAAAAATCTGACGTTAATTACTATAACGTCACAATCTGGCACAGTATAAAGTGATTAAATAAAATTTAATAAAATACAGTGAAAGAGCACCTTTTATGCTTTTTTAGCCAACCATCAAAAGATGGTTGGTTTTCAAATCGCCCTACGTCTGTGGTCTGTCCGCCCATCGTTTGTCCTTAAACAATTCTTGTTATCATTATTTCTCAGAAAGTACTAAAGGGATCTTGATGAAATTTGATACACAGATGATTATGATAATGGGATAAGACAGTCAATTAAAGTTTGTTATGCTAACTTTGACATTCACTCCACAAAGACAAACATACAAAGAGCCGGCCTGGCTCAGTCGGTAGCGCGCTCGACTCTTGATCGTGAGGTCGTGAGTTCCGAGTCCAGCCGGCGGCAGGTTGGTTTCCTGTCTGTCGGATGGTCCCGTGTCACAGTAGGTGTTGGCACGTTAAAGAACCCTCACTGCTCAATGGCCGTAAGTGCCGAGCATAGGCCAAAAATTTGAAGCCCTTCACCGGCATTTGGTGACGTCTCCATATGAGTGAAATATATAGTTTCACTTTTAGAGGTTGACAGGTATGGTTAAGCTATCTTGGATTATAACACTTTATGTTTGGTATTGTTAAAATCTTGTGAGAAAGCACTTGACAGATACTTAGGTTTTAGTTCAAATTCATTGTTGAGCCACAGGATAAGAGAAAGTTTTCCCAATGACAAATAGCAAATTTATGATTCTACCAGTGGTTAGCATTGATGCCAATGGCCACTAGAAATAATAGGGGTCTGTTGGGTTAAATACTACCTGTCCTATCAGATGGCCATGGGTGCCAAATGTTACAAATAATAATATTTCATTTCGAGACCAAAAAGAAAGTTGATTTGTTATATTAAAACAACCAATATACAACATACGAGAAGTATATGTTGCATTTTAATAGCAATGTACCATCATCAGTATACCCAATCCTCCCCAACACCAAGGGACTCTGAGACTGTGTTTCAAAATTAAAAAATACATTGAGAATACAATATTATTAGTACAGTCTCCGTCTTAAATTTTACTGTATTATAGTTGACAAGGAAATTTTAATTCCGCTAATGTATTAGAATCGTGTTGGTCGCCAAGGAGAAACAGTATTGGTAAACTTACCCACACTCTAGATTCTGCCTATGGTATAAGATTGGTACCATTGTCAGTGGTAATGTTTTATCAATGGTTATCAATGCTCCAGACGCACCTCATAGTTATCAATTCATTAACTACATTATATTATACAGAATGGTAAGATATAGTTTTAACTACCATTTCTTCCTGTCTCCAATGTAATCTGTCTGTTTGTTTTTGTACCACTGAAAAAACTGACATCTTTTGAGTATTAAGACCTAATGATATTATTAATGTCACACATTACTTTCAATTTTGAGCGGAACCTTGTTTCATAGACTTAACCTTCTGGGACCCGTTTTACAAAAGTCTTAAATCCTAAGTCTTAGTCCTAATTGTCATGGGACTAACCAATCAGCGATGCGTTGCCTTGATAATTAGGACTAAAAGTTAGGACTTCGGACCTTTAGTTAAACAGGCCCCAGATTACCAGAACGCCCCATCCACAAGTTTGGCTTTACCGCCATTCATGTCTTTGTGTCTCCAAAAATCATCTTGTTTAGATTGACAAAAGGTCAAATACGGGCACAAACATGCATTTCAGTCTGCGACACCGTTTTATATTATTTACAATATCCTTGAAGGTATGATGATGATACAACATTGTTAAGATTGTGTTTGTACTTAATTTGAAGAAAATGTTTAATAAAGTACCAACTTTAATTTCCATTTTAGAACATTAAAAAAGCAGAATAAACAAGCAGAACTACCAGATCTCCACCACACGCTACAGAACATATTACAGAAATACCCATCAGAAGCTAAACTTCCGGTCGTTTACAACGTTTCTCTGTCAAATGAAATAAAACTGAATAGGACTGTACCAGATACCCGTCCAGATTTATGTAAAAGTGTAAACAATGACGTCACATTGCCAAATGTATCGGTAGTGATTGCTTTCTACAACGAAGCATTAAGTGTCTTACTCCGAACCGTGTATTCTGTCATTAACCGCACGCCACCTTGGCTGCTATCAGAAGTCATCCTAATTGATGATTGCAGTACCTTATTGCCCGTGAAGAATGGCCTCCTCAGTCTTACAAGTTCCATACCTCAGGTTAAAGTAATCAGAAATAACAACCGAGAGGGACTTGCCAAGTCCAGAATGCAGGGTGCCAGGAAAGCTACTGGTCAGGTGCTGGTATTCCTTGATGCACACATGGAGTGCAATATCAACTGGCTTGAACCACTCTTGATTGAACTTCAGTACAACAAAAATATAGTTCTACAACCAACCATCGATGTCATTTGGAAAGATCTGACTTACAACAAGGCTATGTCACTCGTTAGAGGAGGTTTTGACTGGGATCTCAGGTTTGTTGTCTTAAGATGAACCTAAATACATTTGTATTTAAGACCAACCATAATCTTGTGTAGGTTTGATGATTATTTGTGCATGCAAGTGTCATAACTTTAATTTTGAAGACAATAACATTGAAAGTCCGTATGGTAGTATCTAACCACAGTGAATATTGAACACACACAAGACTGGTAAACCTGGAAGTGGGATCAGGGGCGCGTTTTATCATGAAGTCGTCGTTAGTCCCAAGTCTTAAGTTGTAAGTTGATTTATCTTAAGACAAAACTTAGAACTGTTTTATCAAAGTTAGCCTAACTCAATTCTTAGAGCGTATACAAATTTATTTTCAAATATGATCCTGGTAGTTTCTGACTATTTTTACCTGTTAAACTTACAAAGATATATTATGAGGCATACAACTATAAATTAGGTCTCTGTACTGCCTCTAGACAATAAGACAGGATCTGATTTGCTTACAAGTCCTTGTTCTTTGTAAAATGTTCGTTAATCGTACATGTGGTTCTAAGACCTAATCTACTACTCATGGCATTTTGTAAAATGGACTGCGGTCTCCTGTTTTAATGGGCTATACATCTACACTGACCAAACACAGCTGCTGTTAAATATTTGTATTTCTTGTATCGATATACAAATTATTATTACGTAATTTGGATATGTAAAATGCTGATATAATTTTACACCGTCAGGTACACATGGTTTGAAGTTCCTGAGTATGTAAAGATAATGATGTCGACCAATACATCACCATATACTACTCCCGTCTTGACCGGAAGTGCAACTGCTATTTGGCGGGACTATTTTTTCTCTCTAGGAGGATTTGATGAGGAGTTGCAGACATATGGTGGTGAACATTTTGACATTTCTTTCAAAGCATGGATGTGTGGTGGAAAAATTCTAACCGTTCCTTGTTCTCGTGTTGGTCACATTTTCATAACTGCAAACGATGTCATTCAAAGTGATTACACGCGGAGGAATCTCAGAAGGGTGGCAATGATTTGGTTTGAAGAGTATGAATACATTTTCAATAACATTGTTTCCACTCAAGCTCCACTGCTGCCTGTCACTGAAAAGGAATTGCTGTCGATAAAAGCCATAAAGCATCAGTTATTGCGCGACGGTTGTAAGCATTTCAAATGGTATCTTGAAAGTGTATTTACAGAAATAAAAGTTCCACCAACAGACTCTGTGTTGTATGGAGAAATAAAAAGGAAAGATGGTTGTTTTAAAGTTCTGCCTGACAAGTTCATTGGGGTTACATATGACTGTTTTAGGAATGTTAGGTTTACAGAAAATGATTTTGCATTCAATGAAAAAAAGCAACTTATGTATGGCAATGAGTGCGTGGGGGTTGACTCCGTCTATCGTTACTTGAAAGTTAGTGCATGTGACAAAACACAGGGTTTTGCAGCAGGTGAATTCAATTTTGAAAGTAGGACAAATTCATCATTCGGGACTATCGAGTTTTATGAGACTGATACCAATTTTAAACAGTGTGCCACTCACGTAACTGCGACCTCGGATATTCATAAAGCGGAACAAATGGTTCAAGTTCTACCATGCCAAGTAAAATCAGAATACCAAAAATGGAAATTTACATATAGATTCAGGCATTAGGACTTATAAGTAAAATTGAAACTTTATTGAGTGAATTTCTAAACAAAAATTGTTGAAATAAAATTGTTGCTGTATTTCCATAATTAATTTTTGTTTTCTTTTTTTGCCATTTTGCTTTACATCCAACAACGTCTTAGTTGTACGGTGGTATATTCTTTTATTCCTTGATAAAAAACCTAAGAAAAGGCAATGGTTACAGATGAATAATATTTTGAATCTTCGAACATCGTCAGCTGACAGTGCTTAAGCTAGCAGCAATACCACAGGTGAGAAACGTCAAGATTCAAAGCAAAGACATAGCTTTCAATAATTGACGATTTCTGTATGATAACGTGATGGCTTGGATATAACTGCCACAGATATCTACAATAAGCTATCTTGTAATGTTTATTCTTTCTTTACTAGACATTTACATGATTTTAACATGGCAGAGATGTTAGAGCATCGCACTGTAAAGCACAAAGTCTCACTTACTGTCAGCACAGGTTCGAGTCACGCTGGAACCTAATCTGATTTTTGTGAGAAAGTTTCCCAGATTACTTGCAGAAGGGCGGTGGTCTCTTCCCGGGTACATTATAACCGGATTCTCTCCTCCATCATTAAAAACTGATCGCTGCTATATAGCTGAAACATTGCTGAGTGTGGCATAAAACACTAATCAAAATTCAAAATATGATTTCAGCGCTGCGATACCCAAAATACTGGAAGTAAGAATATAAATTATAAGAAGTATTATTGCAAATAATAACGTCGTCCATCAGACGATACTGGTATACAAACACGGAACCGCCATGGCAGAGTGGTTAGAGCATCACGATTTAAACCATGGCGTCTTTTACCTCTTGTCAGTGCCAAGTTCGAGCGCTAAGAGGATTGTGTGGTCTCCTCCCGTGTACATTGTTTTCAGGGTTCTCTCCTCCACCAATAAAGACTGGTTGTTATCATATAACTTTTGAGTGTGGCGTAAAATATCAAATGAAGGAATGTAAGGTATACAAATACAATGACCACTGAACAGACACGAACGTTGAGGGGAAATCGGAGATGGACGCAGGTGATGCGAGTAAGTGTCCTTTGGCGACTGCTCACAAATGCCATGACCAACCGGTCAATTTTAGATCAAAACAGTCGTCTGTACCAGTTGTGACGACGATTTATTCCTCATTAATTTAGATGTGACCGGACAATAGGGAATGCTTATTCCTGATCCCACATCTGGATTTACAGAGGTCTGTAGTGGTTTCAAAGCTCAAAAGAGATTTGTATATTGTCTTTCCTGGACATCCTAAAGATTAATATTTTGGCGTATGTGATTTTTAAATAGCTATAACCTTGGGCCCGTCTTACAAAAGGTCTTAAGTCTTAGATGTGCTCTTAAAACCCGTCTTACGACCATTTTATGGAACCAGTCTGGCTCAGTCGATAGCGCGCTCGACTCTTGGTCGTGAGTTCGAGTCCAGCCGGCGGTAGATCGGATTCTTGTCCTTCGGATGAGACAGTTAAAACCGAGGTCCCGTGTCACAATAGGTGTCGGCACGTTAAAGAACCCTCACTGCTCAATGGCCGTAAATGCCTAGCATAGGCCAAACTTTGAAGCCCTTAACCGGTATTGGTGACGTCTCCATATGAGTGAAAGATCCTTGTATGGGACGTTAAACAACAATACAACCGACCAACCAACGACCTTTTTACGCAGAATTACTTCTTATGACTTGCGTTTAAATCAAAGGACAATACAACCAACACAAAATTGCTGTAATTAAATTTAATGTAGGCCACTTACTTTTGGTATAGGATACACTATACTAGCCTGGTAATGTTCCAGAAGTTGAGCATAAACGAAATGAAAGGAACCCAACTCGGAACAGGTGCCAGTGTGACCCTTACCATTCCTGGAACGACTAGTACTCGCTGGTATGTTCCTGTCTATGGTAAGGACTCATAATGAGCATAACATGCTACGGTACACTAAATCTCTTGTGGTTTTTTGTAGTTTTCTATGGTACGATTTACCTCGCTTTCTTTACCATACTTCAATGTTTGTTGAGTGTTTTTGGATTCTGTAGTGTAGGTCTACCAAGATAAAGTGTCACATTCGGGTTCTGTCAAATACCAAAATGATATTTTGTATTTCTCTTAACTTGTGTTGTAGAGGTAAAGCATTTTGCCTTCTCTGGTTCCATGTATTGCCGTAGCTCAAATATTTTAGTACCGACAAGTAGCCTGTCGCCCGGTTATGATCCAGTTTAGACTCATTGTGTTTGTGAACATGTTCCAATTTACTTTGGTAGACCTATAGTTTTTTATCGTTGTTTGGTAGACATATCGTTTTTATCGTTGTTTGGTAGACCTATAGTTTATATCATTGTTTAGTAGACATATAGTTTTCATCGTTGTTTGATAAACCTATAGTTTTCATCATTGTTTAGTGGACCTATAGTTTTTACTGTTGTTTGGTAGAACTGTAGTTTTTATCGTTGTTTTACAGCCAGCCAAGAATTTCGCACCTTTGTAGAGACGTTACTTTCTTTGGGTGAAATGTCAAAATATTGACCTATGTAAATTAACTCCAGCTAATGCATGCCCTGGTTTCGAAAAAAAAATACTGTCTTTAGTGTGGCATTGTTTGTAATTACAGTATTTCACTGAGAGATATGTTGAATTGCCTGTTAGATAGTCACTGTGGTTGATCAATCATCTTTACCGATTTTAACGAGTTCATTCCTAACTGATTTCATTAAAATTTGACTGTGGACTCGCGACGGGTGTGACCGTTCAACAGTGGACGCGTACACCTCCATGGCACCTGATCCCACCCCTGTATTTCCAGAGATCCGTTGTTGGACAATATTCACCAGATTTGTGTGTTGTCTTCTGAACTTCTTAACGACTGATACATTCGTATTTGTAATTTTCATATTTAAAGCCTCGTTTGAAAACTGCCAAAATTCAATTCTGCCGCCCAGCGAAAGAGTCCTGCCTGTTTTCAAAATAATTTTATCAAATTTATGAATTGTTTTGCAAATTATTAGGCAATGAGATGATATTAAATATTTCTGAATGGAATACAACACATTCAATTCTGATGGAATTTAGAATAAAAAAAAAACCCACTGTAGACAAGTGACAGTCATTATTTTCCTAAACGAATGCTTTCATATCAATAATCTAAATAAACATTTACTTTATAAATTTAAACATCAATGGTTGAACCAACTGACTGAAATTGGTGAAGTTTGTAAAGGACCGTTTAGAGTAATTATTTTTATAAAATATAATCTACATACATGATTCGCTATACTTTTGATCAATGCCTTTAAAATAACTTTTAATAATTAATACATTTTTAATATAAAGAATTATTTATTTCGAACATATTTTCATTTCACACTCACACACACAAACACAGAGAGAGAGAGAGAGAGAGAGAGAGAGAGAGAGAGAGAGAGAGAGAGAGAGAGAGAGAGAGAGTTACACACACTAAATGACATTAAATCAGAAAGTTTTGCATACTTTATGTTGTTAATTAGTATAAATTAGTATAAAAAGATTCTCTGTTTACGGGTTTAGTGAAATGTATGATGATACTTGATGTGCGGACAGGCGCAGTAATGAACCGTGTCTGTCTATTAAAGCAATGTAAAGAAGTCGTCGACCTGAAATAAGTTTTACTTACATTATTGTTTTGTTCAATATCATAAAATATGATAGTGGTTTGTAAAATGTCTGGATGAAATTGACAAGGAAAAAGATTATTGTTGTTTTGATTTATCTATTCACATGAAAGTGAAATTATTGTTTCTCATAAAAAATAACGAGTATTTTACTCAAATATGTGTATGTAAACTTTTTAAGCTCACTTGACCAGATGGGTCTATAACCCAAAAGGATCTTCAAGATTGGCCAAAACGTGATCTATTCTTCTAATGGACCTATGGAATTTCTTTCAAATTTAATAGACATAATTTTTAACTCAAAATCTACAGAGTTTGTGAATGAAATTGATATCTATTAATAAACGAGCCTTCAGATGACATGGTTATACACCAATGGCTTTTTTTATTCAAAACTTGTTGATTTTTGTATACAAAGATATAAAAAATGTAAGAAGTAATCTAAGGACCACTGACAGATTTAAGAACATTGGATCAAAGGTCAAGGTTACAGGCACCTCAGTAAACATTATATATCAAATGTTTTTTTATTTTCAAAGTTTTTCTTAAAATGAGCAATATTTTGTGCATCACTTGTATTTCTGTGCTATATATACAAAATATCCAATTGCAGCTCAGATTGTTTGTTCTGATCTTTAGATAATAATTCAATTAATCACATAAGATTTTCAATACAACAGTGAAATATTCTCATTTTCATTTAAGAAACCTTTTATTACAATGAAACTTTGGAACTCGACCATCTTGATAATCTTACCAAAGTTTTTTTATCGTCAGCTTCTCGTTAGTAACAGTAATGTATTTCTTGATTAATTAGACCAGTCTGGTAGCTCTATGTCAGTATATTTACGGCGGTTTGTAGGCGATGGCAACTAGACAATAATAAAAGAATGTATTGAACACAATCAAAGATTAATCTGTACGGAATCTGACGTTTCCGGCTTAGTAAATATGCAAGACTCCCCCATTCCTTCTATCTGCCTTTGATTTACAGACTTTTACAATCAGCAGTTTTTGCACGGCCATGATGTTTTGGCGTTAGCTAAATGTTCGCTTGTTTGTAATACGTGTTGAGTTTGCCGCAGAATACTATGCATGCGATCTGCATCAGACGTAACTGTAATGACACTAACAACTGCGCAGTTATCGCTTACATTGGAGGCAAAAGCATCCTTGACTTCTTCTGAACAAAAAAGGATCTATTATGTCAGTATTTAACCGACATGCGAGTGATCAGAAGTCGACTGATTTAATTGAATCCGAGTTCCCCACAGAATGTTTGTGTTCCTTGTCAAATAGCATTTTGTGTATATCAAGCAGAGCGTCTGTTTGTACAATAGCGTACACGTGGTGGTCATTCAGAGCTGTTTGTTCAAGACCTTTGATGGCTGCATTGATATACTCCCTGAACTAAAACATTTTGCACGTTATACCATTATCATAGATATCGGATGACTTGTTTGCTGGAATCATTTCTATCACATATATTGTATTAAGACAAACAAGAATTACGGCTCATTTCTAGAATTTTGCCATTGAGTCTCTAAACAATTTAAATTTGATTAAAATTGATTCTTAATTGAAGACTGTTTTCAGCCTACTTTAAAACTTGTCGACAATAAATTTTACCTGCATGGCGAGGTTACCATCCACAAAAGAAGAAAAAAGAAATAAGATTCAATTATGAAACTTCTGCAAGGATTCATAGCATTTATCCGCCTATGGACCTTGTTTCTAAGTCCCATCAAACCCTTGTCTAGCGATTGACAAAAAAGCAAACACTAGCTGTGAAAAAGTTTTGGCTACGAACCAGGGCTAATTGAAAATCGTCACAATAACTTCACCATTAAGTCGCCGCGAACAAAATTTGAATTGCAGATATATAACAATTTTTTTTAAATTACATAAATCGATTTCACTTATTTGCATCCCTGATAATTTCATAACCCTTTTTACATCAAGAATCAAAGCACAAATTATTTCCTATCTCTTATATGTAAAATATTTCGTGTAATTACATAGGTGAAACCAGGAATTCCCGTTAATTGCATGAAATATCCTCGAACTGAGAGAAATGTATTGATTATGGTAAAAACTAACATGAAATAATAACATGAAATGGCTATATGTGAAAACTATGACATTAGTCTATCCTAGTGTTTATTCAAACTCTACTACTATTGTACCTAGGGAATTTGTAATACTAGTATTATATATACAAATGAAAAGATTAGATAAATATACTCTTCTGTTAATGGCATATTCCTGTTATTTGCATAATGTTTTCTGACATTTTGGCGATGCAATTAAGAACGCTCTATTGTGATTCTCATTAAGTGATCTTTTCCGAATTTTTCCTTTTATCGGATTTACATTTAGCATCACGTAATATACAGGACCTTTGGTAGTCCTTCTTCAAGTGGTAAAAAGCATAAACAGTGTGAATGACGGGTAAGTACATACAGACTGACCAGTTTGACTAAAACAATGTAAAGCGCAAATTATGTTTAGCTTAGCTGTGAGTTAAGTATGTTGGGTAATTGAATTAGATAACACGCCTCACATCATCATTGTCGAACTCGCCCAATTAAACATAATGCCAACCACGAAATAAGATACTCAAGTCAGATATGAAATATCATATGTCTTTATAAACATATCTTTTTTAAAAGTGGTATATCAATGTTGGAGAATGAAAATTATTTATTTTTATTTATAAAATTAGCTTCAGGGAACAGTTAAAACATCAGAATGTGACATGGATAAAAACATGACTACCACCACAACATCATATCGACGTAACATCTCAACGTAAAGTTGACATAACGTCTCAAAATCTGTTTTTCTTTTCACAATGTACGATCGATATATTAAAAGTATATTAAGTTGATTGCTTTTAGCATATTATATCATAACACCAACAATGCTGAATTATAGATATAAATAATAAGTCAGTTGTCGTTTTAAAGATATGCGTTCATTAAACATAGATTCTTTTTTCCAAAGGGGCCTTCGTGGCCGAAGTGTTGGAAGATGGCACTTTACATTATAAAATGTCTCAATTCTGGTCAGCGCCGGTTAGAGCCCCGCTGGAACCTAAGCTGATTTTTGAGAGAAAGTTTGCCACTTTACTTGCGGAAGGCAGGTGGTCTCTTCCCGGGTACTTTCTTACCGGGTTCTCGCCAACATTAAAACTAGCAGCCACAATATGACTGAAAAAATGTTAAATGTGGCTTAAAACAAAAATCAAAATCCAATCACATTTTCCAAATACAATATCAAGTGTTTTGTTATATACAAATCATGTTTAAGTTCATTATAAAAATGATCATGATATGTTTGTCGCTTACTTGTATTAGAACCTGATGAAAGTATACAATGTATAAATCATTTACCCTAAAGACACATTTGGGCTGGCTTTAGTCATTGATATAAAGAAGAGTCCATTATTTGGCAGGGGATAGATGAGTTAATTAGAACGCTGAACAAGACAATATTCACACGTAAACTCCGAAATGAAAAGATACAGAAATAAATCCGTCCATTATCACCACATGCATTTGTTCTATTGATGTCTGGGAGTTCATTAGCCAGAGTATTGTCTTAAACTCATCGCTTCCCCTGTGATCTCTATTTGTGTTACTATCTTGACGGATAATCTGTAAGTGCTATAGGTCTTACATTGTGTGTTTGTCGTAAGATATAACAAAGAGTTTGCCAGAAATAATGTTTATTTTATATAGCTTAGTGTTGAGTTTACGACAGAAATGAGTTAATATGTAAAGAGTTATTCAACAAAATTCAAATGATTTTAATGTTAATTTTATGTTGAAGAATGACAATATTCGCTAGTATCTAGATAATGAGTTGTGAGCATTTCTCATCAAATCTTTGCAAACTTACCATACATTTCATTAGCGTCGGAAGCAAATTGAAAGTTGGGGGGGGGGGGGGGCTAAACCAACTTAAAACACACACACGCCAGAAACGTCTGGGGGCTAAGCCCCAATTTTCAACACCTATGTCTATCTTTGCCAAAAAAGTGGGGGGGGGGGGCTTACCCCCCCCCCCCGTTTCGACGCCTATGCATTTTATTATAAGCAAATAATGCATGTAACATGTTACAAAAACTAGCATGAACTAGGAATAAACACAATTCTGACTCCTTCCGGATACCTGATTCTATCCCGTTTAGGATTCGCAATTGTTCTTTTTATTTAGACCATTGCATTTAATTCGTCGGGTTCTGATGACTTGAGCTTCAATTATTAATTGGTACTTCTTCATTTTTACTTCTGGGAGTTCATAAGTGGGGGGCATTGTCTAAAATCTTTTGACCTCCATTTGCATTCTTACTCTGAAGGATAGACTGTGTATGCTAAAGGTTTTACATGTTGTGTATCAACCTAACGATCTCTTCTTACCCCAACTGTAACAACACAAGTCAAAGCGTATGAGTTTGTCTTAAATCTGTAGTACCTAGACTAGTATTGACGTTTATTGCCTACATAGATTCTAAGAGAACGTTAAATGGAGGTACTTAATATTTGTTTTAAATTTCACCTACTTGTAATGCATTAAATTCGTATTTTATTTGTTTCCTTACAATATCATATCAAGGAAATTGTAAGAGTTAACATTTCAGTGAGGGGGCGATGCTAAATCCTTGGGAATATAGGATTGCCTTACCGGCATGTATTGCATCAGACATTATTATAGCCACAATTGATTGAATCGGTGCAATATGAGTTGTAGCAAAACCAGTGACATGCTATGTTCTATTAACATACATGAATTGGTTAGAGAGGGAGTGACGGAATCTTACATGGGTGAGTTGAGTTCCGTGGAAAAGGGTATCTGGTTGTCCAATCGGAGGTTTTCCCGAGGATTGAACTTACAGATTCTTACCAAGATGGTTGAGATTTCCCTTTCCACTCACTCATCACACCTATCTCTCATGCCACAAATATATATTATGCCCGTAAATAAAATCTAACACAAATTCATATGCACTGTATTCTACGGAAGCCAATGAAGGGGTTGGGAAGTATTTTTCAATTCGTTATAACGACTAACTACTCATTATAACGACCTAGCGTTCTCGTCATAGTAATTTTAAAACAACCCAAATGTTGAAATGAAATGCAGTTAGAACTGCTACAATTTTAACTTAGTAGTAAGCTTTTGTTGAAATGAAATACATAGTGAAGTATTGTCTTTCCCGAAGCAGTTGTTGAAATGAAATGTAGTGAGATCTGATAGATTTGTAACTCAGTAAGCATTGATTGAAACAAAATGTAGCATAAACCGAGAAAGATATACACCAACCAACAGTTGTTAACGAAATACGTATTGAGCATACAGTTATTCCTCAGTAAGCACTAATTAAACGAAATTTAGTATAAACCGAGAATGGTATATCTCAGCACGCAGTCGTCTGTACTGCAAAAACGTTTAATATCTTCTTAAGCGATATTTGTATTGCCCTGTAGACCATACGTTTACATTAATGTGAAGCCGATCGGTGTGGTCTCGTGACATAACGTTTGATTCATATTCAGAAGGTTCCGAGATAGATACCTGGTACATTGGTCATAGCTAAGATTTAAACAATTGTATTGACCAATTCTTAGCCAAGTGCTGGGGTGCTGGGCATATGACGTGAAAATCATGGGTCTTACGAACGAGACATGACGTTTGATTCATATTCAGAAGGTTCCGAGATAGATACCTGTACATTGGTCATTTTAATAATGGTACTGACCAAATCTTCGCCAAGTGCTCGGCATATGAAGTGAAAACCATGGGTCTTACGAACGAGACATGAAACGGAAGTCACGTGATATGTTCAATAACCCTTCATTCATTGGGAACTACCATAGCTCAGGTGACGATTTTGGCATTTCACTTATAGATGGTGACGCCAACATATGCTCGAAAAATTATGGCGTGGCGTAAAACAACATAACAAATGTTATATACATACTTTCATTTAGACGGTCTATACCGGCAATACAAACGATAAATTTGATATTGATTCCCATATCAATATGTATGAATCTTAAGATATGTTAAACTTTCAAATTCTTTGTATGAAATAATCGTAAGTTACATTACATGTCCAATATACCCTCTAACCCCTCTGTGGACAGCGTGGATCACATTTTGAGTTTCTCATTCGTAGACTACGGCTAAATGCTGTCGGAACATTAACCTCTGTTTCAACAGAGAAATAAAAGATAAAACTATATCTATGGTTACCGAGTAGTAATACTCCAGTCAAATACACATTACCGGTATGCCTCCAGGGAGGTATGACTTATGATAGAACTATTTTCATTTTGTTTTGACATTTATTGAAATCTTACAAATAGGTTTTTGCAACTACTTTCATACTGATTTGATTCCAAAGAAAATCCAGGAGTAGATTATTTAGCTGCAAATATTCGTTTTGATATTTTTGTTAGATGGAAGTACATCTTATTGTAATAACTCATCAATGTTATTAATGATTTTACAAATCCAATCACTTTTAAAAAAAAAAAACACCTTTTTTACAGAGAGAAAAAACAGAAATCAATAAAATAAGCAAGTATAACATTTTCGAATATTGTATGTCAGATATTTTGGTGCAATCTTTTATAAATGCTGTAAATAAACGGAAAAAGAATTTTGTTGAGAAGGTAATTTGATTAAGATGATTTTATGGTAATTACATCTTAAGAAGTCTTTTTGTAAATGATTATTTCCATATGTCGTTTAAGTAAACAAAATTTGAAAGTTGTAATATTACATATATAAATTACGTATCAGTAGTCAAACTCTCATTGACGACATGGCCATGTTTTTACTTGTTCCATTCTTTAAATAAACTCATGGTAATTGTTAAGTTGGCGTAAACATTTTAAAAGCTTGTCTGATGAAATCAGCGATTTGTTTTTAAGTAGTTTTAGTGATTGCTCATATAAATATTCAGATTACAACTCATTAACAAAAAGTCATTGGCATTATCGACAACTGTTATTTCACTAAAAGTGGTACCCAAAATTTAAACATCTAGTCATAGGTTATTATGATACTTATTTCGTCCAACACCACCCTGTTGCAACCCATAAATACAATGAAGTTGATGTAAAATAATGCTGGAATTAGAAATATATTTATATTGTTTGCAGACCAGGTCTGTCATCAAACTGTCGGCATTCCCATGGGAACCAATTGTGTCCCTTTATTTGTTAACCAGTCATGAAACAGAATTCATCCAGAAGCCTCTGAATCAAAATAAGAAAAAGCTGGCGATGACCTTTAATATGAGGTTTAGGTATACCGACGACATTTTGTCAAATGATGACAAATTTCATACATATATCTTTAGATATATCCCAACGGATTTGTAATTAACAACAGAATCAAGCAATTTTACATTTCACTAACTATATTCAGAAGGGAAATTAACAACCAGACTATATGACAAACGCGACGATATTATAGCTTCCCAATAGTCAAATTCCGCATCTACGTAGTAATATCTTGTTATTGCCTGTATATGGTGTTTATATATTGCAGATAACCCTCTGTGACATGGCTTGTGTACATATGAACATTTCATATACAGAGTGAAAATAATAACTGATATAAGTTTTAATTACATTTCTGTACTATGTTTCATTAAATGAATTGTTGAGTTATTTGTTCAATAGAGGTAGTTGAATTGTCTGTACTGACGATGATTTATTCCTCACATATTTCATTTTAATTTGACTGTGGAATCATGGCGATTGTGACCGGTCAACAGGAGATGCATACTCCTCCATTGGACCTGATCCCACCTCTGGATTTTCGGAGGTCCATATTTGTACAATATTCACCAGATTTGTATATTGTATTCTGGTCATCCTGAAGATAATACTTTGATATCTGTTACTTCTATAATTTTACAGAATGGAATATAACATTTTTTCAAACAAGAATAATTCCTCTATGTTGTATGCGCAAACAAATATGATTGTGATTCTTCCGAAATGTCTGGTAAAATATGAGAGTAATTTATAGAAGTGTTGCGTAATCAGCGGTAAGAAACTGACCATCCAATCGAGAAAGAAATACATGTATCGTCCTACTAACCTAGTATTTACTTACCTACCGAACACCTGAAATATACCTTCCAACTTACTAATCTAAGGTTCTACTGAAACCTCCTACCTACATGCCTTCTGAAATTCCTACCTACTCTGTTTCCTCATCTGTCTACGGAAACCTACTGAACAACCAAATTATCTCTCTAACTAGTTTTTTTCTAACCTACCTACCTATCTACTCAAACACCCTAGGGATCAGCCAGACTACTTAGCTACATACTGACAAGTCTACTGAATTACGCTGCTTAGCATTCCAGCAATTAGCTTACTTACCTAGTTACCTGTCTACCTACTACGATACTTGCCCAATGAACCACTGAAACGTCCTAACGACCAACCAACTATATACTTTCCCATCTACCTAACTACCCATCAACGATCTACTGAAACCTCCTAACGACCAACCAACCTAAATGGCTTGAAGTTCCTATTTACCTCTCTACCCGTCTACTGAATTTCCCTATCAAACCAGGACAGCAACCACACACGTGTGTGTGTGTGTGTGTGTGTGTGTGTGTGTGTGTGTGTATGTGTGTGTGTGTTTATATCAGTCTATTTTATACATTCTTACTTGTTTATTTACGTAACATGTCAACTGTGTGTGTGTGTGTGTGTGTGTGTATGTGTGTGTGTGTGTATCAGTCTATTTTATACATTCTTACTTGTTTATTTACGTAACATGTCAACTGTGTGTGTGTGTATGTGTGTGTGTGTGTGTGTGTGTGTGTGTGTGTGTGTGTGTGTGTGTGTGTTTATATCAGTCTATTTTATACATTCTTACTTGTTTATTTACGTAACATGTCAACAATAAGATTTTACTATTGGGTTATGCTTTATGTCAATTTGCATTATTCAAATGTTTAACAAGAAATAATTTTGTTCCCAACAGCATTTCCTTATCATTGATGGCAGAAGATAATTGAAATAGATGCATGCTTGTAGAATTTTCGTTCAGAGTTATTCCAAATATGCTTGAATCAATCATTCAGATCTATCTATATTTTAAGTTCTATTTCAAAATTTATCAAGTCTTCTAAACAAGTGTTAGAAATGACTTATTTTACGCAGGTGTTACGGTAAAACAGTGCAGGTTTTTATTTTCGGTATGTATGTCTCAAATCAATTTTTAAGCAAAGTTAAATTGCTTTTTAGTAATTCAAATGGAATTCACATAACACGTATCACGCCGATCTTCATGTAGGGGTAACCAGAAAAAATAATTGTGAGTAATTTTGGAGAAACCCTTTCACAATAATTGATCTATACACAGACGCAATCCAACACTACATTCTTGATAACAGATCGTTGTGATGTAAGATATCTTAACCATCTACAACTTGAGCTGATGTGACACTTCATAAGACTTCGAAGAACAAAACGACATCAACAGTTTTTATATTGTACATATATTTAGCGCCATATATCATTTGTCACGTGGATTCACATAGCTCACCTAATACTTTTACAGAAGATATTACGAGGAGGAGAGTGCATTAATTGGCAGAATTAAGCAATAACGAGCACCTGCATTTCAGAATCTTTTTATAATTTGTAATACAACGTCACGTGATTTTGGTTCTGATAAGTCAAATTTCCCTCGTGTTTTGAGCTAGAAACTTTTTCCAGCTCACATTCAGTCTGTAGTAATGGCGATCCCGGAAAATAAAATAATAAACCGTGGAATGCCATGGCCATGGTCCGATGTGGCGATAAGTGAAATGAAGAAATATATGGAAACAGTAAGTCTATCAATTATGTTATTTTGACTCATCTTAAATTATCATGATTTTTACAATTGTATTTACGGTATGTACAGATTTATAATTACCGGTAATTAGGATAAACACAATTTAAATGTTACATTTAATGTTATAATGAATTGTCAAATTTATTCTGATTAATAAGAATTGTACAACTTTATTGATGCATATATTTACCGAGTTCATAAGAGACGACTGGTAGATGCTATCAAAGGTACAGCACCGTGCCAAACGTGAGTCAACTATCACCATTTTCCTTAGGTTTCTATATCAAATTAGTGTTTTCAGATACCTGCCACATCTTATATTAGTTAAAAACTCCGTTGAAAGTTTATTTCTGACAAGCAAACATTTGTAGTAGGTACTTTGTTGACAGACCTACTAAAGAAGGACATTATTTCATGAAAAGAAACTTACACATTCCAAACCAATTTAAAAAGATAGCACATAGTCTTCGAAACAGATGTGCAAAAGTTTTCATTTATATCATTATTTTATTATAAGTCAGGCCAATTATTTCTAAAAGAAAAATAGACTCACTTTTAGCACAGTGCTGTATGCTGGTTTGCAAATTATGATCACGTAAATCGTTATAAAATACACCAGTACTGCGATAAATGTAAGATTATTAAGTTTGTCATTGACCACAAAAATACCGCAATGTATTGTGTATTAGGTGATATTGGCAGTGAACACAAGGTAAGTACGTCTTTCTTAATATAAAAAAGGCTTCTGTAACATCATACGAAACTGGAGCGATGGATATCTCCGCCTAACCAGTTTCATGATATGTCGTGTTATACAATTTCCAGAGAAAGCTGCTGCTATGTAATGCAATGAGATATAAATGAGAAAGATGAATTATAAAAAGTTTTTTTTCTTCAAGTTTGTTTTGAAATTATATAATTCACACATGGATGAAATTATCAAAATACATGTTACACAGATATCCATGTAGTGGAAATAGAAAATAGTTGTGAATAGTTTTTGCGGGAATTTTTCATAAAATGTATGCACATGCGCTTATTAAATATATGATGAATTTATGGATTTAAATCGATTCAAAATAATGAATCTACTATATCCGAAACGTATCGTTAAGTCTTGAATTGACTTATCGGCATTATTTTGCTTTCAACAATAGAATAGCAATTGGAATTATTTCCGTTATATATATTATTAATATTGTATAACTGTATCTTGTACATAACACCCGTTCTTTGTTTTATATTTAGTTACATTTAAAGCCACATTCCGGCGAGTAATGTTCATGAATAAACTTTTATATACTCACTAAATACGTACTCGCATGAACTTTCGTCGTACTTTAAATTCTATTCCAAATCATTAGTTAATTAATCTGGGAAACACCTGTCACATCGATCTATTTATAAACTCTTCAAATAATATGATAGTAACGCGAAATCGAAAATGAGGGTGCGTGAAAATCAAAACAAACTCTTCACATGTAGAGTTCCAACAGCAACGTATCGAAAATTAAAAAATATCTTTACTCACTGGATTATGCACTTCTACGTATCAATAAGTGAAGGGATACTCGACACAATATGCTGAGCTATACAAGGCTGTACACACCAAGTGTTGGAATTAGTATTGCTTTGGTTGATATATATATATAATACCAAAGTTGTAGTTTTGTAAGAAATGCTCCGAACTGTTGCTTCTGTCAATTAGACTTCATCGGTTGAATTTGAATTTGAAATAGATGTAGAGTTCCGAAACAAAAAGTGGTATCATACAAAGCCACACAATGATCTAAAGGTATTTTGAAATCCGTCTGAGAGTAACCACTGTAAAAAGATGACGATCTTAGTTTTTGAGAAGTTTAGAATTTCGATGGTGCGGTCTGAGCGAAATATTACTTTAGTATAAAACAATCGGCTGGTACTGAAATATTAGGTACTGGGTTTCTGCCACAGTCCGGGTGTGCCACTTTATTGTGGTATACTTATACAGTGACATTGCGTAATTACATACCGCATACGATCTGTCACGGGAGTTCAGTTATTAAACTCTTACTTCGTACGTATTAATCTACTGATTACTTGTTTTATGACTTTCAAGTAGAAAAAAGTTTCTTATATGAAGTTACGCGACACGTTGCTGAGAAGACTCAATATGGAGGTCTCGTATCAAATTAGGTGTGGTACTTTACAGACCCCTACCTGCATTGGCACGTTTCAAGAATATAAGACAAATTAATGGCACTTTACCCATTACTTTGACTGATGCGTCTCCATGTAAGAGAAAACATTAAAATATTAAGTAGTGGGTTTTATCAAAGTCTATTTAATTTCTATTTTTTCAGAATACGGAAATGTAGTATTCATAGGCTACATTTTGAGGCCACAGTGTAATAGTGTTTACCTCAATCTGATTAACTTGGTCTAATATAACTATTACAACTCTATCAAAGTTGTCGCCCTTTGATCACTCTTGTGACGCGGATACCGAAAACCCACAGATCTCCCAGAGATAAGGGCACAGCCCGGCATCGTGCGAATAAAAACAAAGAAAAAGTAGCTCACGTATTTCATTTGGACTTGACTCTGGACTCACGGCGGGTGTGATCGGTCGACAGGGGATATTTTCTCCTCCATGGCACCTGATCCCACCTCTTGGCTTCCAGAGGTCCGTGTTTCTCCATTTTTGCTGGATTTGTATCTGTGTCCTGGACATCCTTGGGATTTATACTTTGGTATCTGAGAGGTTTTATATTGATAACTAGTGGTCAAATATGCCCGTAACGACACTGCGTCGCATTAGACAGTACTTTGGAAAGCATAAAAGACAAATTTACTTGAAATATTGAATTCATTGGACTTTAAGTATTTGATCTGAAAAAGCAACATGGAGAAATAAATAAAATAAGTAAAAAGATTGATGTATAGTATGTATGTATGATGTGTTGGTGATTAATGTTTATTGATAGACAAGTTCGTGGGCACTTACCTATGGCAGGGGAGCCGGCCTGGCTCAGTCGGTAGCGCGCTCGACTCTGGATCGTGAAATCATGAGTTGGTTTTCTGTCTTTCGGATGCGACAGTAAAAACTGGCACCTGCTCAGAGTTGGGTTCCTTAGTTGGATTCCTTCCCATGATTGAACGGTACTTTCGTCTCGGACACCGCAAAACAATATGGATTGACCTCATTTGTCAAATATAACATGTTTGTAAATGATGGGTTCTAAAATGTTATCAATTAGTTATCAACTTGTCAATCACGTTTATGTTCGATTTTCGTTCCAACTATACAACCAGACCTGCTTAATTCATGCTTCAAGTTTCATTTTCTCAGCATTTAACAAAGGGAAGGACTTTTGTTCCCTTTTGACGTTTTGTCTCCAATTAGGGTCATACGACTTTACAGCTGCTAATGTTTGAAAAATGTGTCACATGGATCATGTAACATTTACTAACCTTTTGTTTTCCAATCTTTACACAATGTATGTGTTAGATATTTACAACAGTGTGAAACCCACGTGCGTTTCGCTATCACATTGGTGCACACTTTTGTTCTTGTTATTTTCACCAAAGCTTCCCAGTTTCTAAATGTTTATTCAACACAGCTTATATGACAGTTACGGACTCGGGTTTGGCATCAGTACATGTGGCGGGTGTGATCGGTCGACAGGGGATACTTTCTTCTCCATGGCACCTAATCCCACCTCTTCGTTTCCAGAAGTCCGAGTTTCTCCATTTTTACCGGATTTGTATCTGTGTCCTGGACATCCTTAGGATTTATTCTTTGGTATCTGAGAGGTTTTATATTGATAACTGGCGGTCAAATATGCCCGTAACGACACTGCATCGCATTAGACAGTACTTTGGAAAGCAGAAAAGACAAATTTACTTGAAATATTGAATTCATTGGACTTTAAATATTTGACCTGAAAAAGCAACATGGAGAAATAAAAAAAATAAGTAAAATGATTAATGTATAGTATGTATGTATGACGTGTTGGTGATTAATGTTTATTGATAGACAAGTTCGTGGGCACTTACCTATGGCAGGGGAGCCGGCCTGGCTCAGTCGGTAGCGCCCTCGACTCTGGATCGTGAGGTCGTGAGTTGGTTTTCTGTCTTTCGGATGAGACAGTAAAAAACTGGCACCTGCTCAGAGTTGGGTTCCTTAGTTGGATTTCTTCTCATGATTGAACGGTACTTTCATCTCGGACACTGCAAAACAATTGGATTGACATCAATTGTTAAATGTAACATGTTTGTAAATGATGGTTCTAAAATGTTATCAAATAGTTATCAACTTGTCAATCACGTTTATGACCGATTTCCGTTCCAACTATACAACCAAACGAGTGCCAGTCTGCCCTATACCAATGGTAAGCGCCCAGTATCAGTCATTACATTTAATTACCATGTTATGAAGTAATATCAAATTTACCATCAATCGTACTCATCGAAGTAAAGTAGAGTGAAATGGGGTTATATATCTGGCAGGTGATAATCTATAAATATTATGCAGGACATGCGTTCTACAACAATTTATTCGAAATAGTCTTGTATGATATATACCTTATAAATATGGTATACACGGTTGTATCATTCTGAGAGTTGTTCCTCATACATAACATACATTAATTTTACATCTATTTGATAGGTCGCTTTACTTAAGGACCTCTCAGTGATTTTGTATTTAAAAACGCCTGTCTGTATTTCGATTGACTCATCAGCTATTCATTTCGACTACTCTGTGTTTCACATAACATTTATATCCACTTGCATAGTATTATCCTGTCTTGGCATACCATATGAACTCTGTCAAGGAGTATTCTGGATGATGTGCCAAAGATGAAGAAGAAGAAGAACCAGACACTCTGTCTGAAGGTATAAAACAGTACGCTGGTATACTACAGATTTTCATTTTCCTGTATACCACGACTAAATTGAACTCGTCACCAATTCAAACACTTACTGCTACCACAAATTACACAATTAGAGAAAAGCTCATCTCAGATGTTCTCCACACACTTGTTTATTGATCACCTGCCTATGGCTATAATTTTTAATCACATTTGAATTTGAATTTTGAATAGTGTTTTACGCCACATTCGACACTTTTCAGTTATACGGGAGGTTGGCAACTGAGCTATGCGATAAACACGACGATTTCGGCTTTCCCATCGTAAATTTTCCACATTTAAGTAGTAATATCCCTCAGTCACCCGCATAAGGAGTTTATATTTCACAAATGATCCGATATGCCAGGGCGTGTGCACAACATATGAATATTTCATATACAGAGGTAAACTACTCACTGACAAATTATTGACACAGGGATATCGAAAACCGCGTTAAATGTCAACGTTCCGCAGGTTTTTATGTCGGTATGATAGTCTTGTTTGCGAGTACTCTGTTTCACTAAATGAAATGTTGAGTTGCCTTTTCGTTGGCGGTTGTTGAGACGTCTGTACCAAATGTGACGAGGATACATTCCTCACTTGTTTCGTTGGACTTGACTGTGGACTCACGGCGGGTGTGACCGGTCGACAGGGGATGCTTACTCCTCCATGGCACCTGATCCCACCTCTTGGTTTCCAGAGGTCCGTGTTTGTCCATTTTTACCGGATTTGTATCTGTGTCCTGGACATTCTATTGATTTATACTTTGGTATCTGAAATTTTTATATTATATGGTGGCGGTCAGTTTTTACTGGTGGAGGAGATAACCCGGTTAATATATACACGGGAACAGACAACCGACCTTACCCAAAATCGACTTAGGTTCCAGGGGGGATCGAACCTGTGCTGACCATAAGTGAGGAGGTTCTAACCACTCAGGCCCCTTAAGTCACATACGCTGGTATCAAAACTAAAATTATTTCACTGTACATTCATTTTTCACTAATCTTATATATTGTTCAAAAATGTGTATAAAGGTCACTTAGCACAAATCTATAACAGTAAATAATCTTTAGTCAACTGAAGATTACTGTAGTCATGAAGAAGAAAATACTTTTATAAACTGAACGCGAGTTTAACGAAATGTGGAACCAATTTGCCATTTACGACCTGCTTATATCATGCTTCAAGTTTCATTTTCACAGCATTTCACAATGTGAAGGACTTTTGTTCCCTTTTGACGTTTTGTCTCCCATTAGGGCCATACGAAGTTACAGCTGCCAATGTATATTGTCACATGGATCATCTAAGATTTACTAACCTTTTGTGTGAAAACTACGTGCGTTTCGCTATTGGTGCACACTTTTGTTCTTGTTATTATCGCCAAAGCTTCCCAGTTTCTAAGTGTTTATTCAACACAGCTTATATGACATTTACGGACTCGGGTTTGGCATCAGTACATGTTTATTTCAGTAATAAATATATGTGCTATTAATTAATATCAATCAGCTAGCTATTATAAAAATGCAAATGTTTTATTTGGACCAGTTTGGATTCCAGTGTATACCTTGGATAGTAATTTCTTGGATAAGGGTCTCCTAAAAATCATTTTCAATGTATTATGACTTTGGCTTAATTGCCTTGATAACTGTTTTTTTTTATTGTTTGTGACAGTTGATAAGAGAGAGAGAGAGAGAGAGAGAGAGAGAGAGAGAGAGAGAGAGAGAGAGAGAGAGAGAGAGAGAGAGAGAGAGAGAGAGAGAGAGAGAGAGAGAGAGAGAGAGAGAGAGAGAGAGAGAGAGAGAGATTTAAAAAAGATAGATGATTATGTGTTCTGGCTGTATCGTTGTAAAATTTGATAAAATATCTTTTTATAGCTTCTTTTTAACTGATAATTTCTGAATAAAATAAATTGTTTTGATTTTCCAGTTGCGCTGCCTATCAAAAGAATTGCAACATTGATTTAATTTTGTTTTATGTCATAATTATTTTATTCATAAATATTTATTAGAGCAGTAATGAATTTAATCATTTGTAGACTTCAATCTGACAGTTTCATCGATTGCCCTTATTCCTTCCAAAACCTTTCAATACTACTAGGTGCAAATGTAACCGAATGGTTTAAGCCTCGCTCAGATTATACCATACATTTTGGTGTAGTTCCCAGTTGCAGCCGTTTTGTTGTTCTCCATGCGAACATTGCAATAAAAATTTTCTTCTGGCACCATGTAGAACTTTAGAATTACTTAATTCTAAACATATAACTTCACTTTGGCTAAACCTGAAATCTGATTGGCTGAGCAGGCCAAGTTGAGAATATTCTCCGACTTGAGTATATGTGAGTATAAGTTTTATGGTGCCGATGTCGTAGCATATACTCCTCCCCGCATAGTTCCCCACTGAGGAGAAAAAGCTCCAAGCATATTATATCCCCCAAACTTAAAGTGAGTACAGAGTTTTACCTTGGGCGGAAAAAGCCCCATAAGGGTAGAACTCCCCCCTCTTGTTTCCGGATTTCAAGATAGGAAATATATTGTGCTTTTGAAAATTAATTGAAAAAATGCGTTTTAAATATGAATGTATATATATATATATATATATATATAATATATATATATATATATATATATATATATATATATATATATATATATATATATATATATATATATATATTGGTATAATGTTCTCATAAATAGAAGTACATAAAAAGAATAAAATACTTTTGTTTATGTATTGGTTAAGCAAATCGAACATTAGGAAATCGGAGATATGTTTTCTCGACCCTTTACACAACAAACCTTCATCAAAAACTCAATAATCAGATGAACAACTATTATGCAAAACTCTTTTGTTTACAAAAATGGAAATTGCAGATATAAATATTTGGTGATAGGTCATGAAGAAACTTATTTTGTCAATGAATACTCTGATTCCAATTACAAGTACATTGAGGACGATAATATCAAGATGCTGTGGTTTTTAGTACACAACATCTTCGTGGTTTTTGCGGGAAAAGTTTTCCAACAGATTGTCGGCATTCCAATGGGTACCAATTGTGTACATCTCTTGGCTGACATATTTTTGTATTCGTATGAAGCGGAATTTATACAATATCTGCTCTCCAAAGGAAATAAACAGTTAGCATCTCGGTTCAATTTTACTTACAGGTATATCGACGATGTTCTGTCCATAAATAATTCAGAATTTCAGGAGGGTGTCCGGGTAGCGCAGTGGTTAGCGCACTCGCTTTTCACCAATGCGACCCGGGTTCGATCCTCGGATTGGGCAGGGAAGTATGTGAAATGGTTACCAACCCGGATACGCTCCTGTCCTTCGGACTGAGACAGTAAAAACCGAGGTCCCGTGTCACAGTGAGTGTCTGCACGTTAAAGAACCCTCACTGCTCAATGGCCAAAATTTGAAGCCCTTCACCGGCATTGGTGACGTCTCCATATGAGTGAAAGATTCTTGAGTGGGACGTTAAACAACAATAAACAAACAAACAGAATTTCAGAATTACCTCGGCCAGATGTATCCTGTTGAGCTAGAGATCAATGACACATCTGCCTCTTACCTAGATTTCAATTTCACACATCCGTCTATGACAAACGAGACGATGTCAATTTTCATATCACAAACTTCTCGTTTCTAAGAAGTAATATTCCATCTTCTTCTGCCTATGGCGATTTCATTTCACAACTTATACGTTATGCCAGGGCATGCTCTTCTTATGAATGTTTTATTCTGAGAGCTAAACGACTAGCCAATAATCTACTTACACAAGGTAAAGTTGTTGAACGCTTGGACTCGTCGTTTAAGAAGTTCTATGGTCGATACGGGGATCTTGTTAAACATTATAAAGTCCGCCTCTCAGAGATATTAGATAGTATTCTGGATCACGGCCATAGACAGTGACTCTGTTTCACCAATCATGCTTTTCACCGAACTTGACCTCATCACCAAACTTTACTTTTTAACCGAATTTGACCCGTTCATTGAACTAGAAAGGTTTCTATGGAACATTTGCGACGGGTGTGGCATGCCAGCAGAAGAAGCTGACTCCTTCCGGGCACCTTGTCTTATCCCGTTTGGGATTCGTAATTGTTCTTCATGTTGAGACCATTTGCACATCTAATTTGTCGTGTTATAATGGACTTGAGTTTTGATTATTGATTGGTACTTCTTCAATTTTACTTCAAAAACAGTTCATTATTCTCTACTTGATGTATCAAAAAGATAAATCGAGGATTTGAGTGTATTGAATGAAGTTTAATACCAGATTTCACGATTTTAATTATTATATTTTTAACCAAAAAATAAAGCTGGTATGTTAGTCTTTGACTTATATGGATTGACATATTTCTAGTAATAGGTAAAATGAAGAAGTACCAATTAATAATCGAAACTCAAGTCCATTAGAACACGACGAATTTAATGTGCAAATGGTCTCAACATGAATAACAATTGCGAATTCCAAATATGATAGGACCAGGTGTACGGAACGCAGAGATAGCTAAACCTGCGATAAGGGGGAAAAGCGTGCTGTCATTTTGGAGAAATTCTATACTGCGGCGCCTTTTAAGTAGGGGAAAGTTGGGCTTGGGTGATTCTTCCTAGGGGGAGATTCTATGCTGGGCCCATTTTTTCCGGGGGAAAGTTGTGTCCGGCCTGTTCTTCTGGGTGAAAGTCTATGCGGGAGAAAATCTATGCTACAACACCGGCCCTGACCGTAAATATATAAAGGAAACATGTTTGAGTTTGGTGTAAAACTCAGAATCTATAAAGCAGAATGTCTAAGATAACACAAAGATGGAAAGTATGGAAATAGATCTTTCTATACTTGTACATCATATCCTAGAGTTATTTTTTAATACCTGATTGCAAGATATACTTATTTTGAGATATACTTATTTTGAAACATTCCTCAAATACGTGACAATAAACATCAAACGTGTTAGAGGGACGTGCCAATAACTTCCGAACTGTTCCTGACTTAATCGTACGTGATAATTTGTACTACTATTTTCTATCTAGTCTTTATATACATCACTTATACTCAGCATGTAGAGTACACAATTGAATGGTGCTGAATCATTCATGATTTTAATCTCGGTCAAAATTATGTCTTATACAAACGCATTCTTAAAATAACTGACGATATCTGATAAGCGTATTGTGTGATGATGGATAACGACGATTTATAATTATCTTTGCCTTTGTGCACTCACTAAACACTGCTATATCCTGTATTATCTTTATCCAATAGTTTTGTGTTTGACATTTCAATGCAATTTCAAAAAAAAATACAGATAGATAATCGACTCCTATTGAAGGCTGAAACTTTATCAACAACATTTATGTTTGAACTAAGACCAAAACATTCAGAAGACTTTATGTAAATTACCACTCGAATCACGAGTCTTTGATTTTGAAGTCTAGAAAACTCATGGACTTCTGTTTCGAATGCAGGACCGCTTCCTGTCTCTTGTCGCTTTGTTACATAAACGTCTAGCAATATTAACTCATACTTCTGAATAATCTTATACATAAGGAAGCGCAACATATTTTGATATATATATATATATATATATATATATATATATATATATATATATATATATATATATATATATATATATATATGATATAAACTAAGGCATTGCTGTGAAGGAGTGCAACTTTGTCATTGTAACATTGTAATGTATCGTCCGATTCACACAAGATGGCGGAGCGGAGGAACATTTTGATTATCATACGGATGATTCTATTTACTTTTCGGTTATTACAAGCTGCACGGGAAAATCGTTTTATTCCTCACTGGACACTTTCTTATGTTTGGTGACAAGAAGGAACGGTTACTATAGTCAGTGTAAATTTAATGGTATAATTTATAACCTAAAATTTAAACTAATTCAGGTCAAAAAAGGGTTCACAAGACTCCATCGTGCCAGGTTATATGGATTTTATTATAACATTAATTACATTGGCTTAGGGAAACCACGTGGTATATATTGATACACACAGTGTTTTGCATCCGATGTATATACAACTCATTTCCTACCACCTTACCATAAAGTGTTCGCTTTCTTCGCTTAAATTCATGCTAAAATTGTTGCCAAATTATAGGTAAGGTGTATTTAGCGTTGTTTGATTAGAACAATACGATCATTACTGATCCGATTATTATGGGATCGGACTGTCAACAAACCCCTTGTACTCAAGCACTTGTATAATTCAACCTGTCAGATTAGACACTTACAGCAGCCATGTTTCTAGGAATTCTGACTAATCAGAATATACTTTGCGATGTACCGGTAGTAAACATTTTGAAGCCCATAGTACACACTGGAGGACTATGACGGTAAGAGGGCGCTGTAACTATTGGACTTAACTCCAGATGGAACATTTCTACAATGAAGAGTTCGCTGCGCTGGTATAATTACATGCAGTGACAACACTACAAGCATAAGGCATAAGATCTATATAATACAAACACCAAGGTGGCAGCAATGATAGGGCAACATATACAAATATTGAATTAAAATTGGACAAATACGGACCCTCGCTAAATACAAAGTTATGGTTTATTGCCATAGTAAAGTATCATACGAACACCACCTTTCTATAGTTACTGGTTACTTTACATCTCAGTGTCAAAATAATTATTCCCTATATCCTTAATTCTAGTTTTTCTATTCAGATTAATTTTCTATAAAATATTATAAAATATCTATTGTGAAACATGGACGGGGGAAACATTGCCATAATATGCATATCTTTGAATTAATTTTATTGTGTCTTCTATCAAACATGAAAATGGAATTGGCACGACCAATGTTGCATATCTTCGGCTGATCAGAAAGGTATGTATTTTCTGATGTAATCTACATTACAACGCGCATTATAACGAATGTGCATTATATAACGACTCCACAGTGTGTGTTCGCATGGGGAAACATAAATGACTACGCTGACTCATTTTCATACGTTTATTATCAATCAATGTATTTTATGTTAGCATTAATAACATAACGTATACAGTGTCATGTAACAGAATTGCATCACTTATGCAGAAACGTGTCCTCTTTGTTTACTTTGATAAACAGTTATATGGCTAAAAAAGAATTTCGAACAATGCTTTGGTGAATATTGTTATTTCCGAATATATAGCATTCCAAGATTAATAATAGCGAAAAAATCTGGTATTATATACAAAACTTTACAGCACGGCAATACTCCCTTAGTTCTGAACTTGTCAACACCCTTTTCTCACAGTCGATAGCTTTCATCTACGGATTTTTCATACCAAAATCAAACACCAACATGTGTCCTATTATGAAACATTACAAGTAACATGCCTAGGTTCTTGAATGACAGAGTTTTGATGAACAAAGTACACTTTAGCTAAGGCAATGATATAGTTTCTTACTCAATTCAGAAATTGAAAATAATAACTGGAATTAGACAAAAAGAAAGCTTGATGGATATTTAATAAATCAAAATGCAATGATATATATATATATAAAGGCGGAAAAGCAGTCTTGCTTCGATATAATAGTTCACTGTTAACTTTATTTTCTACGAACAGATTTGATAATATTGTGAATAAGTATCACAGAGGAAAATGCAACGCGCGCGCATACACGGATATATATATATATATATATATATATATATATATATATATATATATATATATATATATATAAATATATATATATATATATATATATGAATTTCAACATTTTTGACTGACCAGGCAAAATCAATTTTGTGTTTTCTTAATAATTTCAGAGATCTGTGTATTTTGTTCAGGTTAGTTTATTTTGATATTATGATAATCGTGTTATTATGTAGCATTTCTTTTGTATTGCGCTGTTGTGTGGGAGCGTATTTTCGTATGTGTGTTTTTTGCGCGCGTGTGTGCGTGCGCGCGCGTGTGTGTATGTGTGTACGTGCTATTTATGTCATTTTAATCTGTTAGTCATTAGGAATTCGGAGGGACAAGTCGTCCCGAAAATTGACTTTAATTTTATCTGTAACATTAGTCATTTTAGTGCTTTATATAGTATTTTTATGACTTGTATCTATTTGCTTAGATCCAACAATCTAGGATATACATAATAGTGTTGCTGGTTTTAGTGTTTTGTATAAGTATATGTATATATATATATATATATATATATATATATATATATATATATATATATATATATATATATATATATATATATATATATATATATATATATATATATATATGGGTCATTCTAAATAAATATGTCTATATTTCAAAATCTGTTTTGTCAATAAATAAAGTTGAAGAATTCAGTGGGGTTTTTTTTTCACCTAAGTAACATTTGGACATTGAGAATTATAATTAGTTAACTTAATATTTATCAACATAATGAAGAGCAATCTACTAATGTCCCTGGTGTTACCTCTCTACATTCTGCTTAAAATATTTGATTTTCACTCAAAATGATGTGCAATATGAACATGAATTTTATAGAAAACTATCCAGTATATTGTGGTTTGAGTCATAAATTGAGGTGATTTAGAGGGAAAATTACATTTCTAATGGGTGACTGAATAAATGAATTGAACTCGCACACAAGAAAAAAATTATTTATAAGATACAAATGAAATTTCTATTTCATTTCCCATGAATAAATGAAGTTTTAAAGCAAAATACTATGCATAGAATACACAATTCTATTTATGCAAAATTTTTTATTTGGGGGGGACGGTTGTTAACACAAAGGAATACAAAGTAACAGGGTGGATGCAAACGTAACATCAATGACATTTTTAACAAAAATGGTAAAAAGTCTCATTTTGAATGAGGTCTTAGTAAAATTGCGATATACTGGGGATAGAAAACTCCTGACAATGGCCATAAGAGATGCTTTAGTTGGATACATACGGGGATATATGTAAACAAAAGATCATTGAGATTTCAAACAGTAACGCGATAGATAGAAAAGTAACACATAGGACGTATTAGGAGGAAATTAAAAAATTTTGGAGAAGCAAGAGCAAAATATAAGAAAAAAGTGGAAGACACTTTCATGCTTATCTAAAATGAAAATATCCATTTACATATACTTGTATTTATTATTCATCACGATATTTATGATAAAATAAGAATAAGTAACAACAATGACTAATAACAAGGTGGACTTTTTTCATGTTTTATGTCGGAATGCCTAGCTTTGTCTTCAATGCTAGAAAACTAGAACTTAATGAATAACAAAGATTGTACTATGACAATATGTAATCTGAGCTTTGGGCTTTGATGATTACAAATTCACTTTTCCTGAAACTCATTCTAAATTCTAGACTAAAAAATGAAAAAATAATCATTACGTACAATTATGTCATACCAAAATAACGTGAATGAGTTAAAACTATTTTTTCTAAGTTAAACCTAGTAAATGCAAGTTTAATTAATTAACTCATTCACCCCTATATACACATATGGACTGGTCTAAGCCAGAGTCCATTGTTTTTCAGTGGTTGAGGAGTTAAAGTGATTTTGGTGTCTCAGAAAAACTAGTTTTGACTACGAAATATTGGGTTTTACTGCACTTAAACCACATTAATGCTGATTAATGTGATTTGGGCACAATTAAACTTTGCTTTTCTCAATTAAACTAGGTTTAACTCATTTCTGTGGTATTGGTGCTGTTATACTTTGTTTTTCTTCAGTCAATGTGGTTTACTGAGAAAAATGTGAAAGTGGAGAAAAATGTGTTTAGACCCAATTGGAAAATTTGTTTACTAGATATAGCATGCCAAAACCACATGTACTGAGTTAAATTGGTTTTTCTCCGAGTAATGGGGTTTTGAGAAAAATTAGGTTAACCTGCAGAAAAAAAGACTCAATGAAACAAATTAGGCTTACAATATACATATAATTGCATCAACATGACTTTGTTATTAATCTCATCATTGTGGTATGGATGTAGTTAAACTTTGTTTTCTCAAGAAAGGCGAGGTTTTACAATATTTCTGTGCAGTTAAACCTGTTTTAGTTAAAGTAAACAATAAAGAAATATCAATGGATATTGGAATCTCCATGTCCATTAGACTACAACAAATTTGATAGATAACATTAGTCTCAACATGTAGAACACAGCCGGATTTGACCACGTGTCTACAAGGAATCGGTGTTCACCGTTTGAAGGCCACACCTGTCACAATGCGGCATGAAAACGTAAGTTTGGTGAAAATGGCAAGCTCGATGAAAATGTCCTCAGTTAGTTTTAAACTTAGTTCCACTCTAGTTAACAGAGACAAGCTAGATTAAACTCATTAATGTTATTTTGGCATGTCATAATCAATATCCTGATTGACCTAATATTCCGTTCAATGCATTTGGAATCTGGTGCAGTAGCACATTCTTTTCACCTTTAAATTGGCTAGCCAATTATTTCACCTCACGGTTCTCAGGGGAAAGAATTGGATATTCCGGGGAAAGCATAGGTAAGCAAATTAATTTCCTCTGAAAAAAGAAATTATTTGCCAAGCCCCTTGGTTAATGGTATCAAAAGAAAGAAATGTAGAATTTGTTGTCATTCCCTTCTTATTGCTTGAGTTTAGAAAATGTATGATAAACATGGTTTTCAGAAATTATTTTTTCCATTACCTTACATTGGATTGAAAGTTTGAACAAAGGAGGATTGTCTACCCAATTCATTCCACGAATTAAGTTTCTGCAGGGGACAGGATTGACTGCTACACCGAGATAATTCCTAATAAGTGATATGTATATCCCTCATGCTGTAACATCACAAATCTTTTAGTGGTGTATGCCATATTGAGCTACATATTATTCAAGTCAAGTCTCATTCAATTCTGTTCATATACGAAAACGAAAGTAATTGTTGTTACATTATGCTTAAAACTTTTCATTTGAATAATGTATTGAAAGTGATCATATGCAAAACAAATGAAATAGGGATAATCTAGCAATAATGTCCATTTTCACTAATACTTGGTCAGTCATTATTTGGTCAGGCAATATTATGCCTTTATTATTTATTTTGTCCATGACGTTACCACCATCCTTTGTGTTGCTTTTCAAAGAGTAATAACAGGGACAGTAACACAAAGGACATATCTGACATCAAATTCACTTGAAAGAACAAATGAGCGCTTCCCAGAATGAAAATGATTGCCCGATGTTTACAATTTCTTTTGATTCTATTCAGCAAAGCAAACAATTTCAGAGAAATATTTTCAGCATGTATGAAACATGACAACATTGACCCCCCTTAACATTTATGGTCCCAGGTATATCTACATTTTCTCATGTTATGCCTTTATTTCATAGTTTTCAGAAATCTCCCTTTTTGCTCATGAAATGATAGGAATTACACTTTAATGAGAAGTAAGTATACCTACTAAGAAAAACAATTATTACACTAAACATTTACCCTATAGTAACACAATGGACGCGGCGAATAGCTACAGGCCAAAACTACCAAAATTAATAGTGTTTTGACAAAATCTTTCTGAATTTGTTTTGTTGAAAATATAGAATTCATCACCAGGCTCAAAATATGCAATTGTTCTGTACATATTTGAAGAATTCCAATGAAATATCATGTACTACATGTTGTAGTGGCGTCTAAATAACAGGTAATAACAGGGACATTTGCTATGTTTGGTCCCGTGACAACCATGAAGCTTTCTCTAGTCACAAGAACATTAAAGTTTAGAGATTCAATTTAAAATGGCTATAATAACAATATATATGAAAATCCCGGTTAAATTGAGTATTTTTCTACTTAACTAAAATAACTGTTATTCGGACATTTTTTAGAATTACCCATTATATATATATATATATATATATATTATATATATATATATATATATATATATATATATATATATATATATATATATATATATATATATGTCAATGATCCCAACTCCTTAATATAGTTCAGATGCAGCTGTATGTTATCTATGTAAATAGTTGTCAATTTTCAAGAGCATTTAGTATGTGAGAAATGATTCATGGCATGTTAACGATCTATTGTGCATTTGCTGTTGCTTTTCATCACCATGTACTTGGTATTCCACGGTAAACAGAGTAAAGTAATAATAATGATACTGTCCCCGAGGTATCTCGAGCTATGTCTCATTGTTTGTATTGTCTTTTACATGTGTACTACCTATTACCTCATTGTTTGCTAAAAATACAGAATACAACTCTCAGGATACTATCCTACTTAGACACAGTGTTATATTTACTTAGAAAACCTTGCCTTTTTTTTTTTATTACATTCTTTTCAGAATGATTGAAAAATTATGTTGGCATTGTCTTTCACATGTGAGCTATTTATCATGTCACTGTTTGCTAATTTTCTACAAATATTGCGAATTGCGACAATATATAATATTCTTACCAATATTTAGTTGTGAATAATCACATCTAAATTGTACCATTATTATTAGCCAATGAAGTGTTCTTAATTATTTAAAAGGAAAACAGTATTCAATTGTTTGTCTGCAGCACATCTGACAGGATAAAAGCATGGTCAGATCATGTTGGGGCTACGAGATTTTTCTCAGTAAAACCAATGCCAGAGGAGTAGCAATACTTTTCAATAACAACTATGAGTTTGAGCTTATTAAAAACCACACCGATACGGATGGAAATCTCCAAATTCTGGAATTAAAAATACTTTCTAAATACTACTTAACTCTTATTAATTTATATGGTACTAATAAAAATAACCCAGGTTTTTATACTAGAATTGATTCCTTTCTAGCAGAAAATAATTATGATTTCATAATTATCACTGGAGATTTTAATCTAGTTCAAAATTTAGAAGAAGATTATTTTAATCACATATCTATAACAAACTCCAAATCTCGCAGAAAAGTCTTGGACATTAAGGACAAATACAAACTTGTTGACCCATGGAGGATTCTTCATGCTGATGTTAAACAGTATACTTGGTTTAGTAAAAATCCCATAAAAAAATCAAGATTGGATTTCTTCCTAATATCTGAAGAATTGATGAACAATGTAGAAAGTACTTCAATCAAACCTGGGTATCGTTCCGATCATTCCATGATCTATTTACACTTAAAGTTTTCCAAGATAGAGAAAGGTAAAGGATTTGGAAAAATCAATACCTCTTTATTAAAAGATCCAAATTACATAGATATCATTAAAAAAGCAATTCTAGAACTAAAAACTCAATATGCAGTATACCCATACAATATGAATAACATTTCTAATATAGATAATAGTATATTGTTGTTCAGAATCAATGATCAACAATTTTTCGAACAACTCCTTTTAACAATAAGAGGTTATACCATTTCCTATGCAACATATAAAAAGAATATAACTGATAATAAGATTTTAAAATTAGAAAAAAAAATTGAGAAACAACATGAAAACCCTGAAAATCCAGTACTTGAAGAATGTAAGCTTAGGTTACAAAATCTGAGACAGGAAAAGATGAAAGGGGTTTTACTTAGATCTAGAATTAGATGGATTGAATGGGGTGAAAAACCAACAAAATATTTTTGTGCTTTGGAAAAAAGAAATTATGTAAATAAAACTATAAGCATCATAGAAAATGATAAAGGTAATCTTATTCAAGACCAAAAAGCTATTCTAAATGAAATCCATAAATTTTTTTTACATTCAATTATCGATAAAATCACGAAGGGATTTATAACAATGTTCCCAAGATGCACTAATCTAATTTAGAATTTCTCTTTTGAACGTATCATATAAGAATTTGGATAGAAAAAATACCCAAAACTATAATGAGGATCAAAACAATTTCTAGCTGGTAAGCTTATAGGGTATAATACTTGTCTTACTTATGTTTACTGAGCAAAAAGCAAATAATATTTGCTTTTAGTTATTGATTTTGAAACATTTGCCATTTCCTGGAAATAATAATGAAGGTTTTAAAAATTTTTAATTTTGGGATCCATGAAATGGATTCTCCTAATGAGTAATACAATTTTTTTTTAACAGAGATGTTGAAAGTTTTTCAAACCAACTGGTCATTCGCATTTCTAAACAGTCAAGATCTCCGAACAAATTTTTTACCGGTCCGACAATTTTTTTCAGTAATCCAACAATTATCGATTCAATTTGTACACAGAGAAGAAGGGATTTATAATGAACAATACTGTAATTTCCCTTTAAATTTATTCAATTCGTCCAATTTGTTCAGCCAAACAATGTCCGAAATAGGCCAATTGCTTTTGAAAGAACATGTACATTACGGGACCTATTTCTAACGATTTTCTGATGAACTCGTATCGCAATCACTGTCTTGTGAATACTTTTTCGAGCTGATGTAGCCTAGACTGAAATAATTTCAACAGAACGCACATAAGGGGATATTGGTCTAAATGGCTGACAAACGATAATTTTTGGAACCTGAATGAAAAGTACTGGTGGCCTGTGTTTCGATGAAGGAAATGCAGATTTCACACTCGTCGTCATGTACCATTTATGTCGTTTTACTACATTCTGCAAAATTCTCGATTAATTTCATATTTCTCTTCTTTTCAAAGAATCTCTTTATTGGACGTTTCTTGCGGGGTGTTGCAAAATATTTAATTGGTCATGAGGCCATTTGATTTACTGATATCCAGTTTCCTTGGAAATATTTATAATGAAAATTAAAGTTGTTAAAAATTTTGAAAAGGATGTTTCGGAAAACAATTCGAGTCAGAGATTTTACCGGTCATTCGAAATGATCAGTTCATTTCGAATGACAGTCGATTTCAAGCGGTTTTGCCGGTCGGACCGGTTACTTTCAACATCTCTGGCCGTAATTCAAAATGGAAATTTCTCAAAATTCTTTCAAATTGGGAGGGGCTGTAGGCAAGGCGATCCTATTTCGCCATATATATTTAACCTCTGTGTGGAGATTCTAGGACTATTGATCCGTCAGGATAAGAATATTAAAGGTATAAATGTTAAAAACACTGAATACTGTTTATTGCAATATGCTGATGACACCTCTATTTTCTTAGATGGGACAGAAAAAAAGCCTTAATAGTACCTTAGATTTATTATACCAATTTGCTAAATTCTCTGGATTAAAGCCCAATATTGAAAAAAACGAAAGCAGTATGGATTGGTGCTAAAACGGGGGAATTACAAGTTTTATGTCCAGAATATAATTTAAATTGGACAAACAGAAAAAATTTACTATTCTCGGTATTAACTTTAAAGCCAATGTTGAAAATATTTTGAATGATAACTACTCTAGTAAAATTAAAAATATTGAACAAGAAATATTAGCTTGGTCAAAAAGGGACATAACTCCTATTGGAAAAATTACTGTTGTTTAAAGTATACTCCTACCTAAACTCACTCACTTATTCACTTCACTTCCAAGTCCTGACAAAAACATTATAAACCAAATTCAAAATACTCTATTTAAATTTGTATGGGATAATAATAGAGACAGAATCAAACGAAAACAACTAATTCAAGATTACATAGATGGGGGATGCAAAATGACCCACATAGAAACTTTCATAAAAGGTCTAAAACTATCTTGGTTTAGAAAATTTTTAATGACATACAATCAAATAAATGGGTCAGGCTCTTTTTGGACACTACAAATATTGAAATTGATGAATTATTAAAAATTGTGGGAAATTATGAAAAAAAGATAATCAAAAATATAAAAAATCCATTTTGGAAGGAAACGCTTAGCTATTTTTCAAAATTAAAAATGTTGGAAAACATTTCAGATCCGTCAGAAGTTCTGAATACACCAATATGGTGTAACCCCCATATAAAAATTGGAAGATCTGAAGTCTTTTATAAGTCTTGGTATGAGAGAGGAATTATTAATATTGGGGACCTTTTGAATCAAAACGGAGAATTTATTCAAACAATTTAAAGTAACCTATAACCTGCAATGTCCTTTCACAACATTTTTAGACATTAAACAAGCAATACAAGCTGAATGGCCAGCAATTTTTCAATACCCCTATCCAAGTAAAACTCTGGGCCCAGAAAGACCCAACCATATTAAAATTTTGTGTAAAAATAAAAAAGGCACCAAAGCTATTTACAACTTCTTTATTCACAATTACATATACACTGAAAATAAAAACTGTCAGTCAAAATGGGAGAACATATTACAACAAAATATAGAGTGGAAAATTTTTTTTTTAATATTTTTAAAATAACAATAGATTCCAAATTAATATGGTTTCAATACAGAGTGGTACAGCGCATTATTGCGACTAATAAACTTTTATTTCATATGGATATTAGAGAAAATGCACTATGTTCTTTTTGTAAAATATATCAAGAAACCATTACACATCTATTTTTTGAATGTGATAATATCAGAAATTTGTGGAGAAAGTTAGAATTCTGGATAAATGAGAATAACACCTATAACTTTAATTTCAATCTTTTAAATATACTCTTTCTGTTTGATGGATATAAGCACAAAGCAATTAATATTTGTATTATTTTAATCAAAAGATATATCTATAAATGTAGAATCTCAAAAACAGTAGTCGTTTTTTATGATTGTAAAAAATATCTTCAGGACTACTATGTCACTGAAAAACTAAGGTACAGTATTAAGGGTGAACATGACAAATTTAATGAAACATGGCAAGTTATGCATAACAAACTATCTGTTTAAAAAATATGACAAGGTTATTATTATTATATTGTATATCTGTAAAACTTCAAAGTATTTAATATCATAACAGAAGAATGTCGGTGAAATTAATAAATTATAATACAAAGGTTCGATGACGTGAGTTAGTTAGGTATTTCGTCTATTTGAGTATAATCGGTATACATGTATATGGGTGTGTATGTAAATGTATGTATATGTATAGTAAATTCTTATCTATGTAAGTATACATGTATGATTGTACAGGAGTATGAATACATTGGATATGTTAAGGTACACACGTTGCACAGTTTAAATAATATGTTATCTCAGAATAATATTTATGTGTGTGTGTGTAATATGCCTGTGCTTGGGCATAGGTGTATATTCATGTGCATTCATCTCCAAGTATTTGGCATACATGTATATGGATGTGTATATAAATGTATGTATATGTATCTAGGTGAATGCTTATATATTTATGTAAGTATAGAATTATGATTAAACAGGAGTATGAATGCATAGTATATGTTCAGGTATACAGGTTTCACAGTTTTTAGTAATATGTTGTCTTAAAATGATATTTAGGTGTATACAATATACCTGTGCATATGCAGGTGTGTATACACAAGAATTATTCTTAGGAATGAAACTTGTCTATATCACAGATAATTAGTATTACCTCGAAATAGTACAAATATTCGAAATATATTACTAATTAATATGTACATGTATTTGTAAAATCTGAAATAAAACTAAAATAAATTCATAAATTTTATACATACATGTACATAAAGATCTTTAAAGACAGGGTACTGATAATTACAATGTAATGTACATGTATCAATATAATCATTGAGGGATAAGCTGAGAGCAAAATCTGTTTACGTTTGAATATGTACGTATCATATTGCAAAAATTATGTGAACACTTAAGTTGGACACAGTGTATTCATATGTGTATAGTGTACATGTATGTTCTTGTCTTTTTGGACCTTGCAGGGAGCCTGGACCAGTGAGGGTATATGTAACAGTTAATAAACATTTAAAAAAAAAATAATAATGATACTGTCTACAATCACGATGAAGATGATGAAGTGCACCATTTTATTTTATCTTTTAAGGTAAATACAAAAGTATAATATCAATAATGATGATGATGATAATGATGGTGATGATGATGATGATGATGATGGTGATGATGATGATGATGATGATGATGAACAAATTAGTGGCGTCATGTAATATAAGAGCGACAATTGATGGATTTTTCTTTTTATTTCCTTTAACCGATAGTCCAGTACGTCCTTGTACTTTAACTTTTAACTAAGAATATTCAATTGAATATAATTTAAATTAATATTTATATTTATCAGTCGTTTAAGGAGTTCATAGAATAAAATAGACTGAATCTGCTGTCATTTCACTGTCAATATCATGCATGGGTGGTTAGGAACTAGGTAGCGAAGCGCTTTTTGCCGCTACGTCTTTCATCTTTAATTAGCGTTGATATAAGCCTTGCTTGACCATAAAAGACCCATGGTTTTTCCCGGGCACATTGTAAACGGATTTATCCTCCACCTTTAAAAACAATCGGTGCCTTATGATGGACAAAAATAGTTGAATGTGATCACCGATAAAAGAAATCAACTGTCAATAAAATGCGTTTATCAGAAAGTAACATATAGAAATTTTTATATGATAGATATTTTATAGTTTCTCCATCAGTAAGTATATACATAGTTTTGATTGGTTTGGGTACATATAAATGCAGCGTTTCTGATGAAGATGATCTATAGGTGTAATGACTGAGTACATAACAATGAGATGTTGATCGCAATCTAACATTTAAAGGGTTAGTACATCTGGGACGTATTAACTACTGAAGAACACTTCATATCCCATGTAAAGATCTTGTCTATCTATCGTAGATATCTTTGACATGTTTAGTGTCATGGCATTTCATATGTGGATACTTTAGGGCCCTCCTTCTGCACGTGTTTCTTGTTTTCAGCAGGTGTCGTGAACAAATCAACACCAATCTTTGATCAGTATTTTATTACAAATACATCCATGTGTATGTAAAGATGACGAAAGCAAATAAACAGAGTTTGAATTTCGATCATGTTTCATGCCCGTATCCGTCGTTAATTTACATCATATGTCAGTTACATGAAAGTGTTTTATCGAAAACTTTGCCATGAACATAATTAAGGGGGACATTAACTTTTTCCAGAAATTTTACTTTCCTTGTTTTATTACTTAGCTTGATGTACAATGATTAAAATGAGAAATGCACAGGCAATAAAATTCTTAGATTCTTATATATTTTGTGAAAATTACATAAGAAACCCAGTTTTGCAATTACTCGTTTGCAAATGATTAACTCGACTTTAAGAATTTGCGCGCTTTATGCATATCTCATATTTGTTATTGCATATTAATCAAAGTAGTGACAACAAGTTATTTTTTTACACGAGCTAATGCCTCTTTATGTTCAAGGATTCAGTTTTTGTTTTGTTTAGGGTGTTGTGCATGAGTCAGGTGGTTGGTACCGTAGGTAGTGAGTTCGATACCCAATGAATTTGCATATGTACCTTGTTATTATCTGCATTTGTGATATATATATATATATATATATATATATATATATATATATATATATATATATATATATATATATATATATATATATATATATATATATATATATATATATAAACTTTAAATATGGATTTCGTCATGTTATAGGATTTGTAACGCTAGCAATATTACTGTCAATATAGTTTAAACCCATTGTATGTAAGTATCTTCCCCTCCTCATACCTACTATTATATTGTTTTAAGCTCTTGAGGTAAACCAGACACATGCGGTTGTTATTTTCTTTGAAATATCTTTGATGCGCTTAACCTGAAATCTTGATGTTTCGATATCGTTAATGCAGGAAAACTGTATCTAATTGATTTGCACCTATTTGCACTGTGATGTCAACTTGTTTTTTAAACTCCATACATAAAGGTGGCAGGAGACTGAAGCTTTTGACACGGATAAAGCTCTAATGTGAATTTTGTAGTAGATGTGGTATAACATGCATTAAATTGATGTTATCTATGGTGCTTGAGAACTTATCCATTTCCAAATCTAAAATAAATCTTAGACTCTTTAATCAGTTTAATGTGTAGCTATCGATATGCAAAATAATCGTTTAATATTATCATATTTCGGTTGCAGCCAAATGTTTTGAAATTATATAAAGACTACCACGGTTTAAAATAGCCATAGTTTCGAGCACCTTTGCGACAAGTATTTCTTTCTTGCCAACTATTGGGGTTTAATTATACAATTTGACATTCTATGCATTCCACAAGTTATTTTCAAACGCTTTATCTTTCTAAAGTGTGGTTACCCCTATCTCAATTAGAACAAACTCTCATCTATTTTCCTAGTCTCAATCATTTTGACAAATCTTTGTTTCGTACGGCTCATTTTCGCAACTTCCAGTGTTTTCGCGTTGACTTCTTTATTTAGGTTGCACAACACGTGTTTGTGTTAATGCATTCATGTTTACGGATATTTTCCAGAAGTTTGGCTTATTGCTGCAGATGTGCGTGTTATATTGTATAAACCAATAATGCTGACACCAGACTTTTATGACGTATTATATAGTAATCTTATACCGGTATTTCCAGGTAGATATGTTTTGGATGACTTCAGTCTTAGTATATGATTATCAGATAAAGGAACTCATATTACAGGGAAAAGAGTACCGAGACTTGAGAATTACTGAAATATGAGAGTCTTACTCGTCATGGATACTATATATAACTATGAGATCCCAATAAAATTTTGATATCTTGTGTCACTGGTCATCTGAGCTATAAAGCTGATACTTTACAGGGATCTGATAAAGTATTAAAGAAGACATGTTTTTCTCCTACTTGGACAGGCTTATATGCCATATTGCCAAGCACAATATTGAGAAGCTTCACGCGCTATGACATCATAATGTTATTTTGTAACGTAGGAAGTGATGAATGCCTCCAAATTATGTATACTCAGCTTTAGTTTATAACTACAATGTACTCAGATCTATATTATAACTGCAATGTACTCAGATCTAGATTATAACTGCAATTTACTCAGATCTAGATTTTAATTTCAATGTACTCTGCTCAAGATTATATCTGCCATGTACTCAGTTCTAGATTATAACTTCAGTGTACTCAGAACTAGATTATAACTGCAATGTACTCATATCTAGATTATAACTGCAATGTACTTATATTTAGATTATAACTGCAATGTACTCAGCTCTAGATTATAACTGCAATGTATTCAGCTCTAGATAAAATTGGAATGTACTCAGCTCTAGATTAAAACTGCAATGTACTCAGATCTAGATTATTATTCCAATGTACTCAGATCTGGATTATAACTGCAATGTACTCAGATCTAGATTAAAATTTCAATGTAATCAGTTCTAGATTATAACTGGAATGTACTCAGCTCTAGACTATTATTCCAATGTAATCAGATCTAGATTATAATTCCGATGTACTGAGATCTAGAATATAAACTTCAATGTACTCACATCTACATTATGATTTCAAATTTTGGTAATTATGATTATGACAATTTCCATTCCAATGTTTTTAATTTAATAATTATTTAGATAAAACCATTTTATCTTAATTTGTTTATATCTCTATCTATTTCATCAGTTTATCATGGCGAAATATAACTTTAAGTTCATTTCTGCATCTTGACAATATCAACCGTTTCTAATGAGACCTAACAAATATGAGAAACCTCTGCCCAACAGATGCCAGGATTTATACACAGTTGAAAAGATAGATTGATGGAAACATCTATAATTATAACTGGTAAAGGATAAATGAAGGGAAATATAACATACTAACGTATGTTATTGATATAAGTTTGAACTACGACTGACAAAAGCAAAATCGATGAGGTAACGTATATGATATTTGTTGTAAGAATATACTATGGAAAGCTCGGCATACTAATTAATGGAGCATTTTTACTGAATAGATTGATGCACACAAGAAAAAAGATATAACACAGACATTATATTCTTAAATTCGTATAAATTTTAAAGTTGCTCGAGAAATTCAATTTGACAATTATTTGTTGGCATGATAAATTCGACCTTACTATTTTTGTTTGCTTACGACACTGGACCTGGACTTATAATAACAAAATATGTAGGAATATGATAATTGTTATACCTGTGTACATCTCTTCTATAATATTGTACGACAATATGGGTAGTAGAAATATAGTAAAATATATATTTTGGAAAACTCAGCTGTTGCCCCTTTAAAATTCATATCATATTGTCAATAGAGTCGATAAAATATGAAATTATCTTCTAGGTTATATATGTGATATATAGTAGGGATAATGAATAAACTAATAAAAACCTTACAATCAACCATTAATGATATAACCAGAGATACGTTTTTGTTCAATGTCCATCACATCTAAATACTATCTCCTGAAGCACTTGGTGGCTGATTCCTTTTTCTTTTGAAAATATTAAGGTTAACGACCCAATAAGTCTCATCTATAATGCGAAACAATATATCATTTACTAATTTATATTTTGACACTTCGAGCGATATCTGGTGAAGCGATAGATTATGATTCATATATTTTGAAAAACAAAATAAAAATATGGAAAACATAATCTTCTACATAAAAACACTTAGTAAAGTAGTATTGCTCTCGAGATAGATATGATTGGCTTAGAGTGAACAAATCTGTATATCTCCCTCGTACAAGGGCAATAAATATATAATAGCATAACCGATAGCAAACTCTCAAATGAAAGACTTTTTTAAGCATGCGCAGGTTTTCCCAATATTGAATATATATACTGAAAACTAACATACAACAAATTAACTCAGAATTCCTGCAGAATAAGATGTATGAGTCCATGGAACTGTTGAAGTATATTTTGGCTTAACTTCAGAAGACAAATACGTGTAAACATGCAAAATTGAGTATCATCAGCGGTTTCGTACTTTACCAACGTATCTCTGAGAGACGGTAATATGTACTAGACATGGATCTCAAAAGGTGGCTTGTATATACATTGTGGGAAACAAGATACATCGAACTAGAAAAATATTATTCTTGGTGATCCGTTTGGCAGGTCCAATCATATAGCTGAACAGAAAAATTGGATCAAAAGCTAAAGAAGATAGAAAATACATCTGTGCTTGTTTTCTTCAGAAATAATCACATGGTATTCACAAGGTATCCCGGGACATGCGGGTATACGTTGCCGTGTTAAACTATTAAACATTTTTCAACATCTTAAAATATTCAAAATATTAATGAATTTCTCTTTTGATTTAGATTTACTTCTCTACGCTGAAAGCTTAGCTGATTTTGAGAGAAAGTACATTGTAACCGGTTCTTTCCTCCACCACTGAAAACTAGCATATAACTGAAAATTGTTAAGTTTGGTTTAAAACAAAATTCAAATTCAAATTAAATATAAAGCATCTGTAGGATAATGGTCACAAGATTGTGAAATTGATTACCACTGGGACAGTGATTTTGTAAATATGGCGTGTCATTGCAAATACCTGGTGTGCTTAAGACTTTGTTTCTTTTACACCCTTTCACAATAAATGCGGTCTCATAACATTGAGTGGCAAAATTATACAGATTCCCGGAAAACGATGTCATGAAACAATCAATTACTATAACGACGTGTATTTTTTGCGGGTATATATGTCATTTTGACACTCAAAGATACAGGACTGTAGTTATTGTTAGGATCTATAGATTTTGGAATCAATATTTTATAACGACGCACCGCGTATGTTTTGTTGATCCCTATAATAGTGTGAGAGGAACGAAAGTTCAACTGTATATAAATACCAATTAAAACCCGAGAAACTCCGGATTCTTGACATAACTAATTTATGACAATTATTCTTGGCAATTCGATCGACCACCGATGTTACATATTTTGTAGAATTATTGAAAAAAGAACCGAAGATCAAAATAAAACCTAAACGCATATTCAATACTGCAATTTCGTATTGACCGATATCTTGAATGTCTGCGATGTCCGATAATATCTTATTTACTTAGTAAACACATGCAGGTATATTTTCATGCGATATCATATTTTCTTAAATTATTTCTTATGTATAATCTTTTAAAATTCCTTCTCAGCTCTGCAGTAGGTAAATACTGCTTTGTTGCCTTGTAAAATAGCTGAGTATCTTTTTTTATAAAGATTCCAAGGTGGCCACACATAAGACAAAAATTCATTTATTAATGAAACAAATTTTTACATTTATCACGTGAACTGAATACCTCACAAAATACTACGTCGTGTTTACAGAAGAAGCCGAATAAGTAATTAAGTGGTACAGAGAACTGAACTTTGTACGTCGTTCCCGACTTTTTACTTGTTGTTTCTTTTTTTTTTTCTTTTTTTTTTAAGTGTTATGTTAAGTTGTAAACCATCCGAGTTTTTATATAATTCTTGAGATCAGAATGATAAACATATGTAATAATGTCAGTGATGATGATTCGGCCTACATTTCTTATCTCTTAAACACGACGGGTGACCAGAACAAATACTGTCGTCGTATAATTTCATTATATTTCTTAAACGGTATAACGCTAAGAGAATTGCGTTTAGATGAGTGATAATCAGAGAAAACGTTTCAGAAAACAGCAAGTGACTTATTGGAAGATTTAAGTAAATAATGAGAACAAAGTATATGTGAAAACGTATAAAATATATTGGGAAAATAAAGAATTTATATGTGTGCAGTTGTTTTGAACAATGTTATACTCAAATAAAATGAATTTTACTTAAATATGTCTGATAGATTTATTTTCCGATATGAACGTATCCAAATACATCAGATCTGAACGTACAAATAACTAAACTAACGGAATTATTATTTATGTTTAATGTGTACATGTTTACTGTAACACCTTTGCAAATCGAATTCAAGATATAAAAACACCATGAACACAAGGAAGATGATACACTTTATAAATGGTTTTGGATTTACAACGGTTTGTCACATGTTGCATTAAAATCTGGAAAATCATAATTACAGAGGCAAAGGTGATCACCGTTTTCTGTTTCCGTAAATGTGTGTGTGTGTGTGTGTGTGTGTGTGTGTGTGTGTGTGTGTGTGTGTGTGTGTGAGAGAGAGAGAGAGAGAGAGATGAATAATAATTTTGATAATGATGATGGTTACGAAGATCATAGTATATATAGATATATACATAGATATATAGATGTTTATTATAACTTTTGGATTTATCTGATTTTAAATACATGTATAAATATATATATTCTTATATTACATAACTTAAAAAGTACGACAAAGGAAGGGAAACCAGTGTACGTGAAAGAGTACACGTTTCCTGTGTAACACCTACTAATACGGAATCTTATTTACTCATTACGAAAAATATATTTACTCAAATAGTAATGATAATGTAAGTGTTTGTTCCTAGTTCAGGATGCGGAAGCCAGTCAAAGATAATATTCAGCATCTGTGAATGTTGATTTACATTTGTAAAGATAGTATGTGCAAAGTTTCCATAGCAACTTCTTGTGAAATACGGCACGAACGCCTACGAGTGGTGCAGAGGTACGAGTGATCTATCACAGAGAGGATTCAGCATCAAGTGAACGTTGCCGTTCGTCTGCTCGTACGCCTGAATCGTAATCATTTGGATGTCGCAGACGTCAATATTGTAAAGGATATTAGGCGAAAAAAGTACATCGAATTTCAATCACCTGAATTTGAAGGGAGTTGAATATTTATTTTATTTCACAAAGTTTTGACTACTTACAGTTAAATAGGTAAGTCATACTGATATATTTTGATAAAATTCTGTTGTTTATTTCTTTTTGGTAACAAAAAATTATACACAGAATTGATGGAAAGAATCAATTTTAAAGTTTTAAATTTTATCTTAGCATTTTTCATACACGATTTATCTACCTTTCCTTTTTCGTCTTCTCATTTGTTGCTATTGTTGTTGTTTTGGAGGATTTTGTTGTAAATGTTGATGTTTTATACTAGACTATGTATCCACTCTAATGATAAAGTAGCCGTGATGTTTTGCGTTTGATGTATTGTAACAAAAAGTCTGATGTTAAATATAACCATGTAAAAACCACTGTTGTTATCAAAATATTCCTTTGATCAAGATTGAAATCAGTTAAATCTGTTTTACTTGAAGAATGAAATGTTTTAGAAGCGAATATTTCGAATGCATTGCTAACAGCTAACAGCTAAAGACGGCCAATGCAATACTCAGCATTGTATGCTGTTGTAGTTATAATTCTTCTACAAAATTCAGTAAATTGGGTTATCAAAAAGTATTTCTTCTAACTCTGATTTAATATAGAAATATCTTATAAAGTTTTAGTATGCGACGATTATATCGCCTCTGTAAGACATAATCAGTTACAGACATTACGGAATATAAACGTGTGTGGTAGGAGTCAAATTCCTATCGGTAAAATTGAGTTGTAACAAATTTCGGATCAGATTGTTTAAAAAACCGCGTAACCGTGTGTAACATCCGCAAAGAGGAGCGTATGAATCATAGTGATAAACTTTACCATTCTGACTTGAGTAGACAAATTGCATTTTGTTTGTTGCCATGTCATATAAGTGACGGGATAATGTTATATCGCTGATGATAAAATCACCGTGTATTCTAAAAAAAATATAAAAATCACAGATATATCGAAAAAAAGTTCAGGAGACAATATACGTATCATGTTCCCACTTTTTTATTTACTAGGGGTTTTACCAAAATGTGGGAACATGATAATTCCCACTTTTTAGTAATTTCCCTGGCAAATCAAAAAGTGAGAATATGATATGTGAATCATGTAAAAATACATCCGGACCTCTAAACATCCAGAGATAGGATCAGGTGCCATGGAGGACTAAGTATCCCTTGTCGACCGGTCACACGCGCCATGAATTTAAAGTATATAGATTTTAATGGTTCTAATGTATCACTTGAGAAACGTTATATCGGATTCATAGTATCCGTCAGAGAGAGAGAGAGAGAGAGAGAGAGAGAGAGAGAGAGAGAGAGAGAGAGAGAGAGAGAGAGAGAGAGAGAGAGAGAGAGAGAGAGAGAGACAGACAGACAGACAGAGAAACAGAGAGAGACAGAGACAGACAGACAGAGACAGAGACAGACAGACAGACAGACAGAGAAAAAGAGTGAATTCTGGTGCTAGTATTATATCAAAAGTTTAAATATATAATAATTTAAACTTATCTATTACTATCTATAACTATAGATAGTTGTAGATAAGTTTAAATTAATAATGTTAATATTTAAACTTTTAATATAACAGCAGGATGTCGTAATTTTTATTCGAGATTGACTTGGCGCTTATTACGTTTTTATTGTATGCACTATGTATCGAGTTTGTAAATAATTTGTCGTAAAGGCCATGAAAAGTCTGTAAACAAAGTATGTTTTCTCTTTAATATATCAAGACGCAAGCTAAAGGCGGAGGGAAGCCGTAGAAAATGCAGTATGGAAATGCAATATACAGCATATTAATTTAGAGCTTCCCACGAAAATATTTCGTCAGCAATACTGCTTTCTGTAAACAAAAGAATATACAATATACAAATTTGTGTATCGTTTACAAATCAGGTATACCAACTGTCTGGTTATGTAATTTACAACATAAAAGTAATTTAGATATTTATCACGACTTGAAGATGTTAGCAATGCTGATTGTGCAGAAAGATGGAAAGAATGAGAGATATCTTCTTGAACAAAGTAGAACTTTTTATACCATATCTAATTATCGCATATACTCTATCACTTTTAATCATACCTCTACGGAGTCTGCTTTATAGTTTCTGATCCCAACTCTAATATCACTTATCATATACCCTCTAATTGCACTCGACATATACACATCCGTAATTATACCAAGAATTAAGCGAATAGTTGGCAACGGGAATTAGTATAAATTTTTCCACTCATTTCTATCTATCTATCTATCTATCTATCTATCTATCTATCTATCTATCTATATGTACCCCAGCATTAATATCATGTTTAGCGTAGATGTTGCTGTGTTGAAACTGAGATGAGTTTCAGAATGGAATTACGCCATAGAAAGGCATGGGCATGAACATGGAAATCAGATTTACAATTTAGTAACATAAAACATTTGTGATTAGTAACTAAGTGATCGGTTGGAATAATGAATATTTCAGGTGTGGCGGAAGTGAAATTTAAGCAAGGAGGGAAAAATCTTATGATTACGTCCAATCACGCTTAAACGGGCTGTGATGATCCCTGTATATATAAATGAATGGTTTTTTGAACGGACTTGCGGACATATAATTGGTATAATCATGCATAAATATATTCCCATTTTATTGCTGAAATTAAACAGATAAATGCCCCAGAGCTTTTTTGTTACCTGTAATGGATGGATAGTTAACTTTTCTTTAACCTTTGACAACCAGGTATTGTGAGGAAATTAGGTGCACCTGTTTTGCCAACATGCCTTAGTACTACAATGCATTACAATAATATGTTTAGACAAGTATGAGCTATGTCTTAATAAAACTCTCCATAAACCAACCATCTGGGTACTCTTCAAGCGATTGTATCGAATCTTTCTGCATTGCAGTGATGGTGCAATTTTTTCAACACACGAGCAGGTTACATTTCCGTCTTTACATCTGCACTTCATGAATCGCACATTGACACTGTTAACTTGTATTTGGTTCTGAAATATGTATATATGAGTTACTGAAAAATACCACTGTCAGCTGTTGCTTTCGTTTTCTTGGAGAGCAATAAGAGAGTTCGAAGGTCAGATTGGAAACTTGTATAAAAATTGATGTACTACTGCCTGAAGTTTAAATGTTCACGATGTGTCGGTGTTTATAACAATCACCTTTCATGCAAATGGTCCCGGTTCGATTCCGAGTCCATGGCTTACCTAAGATCTCTTTTGAACGGGTGGTTATTGTCCACTTGCCATATACTCGGCGTAAAAGTTTCAATTCGCGAGCATTTTGGACGAGACGTAAATCCGTTAAATACCACTAAATTGTTGACACAAGTCTTTAGCACAAGTTAAAATAGAACCTGATCTTCCCCTGATGTCGTCTTCACGTTACATTAGTGATTTTGTACGTTAAACAGCAATAAAACAGTAAAATGTGACGTTTTAGTGAAGTGTTATGTAATAAACATTCAAATTATTCATTCACTGTACTTTTGACCATAACATATAATCAAAAATGATTTCTGTTTAACATCATATTTGATCAACGAACGATGGGAACAGATACAACAAGATAACCAAATAATAAATACGGTATGCTCTTGTAAATAGGATTCATTTCATCATTGTCATGAAATCAGTCACTTTATCATTGCACTTGCACATTGCAATTGAAAATGTCTCTTGTTTGGCACGCCAAAATCTTAATATGAGTTGAATATATTTTTTTCTGTATCAAACCTGCTTTTCTCAGCTAATCTAGTTTTTTTTTTTTCTCGAGAAACAGTTTTCGCCAGTTAATCTGGGCTGGTTAGAAAAACTAGGTTTAACTGAAGAAAAACTAGTTTTAAATCAGAAAAATTAGGTTTAACTCATTTATGTGATTTTGGCGTGCTCTACTGCATTTGTAGTGTACTAAGATCCCCGAGAAAGCGATAGCCATACACGCGAAACATTCACACTCCTGTACGAGGATATGTAAATACTACGCATGATCATACTTTACCAAATATAAATGGCAAATCATATATCTTACGTTTGATATAATGACCAGAGACAACGGATAGTGTGACATCTGTTTTTGTACATGAATATTTATGTTTTCTTTTCTTTTATATACCAAAGCCATAGTTACAGGCGTTAAAGACATATAATCGAATGTGATTGATACGAAACAGCAGAATATGTATTATACTAGACGGGGAAGAAGTACATCTTTGGAGTAAGTTCATGGCCCACTGCTTACTGTTCTCAGAAATGGGAACTGTAAAAGCTGTAAGGTTACCGAACCTTTATTAAAAATGAGTCAGCCGGTAATTGTGGTCCAGTTAAAGATTGATATTCGGTTTAATTAAAATAGGGTATGTAATTGCTTGCATCAAAATCATCATCATCATCATCATCATCATCATCATCATCATCATCATTCATCATCATCATCATCATCATCATCATCATAAAAAAAAAAAATAATGACGATGATGATGATATAATATGTATAAAAATAAGACAATCAAAAAGGAAAGAAACTTTTACTACACTCGGACAGACTCTTACCACGTACTAACGTTAGCAAACGATATATATATATATATATATATATATATATATATATATATATATATATATATATTTATATATATATATATATATATATATATATATATATATATATATATATTAAAATGGATTCTAGTTTCTATAGATATAATATATATATATATATATATATATATATCTAGATATATATAAATATATAGATATAGAAATATATACTATATATAATACTAAATATATAATATATATGCTAAAATGGATTCTAGTTTTCTAGTTTGCATTGTCAGATACATTATTTGTCTAAGATATTTGTTATCCTTGCCATTGGCATGCTCTGTATTGATGTCTACAGATCTATTTAACTTGTGGTTATTGCCTGATACACTTACAGACACAGGCCTCTGCCAAATGATGCATAAATGTGTATTTTGGCACACACTGTACCGTTCATTACCTGGGAATTAAAGTAATAATGACAATATAGGATTCTGTAAATACCAATTGTTGCAAATTTGGGATAATACGCTGGACGTATCAATTTTGTGTGGTAATAGATAATAACAGATGATAAAATATGTTAGATGCTACTGACCATGGTAATGATGTTTGATGGACCGCAGTTGCAGTCCATATCGACATTTTTACGAGTCTGTTATTGCTTTATAGCTACTTACATCTATATCTTGTCAACGTATCTCTTGATCAGAACCCTCCATTGTTTACAGAACTGAGTAAATAGTTCTTGTAAGATATATAAGTATGTTTGTCAATATTAAAGCTATTCATCTAGATTGTTTGTCGGCCGTTATCATATCCATATGTTCACTGTGGAGCTTTTAATTCTATACCCAGTACATATATACGGATTGATACATATCCGGGCACTCCTCACTTGTATCTTTTCTTAACTCTTCTAATCCGGAAATGATCCCTGGGTGCCTGTTGTAATCGTGATAGATAGGGATGGATGGTTGGATAGATAGATAGATAGACAGACAGACAGACAGACAGACAGATAGATAGATAGATAGATAGATAGATAGATAGATAGATAGATAGATAGATAGATAGATAGATAGATATAGAGAGATAGACCGATTGAGTTTATAATTGATATCAAAGTTTTTTATAACATTATTTATGGATAGTTATATAAAGACACTCTTTCGCAAAGCTTCATATTGCTATATTGACTTTTGTATGATAAAATGTTTTATTTAAAACAAATGAAAAAAAGAAACATATGTTTTTAAAAGAAAACACGTAAAGAAGTAAGTGTACAGATAAAACACAGATAGATGAAGACAGCTTAAAGCACTTTAAAGAAGTTTTGTGGTATCGTGACCTAAACCACATTAACTTATCCAAAATATCAAAATTTTAAGTGATTTAGATCTTCATATTTTTAAATCGATATTTTACGTTCTAATCATAACGTTCTAACGTTTTCATTTTGTAGAAGAGCACCTTATGGCGTTGATTCTTTGAAAAAATATATCTTTTCAAGATAACTTTGGCCGGCAAAATGATAAAGATTCTCGGGAAAATAACAAGGTCGTCACAGTAACTGATTGTCTCTTGACGTCATTTTCCGGGAATCAGTTTCATTTATTGCCGTTACAGGACCACAGTTATCGCGAATAGATCTATCGCAATGTACTTCCAGACATCATGTACGATATGAACAACATGTTCCCTAATAATTAATGTTATGACTTGACCGTGTATTATAAATAAATACATCGATAAGTAGCCCGTGGTGATATAGTTATTAGTTCAATAGGACAATGTTACTGGAATACATTCATACTCTTAATGCCCTAGTATTACTAATATTAATAAAATAATAGTAATAGAATTTTTAATAATTTCCTAATCACACAATATTGACTTCAAATGAATAGATCTTATTAAATTTCTCTAAAATGAACATTTTTTATTTCAAAGAAGTCATAATTCTGATTTTTGTAGTAAAATATGAATATATCAAAGAGTATGTCAAATGCTGACTAACGTTTCTCCATTCAATGTACCAGATAGCTCTGTTGTTTTAATCAATCTGTCATCTCACAAGTGCGATGTAGGTCATACTAAACAATGCTTTTTAAAAGGTATTCCTTCACTAAACATTCGTCATAAGAAGCGAAAAATGGCGTTTTTCGTACTAAGTGCCTGTTATAGACTTGATTCTTTAGCACAGGTTAATTCACTTAGGGAGAGAGGTACATTTATACAGGAAAACAATTTCACGATGGCAGGTATTTCACTTATAGCTTGTTACATCATATAAAGATTACAACGCCATTACGGGACACAAATTAACATTTGAACAAACAAACAAATTAAACGTTTTTTCTTGGCTTTTGTAGAAAATCAAAGATTCTTGATCTCATACATGTAATTAAATGGGTACAAATACCACGTTTATACTGGTCTGATTAAAGAGATAATTTAGATAAATAATTAAGTTCAGATTTACATTCAGGTTGTCAACTCAAATACGATCATTTCAAACTGATTTGAATCCGACTTAGATATGTATACATTTATTCTTGTTGTTACATAATGGTTTTCAGTTTGCATCAGTTTTCAAATAATTAGATTACTATCGATACGAGAAACTAATTAGATTAACATCGATACGAAAAACATTACATTTAATCAAATCTAATGTAGGTTAAGACCAACACTTTGCGTAATGGTCACGTGATGTCATGACTACTTGTTCTGTTCTATGTATCGTTACTATATATTGATAGTGTTGCTCTCCATCTGTAAAGAGTTACACCAAAATGTGTTCTAAGGTTATTCCTTGAAACTCAATACCTTGCTTCTATCTTCTGTAAGTCGTCTGCTTAAAATGGCGTTTGTTTCTTCAAAAACAAAAACAAAAAGCACAGGTGCTATAACGTGCACGGAAATACGTAGAGTGCATGTTATAATTGAATGTAGAAATACTTCTTAAAAAATCTCTCAATAAATGTCGAAGTAAGTTAAAGTTCTTTTTACAGCTCTATAAATCTAGATCGATTATCTTTTTCACGTAATGAGTTTCCCAAAATAATATACCATTTAACACCATAGTTTCCAATCAATATTTTGCAAAGAATTTGTTAAGGACGTTAAAAATAAACCCACAGACAACTCGCTAGGTTTATTTACGATGAGAGCTTGGTCTGTTTATCTTAAGTACCTCCAAATCACAGTCTTGAGTTATCTTTTGACACCACTTATGCTAGTTTTACCCCCAAAAGATGTATTACATAAACAAACCCATTTGTATGAAATTACCTGGCGGTCGGTGTGAAGTTCACCAAGCATTAAAGTTTGGAGTAATGAACACGTTTTAGAAGTTTTGCAGTTTGCAAATTGGTATTTCATTACGGTACGTTCCATCACATCTGAACTTGGTAAGTTGGTACAGATGTGTTTCTGTATCGTATCTCTGCATCATCCTCAGGTAAAAGTACAAGGAGTTTTAAGGTTTTAAGGTTTTCCAAAACAGAGTTCGCTTCCTTGCATATTTCATTTGAAATTGTCTGTGTATTCACGGAGGATGTGATCGGTCAACAGGGGATGTTTACTCCTCCATGACACCTGATCCCACCTCTGGATTTCAAGTGGTCCATATTTGCTCAGTGTTCACGACATTTGTATATGTAGCCTGGGCATCCGAAAGATTCATACTTTGGTATCTAGAATTTCAAACATTTTTATAAACAATCTCTGTTCAACAGATGGTACAGGTGAGTACCTTCAGAAGTGTCTCTGCTTCCATGAATTTTCTTAGAGATTTGTCTTCGCCTTCTAAAGCGAAATTTTTATATGACTTGTCGGCGTATATTTTACAAATGCTGCATGTGTACACGTGTTTCTCCGTGTATAGCGACAGGCTACTCAGAGACTAACCAGATTTTATGTTTTACTTAACAAATGTAAAAGTAACTATAAACAAATGTTCCGAGATCAATTGAATCAATGTTCATTGTTTAGATTAAAACTTTTCTGTATTCTTTTGTATTTAAACGTGTCGCTCTTTGTGAACTATCCAATATGCTGTTTTGTTTCCTATATGTGTTGATCATTCTAGGGTCTTATTAATTAAAACGTCCAGTTTGATAGAGAGCATGAACACTGAAGATATGTTCTGAAACTTAGGCATATGTTTAGATTTTGTTTGGATACTAAATTCTGTTTTTGGCACGAGGATAATGTTTAATATATATATATATATATATATCATCAAACAGTTTGCCGCTAAAGGGCTTCTGAAATCCTTTTTTGTGAGTAATAATTTTTGCGATAAAAGATATCACAATGCTACCGTGTAAACAGAATATATTAGTGTGTGCGTTTGTAAAATACCTTAACATTTATAAAAACGAACATTGCACAGATAAAATGTCAGCCCGCCTATATCAAAATAGTCTACGTTTTCGCAATACACAAGATGAAATGCGATGAAATTCAACTATGTTAAACCTTCAACGGATATGTATTACACAGCCTCTTGAAGTAATATCATGTTTTGTTTATTTATTCTATTCTAAATGGCTTAGTAAAAGATATTATCCTGCTGGGGACAGCTACATAACTCCGGAGAAGATCGATTAGTATATAAAGTGAGTGAGATAATTCCAAATTATTATCTGACTTAATATAATATTCCCTGTCGTAAACTGGATCAAATAACTTTTTATTTATTTTCTGATCTTCTAATCGTAAGATTTCACGATAATATTAGCACCATTTGGGAAGTAAATGTTTAAAATATATTTATAGAAAGTTTGCCTATGTTATTTTTATTTTGGGTGGTTTCTAAATTGAAGAAGATGGTCCTCCTTTTAGGTGTTGTCCCAAATCAAATGAGCTTTATTTATAGTTATTTTGCATCATAAAACTGTGTTATAATATGTAGCCCTTTTTAACTTCAAATTTCTTCTTTTCTGATCTTTAAAGAAACTTTTTCCCCACCCCCATTTTTCTTTCAAATTAGGCTTGAGAATATTTCAAAATTTATGCATCTATCAAAAAGAAAGCAAAAAACATTTTTTCTCCAGATGCAAAATTGTGTTGAAACGTGTGTACTTTGAATTGCTTACATAATTTAGGATATAATTTCGATTTAGGTCTTAACTTTTCCTATAGATCATCTTATTTCTATGTAAAGTTCACCGAAATGAACTCTCTCTCTCTCTCTCTCTCCATCTCTCTCTCCTCCCGGGTGCCCTCCCCTCCTCGCCGGCTACCTTCTGTCCCCTCTCTCTCTCACTCTCTCTCTCTCTCTCTCTCTCTCTCTCTCTCTCTCTCTCTCTCTCTCTCTCTCTATATATATATATATATATATATATATATATATATATATATTTCTGCACGTGATATCAGTAATGTTAAACATTGATAGGAATATCAATATCAAAACTGGAATATAGATATCATCATCATTATCATCATCATCATCTTCATCGTTATAGCCATGAACAGCACCATACAATGGTACCTATGTAACATATCTTTAATCGGGAGATCTTTATCTATAAACAGTATTAACCCATAACAAAGACTTCCCTAGGTGCAATCTGTTTTCACAGCTTATGATTAACCATGATTTCAAAGAGGAGATATTCATTTATACGTTATGAAAGTGATATGATGATCTCTTAGCTAGAGGTCAAACACGTTGCTTTGATTACTGATTTACTGCTTTCTCGTAATGAAGTGAAGCTAAGCTAATGAAATGTTTAAAATAGATTGAGCTTGGAATTCATAAAGATAACAATGTCGGTATGAAACAAATAACTTTGGTATTTTTGTTGAAAATGAATTATTGTTCTGGGAAAAGTTAGACGCCTACATCGTTGAATTTACTTTGGTATTGCATCATTGTGGGAAAAAAAAGAAATTTGCAGTTTCGGTATATGCCAAAATTTACATTTTTAAAATAGAAATCTAATAAATTTCCAGTTTTACAGAAAACATGAAAAACCTCTAAGGAACAATTTAGGTATTTAAAAAACGTCATTATTGACGCGTATGACGTAATATGTGGTTTCATGTATAGACAATGATCGGGAGAAGCGGAACGAATGTGTCCTTTTTCACCTCCGCAGATTCCTGTAAGTATCTATCGTGATTAAGTGAACAGTAATTCCTCATTGCCTCCTATTTGATATACATATATGTCATCATATACATGAAATGGTACAAAGATCATATTAAATGAATATAAGTATGAATATATAATTTATGCCAAAATCACAAACGCTTGTAGCAACAAAGGGTCATATAAATTATATCATTAAAATTCATTTATAAACTGCGGTATACATAAATGGTAAGAATATATATATATACACTGGTTGTCAAAACATAATACATTCCGCCAATTTTTCAAGACTAAACGTCTCAGGTCCTGAAGGCAAAGTTTTATACATTTGAACATTGCTTGAGAATGTTTTCCAAAACATTTTCTGTTTTGATCAGTCTGAATTCTAAGCTGATTGAAGTTGTTGTTTCCTGTTTTGTCGTGTTGATTTTGATGTATTGCTAATCTCTTAAAATAGTTTACAGTCGTGTAGAAAACGGAAACTGCTAGTAAGATTTTTTTTCAATGATTGACTCACAAATTCACCACAGGAATTCCTGCCTTATATCAATTTCGTGAATACATTAAGCGATGTGAGGAAGTACATGTATGGCTATGTACGGAGGAATGCTCATTTATTTCGGTGCTGACAAAGTGTAATGGTTCGTGCAAAGCTTGTTTATAATTATGTAACAACAAAGCCGTGCGTTGTCTAGAAATAGAGTATAATATAATGTTTGAGTAGGAAAACAGTACTTTATTATACAATGTAAGTGCCATCTTGTGGGAGGTACCATTTATCTCAGTACTGTGGCTACAGACAGATCAAGCTCTCAAAGCAAAAAACATTGAACGGTGTGTATGAAGTGATGCACTAACTTTGTGGCTTTATTTTATGGTTTTGTGGAGTAAAGTTTATGTTTATGCAAATATAGTAATTTATGACTTTATACTGACAAAGTACATTTGTGACGGTAGAAATTAATAGAGGTTCAGAGCACGAACGATTTAGAAAGACACACTGTATTTAATAGTTGTGTAGGTACATAGTGTATATACTTATCCAGCGACAAAGTGAATGTCCTTGCCATAAAACTTCTAAATAGTAGGAGATGCATAATCCACTTTACGGAGATTACCGTTATTGTTTACAGATACCTATTGATTAGATAGGGTCATTCAATTGTTAATCAGTCCTGATATATATATATATATATATATATATATATATATATATATATATATATATATATATATATATATATATATATATATATATATATATATATATATATATATATAAAGGAAGGTATTGCCTTCGCAAATCAACAAAGGGAATAACTCAAAAATACATACAAACGTTATTTTAAGTTCAAACTCTTTTTATTTTACAATGATTGACAAACAAGTTCCAGCAACTTATATAAATATCTCTCGTTGGCTCCGCTGTTAGCCTGTGGGGTGATTTCCGAGTTGGCTACACCCCCAAATCATCCCACATACTCTCCTGTCAAACCCAAGGATCAATCTCGGGTCACATTAATGAGAAGCCCGTGTGCTAACCACTGCGATACCCCGCCACAAACGATATTATAAGTGACACTATTTACTGTACTGAAATCTATATCCTTCCTGGATCTGATAGGGAACTAACAATAAGAAATTTATATATTCATTTGGCAGATGAATTTTGATTGTATACCATTCATCATCTTAAGTTGTAGAAAAACAAGCTAAAATAAGTTATTCCAAACAAAATCATATTGATATTACTTGAATTACACGTTGATTATTATATCTACTACATGAAAATAAACGTCGAAGTGTTTTTGAGTTTGTTTAAGTGAGGCAGCTTCGTCATTTGTTTGGTATATGTTCTCTGTACAATAACGCCACAGAAAGATAACAAAACACTACTACAAACATCAGAACACTTATCTTATATACTTGGTTCATAAAATAATTGCACTTTGATGTGAACATTACTAATATTATTCCTTGTTATCTGCAATAACTCACGTCATGTCTAATATATCTCACATCGTTTGGTGAAATTGTTGTAGTAGGTTTTCATTATCAATGCGCTTTTTACTAATATGAATAATGTTGAGGAGACCATAATAATCACTTAATTATATTGGATTGTTGGTACAAAAACATATATTGTTTTATAAATTATTTTTTCAATATTAAGTGTTTAAGTCACCATAATTTGTCTGAATCTCTATAGGGAGTCTTTATGATTTTCTGGGAAATCTTGGATACGTTATCTCATTCACATTATATTTATATATGCAGGTGTTTCATACTTACGTCTTGGTATTATTTGTTTAATATGATAGCATTCTTCTTGTATTATGCCTTGTAAAACTAAAACATTTTAATGATGGTACATCTATAAACCTCCACTCTTGCTATATGTGTTATCTTTTGGAAACATATCATGTATGATGTCTGTGCTTTCTACAGCAATTAACTTCAAAAGCAAACGTCTATGTACCGTAATAAAGTCAATCACATCACGCATGTTTATCTATATAACATTGTAGATTGTGGATCGCCATGGGACTGTTTCAAAAGGCATACATGGTGTTTGAAATCACAAAAATAAAAGAGTACAAAGCATGTACAAAAGCTATTTATTCTCCGAGCTGTAGTACAGAATTCACATTACCATATTTGAGAAAAGGCATAAAATGTTTTTAGTACATCACGTGTACGCTATTTGGATTCCGATTAGTTTAATAGATTTTGTCTGAGCAGTGTATAAATCACCCTCTCTTGACAACAGGCGACTATACTTGTCAATAGGCGAATATACTTGACAACAGGGACTATTTTCAAATGAATAATTTTCCAGGAAGACTATGAACTTCTCTAATATTAACTTCCCGATTGCTAGATTTCATTTGTCTTGGTAACAAGCATATGCATGCAAACGATATGGACTCTCCAAAGCCCAGCATATAGTCAGTATTTTAGTTATTAATACTAAAGAAATGTTACGTCTTTTTTAAGGTTTAGAAGTAAGAGTTTGACGCTTGTTGTACTAGGCCTATTATTACCCGTTCCTTTGTGAAACTTTCTCTTATAGTGTCGTCTTCAAATTAGGTGGATATACCTCTCCAAACAAAAATTCAGGAGAAATGTTCCTTTGGGAAAGAGTCATAATAGATTATAAGAGAAGATTCTATTGTCCATTGTATTGTAATAAAGTGGAATAGGCCGTAGCCGTATGTATTAGGACCTCCACAGCCCTAAAATATGTGCTGCAATATGATGTAAGTTAAAGACAATGTAATAAACTTTATTGTGCTATAAAAGATATATAATAAACAAATCAGATCCTTTTTGGCTTGCAGCTCCAACTTTTACCTTCTCTGGTTTCGTTTTCTACTGTTCTAACACCAGGAACAGTACATGTATATAGATACACAAACAGCTATGGATATTTCGAGGGACATCAGTGGTCTAGTGGTTAGAGCATCGCGCTTTAAAACATGAAATCTCTCACTTCCTGTCAGCGCAGTTTCGAATCCCGCTGGAACATAAGCTGATTTTTGCAAGAAAGCTTACCAGTTTACTTGCGGAAGATCGGTGGTCTCTTCCTGGTTACATTGTAAACGGATTCTCTCATCCACCGCCAGCGTAAAACTGGTAATTTGTATTGTGGCGAAAAACACAATTCAAAATTCAAAACAAAAATAGTTATTTTTAAGTTCGGTTTAGACTTAATATATTAATGCAATGTCGAGTATTTCACGCCATTTCTGTCGTAAAATATTACGGTGTCAGGACTCGATCCTGTCATCACTCGCTATCGAATCGAGTGAACTGAGATTTATTCCTAAATCATTTTGATTCTTGTTTGACTGTGGACTCACGGTCGGTTTCACATGTCGACAGAGGAATGCTCACTCCTCCGTGGCACCTGATCGCACCTCTGGTTTTACCAGTGGTTCGTGTTTTTCCCAATTTTCATTGTATTTTTATATTGTCTTCGGAAATTCCCAACACTGCGTTTCCTTTAGATACTCTAAAACTTTACTATTTGTACTCTAAAACACGATTAATCATATCGCGGTGACGAAGGCAAATCTTCCAGAAACTATGCTTCTTGATACCACCATGACTCTGCTTCTGATATTATTTCTAATGATCCCGACCATCATGCACAAAAATGAAAAAAGAAATTATGCAATACAGTCGACCATAGTAATCCTCGAAATACAAATGTCAGACAGTGCTAATTTAATTATCTGAGTTGATTGAATTAGATCTTTAAGATTATGCAATAAAATTATATATAACATGACGTCGTTAAATTAAAGATACGAATATTACAAGCAATTTCTATTCACTTCAAAATATATCTTTTGTGCTACTTTTTACATTTATAAAATATATGCGCCGCCTTTGACGCTCAAGTTAGGCTGTTCTTTTATGTTAAGCGTCCACCCTAAAATGAAAAAACCCATCTTTCTATCAAGAAAAAACACAAAATAACAGAAAAAACATAAGAAATTTTTATGAGAACAAGTGCAATTTTATACATATTTAAAAATTTTCCTAATTTGTTAACAAAAGAAAACCAAAATTAAACTTATAAAAACTCTATCTTTGGCACATACCGATGAATAACTCATGAAATGTTTTCACAATAATAAAAATAAATATTCGTGTTTAATTGTTCATTTTAGGGACATGTTCCAAAATGATGCCCTAGATGTTTGTGGTTTTTTTTTCGTTTTAAGATCTCAAAACCTATCTTTCAACGGACGTTAAACAAAGAAAAATATTGGAATGGCCTAACCTTGTATCTAATTGAATCTTTGCTCTGAGAGGCGTAAATTTTGGTCACGTGATGATCAAATTGCTGTATAAAGCTTCTGCTATCTCCAGAGGGCGAACTGTCAAGACAGCATAAACATACTTAGATATTCTAACTAGTGCAATGAGTTCCATTTGAACATTTAATAATTTGATATTTCTCTAAATTGCAATGTATATGATTTGCAAATGCAATATTATATCTGAATCATTCATGAAAGCGTAATAACCTTTGAACATACAAAATGCTTTCGCCATACAACTAAGGAAACGTATTTAACTTTTAAATTTATTAAAAATGGATCTTCGAAAAATATTAATATTAATGTAATTCTTATTAAGTACAGATTAATGATGACATGCGAGATAAAAAGAAAATATATTCTACATCGACTTTTTGAGGGAAAATTTAATTGTTATAGTAATGTCTTCGTTGATAGATTTAAAACCCATAATTACGCTGTTATTTAAAATAAGGTATATCATTTTGCTGGTTATGCTAGTTCAAACTCTTGCGTCACCCTAAAGGATCCGTTACCCTTCACAAGCTGTGGTATCTATATGAATCTGTCAAAATACTTTCTCAAAAGAAATTGGCCACCCTGAAAATATTTTCAAACTACGATGAATCAAGAGCAAATTGCAAATTCCACAGATATTGACAAAATTCGAATTCTTTGAGCTCTTGTAGGTGGTCCTTTTTGGAATGTCTTTGAAATGTATCCAAGAAGAGACCACCGGTCTTCCACACGTAAGTTGGCAAAATTTAGTTTAGTTTCCAGTGGGACTCGAAGTTGTTCTGACCAGAAGTGAGAGACTTCATGGATCAAAGCGCGATGGTCTAACCACACAGACACGGAGGTCCCACGCTGTTGTTTCAGTTCTGATGACGGGCAATGTGCCTCACCACCACACCATTCACTGAGCTTCTACAGATCAAACAGAATTTTAACACTGAATGTACAATTTGATTAACTATAATGCTGCAATTAACTTCTTCACACAGAAATTATATAACATCTTATATGTAGAGGAACTAACGAACGCCTTACGTAACAAACATTAAGCAGGCAATAAATACATACAATTATATCAAAAATTTTTGGATCAGTTTATTTGATATAAGCTGCTCTTCAGATTCAGGAAGTCGATAATGTGGCTTTATCCGTCTGTTTTATGTAAACGACATATTTATACCTGTTTTATATTAACTTACGCCAAACAGACCTTGCCTACACAAACGCGCCGACCAAAAGATGACTTTGTTTCATATTTTATCTGTTTTGTTTTCTCTAAATATTTCAGTTAACAACCTATTGTGATTCCAGAAGAATGGTTTTAATTATATTAAGGAAATATTGACTAATCACGACTATGTTTTACTAGAGTGAATGATTTCACTAGAGTATCTGAGATAATCACTGAAACAAGACACATTTTAATAGTAAATTAACGGGATTGATAATCCAGAAATCATATAGAATGTATTTCCGTATCTGTCTAGCGGCTTTATCTTCCTTCACAAACTGACATTGTTTAAATAGTTTACTAATTATACTAATTATCTATCTGTTGTATTTTAAATCCATAAGGAAATGTCATATTAGTTTACCAGTATTATTATGCTGTTACTAATAAGTCTGGTACGATTGGAATTCTGTCTACAGTTACACGATTTGGTACAACAGATGTATGGGAAATCCTCTCTGAGAATCATTGGCAAACTGCTATGTATGATTATAAGAAGAGAAAGTGTAATCTCTTGAAATGCATTAAAACGAAATAGATTACAAATCAATTTCATATTCTCATAAAATGGAATTTGAAAAGAACCACGATGATTGTTTAGCAGTTGATTAACTGCCTTCCAAGACTTATTTCATCCAATAAAAACGCGTAATTGACTATAGGTGAAGTAACACAAATAAAGACTGCTGGACACAGTTGCACAATACATTCTTAAATTTAACCTAATTATGGTTAGTCTATTGGTTTAACATTGGTTAACTTCAAGATAAATTCAATAGAGTATTGTGCAACCCAGTTTTATTTGTTTATAGTATTTAATTGTTTTAATAGTATTAGTATCATGTCAACCGTCAAAAAATATTCTTCGGAAGGTTTGTCTCTTTAACATTTACCGAATACATAACTAGCAAGCTATTACAAACTAAGATCTCATTCGATCCGGATTCGAATCCGAAATTTTCAGATCATGGTCTCATCCGTCCATCCTGAATTCGAAAACGAAACTTTCTGTCTAAGATCGCACTCACGCGACCCGGAATCCGAAACTTTCAGGTTAATATCTCATGTATTCAACCCGGATTCGAACCCAGAACTTCTGTTTTGAAAGCAATCGCTCTAGATAACTATCGGTTATAACTAAAACTAATGGAATGATAATGTTAATCATTCGACTTCCTTGATTTTTATTTTTTATATAGTCTTATATTGGCTTTTTTCAATAAAACCGTTCACTGAATCAGATAACATTGAGCATTAATGAGATACTTAGATGAAGACAAAGGCTGTCGTTACTAAATCAGTATCTAAGCTATATTTGGATTACATTCTGCCCACACATAGACACCAGAAATTTCAGCATACTACTGTGTTCTCGAGAGGTATTTCTTTCTCCATTTGCTATGACAAATTTTTATTGCCAGAATTATCTGATGTTCTGCCTACTTTAATAACTGACTATGGGACTTTGTAAGACGAGACTTACTTGTCTAGTCGAATAGCTCATGGTCATAAATGGTAGGCCAAAATCTATAGTGGTGGATCTATAGAGGTTTTAAAGGCCCCACCACTCTCTGAAATACAAACAATGAAGAGAAAAAGGCATGTACATTGTTGTTTTGTCCGATTCACATAAGATGGCGGGACGGGGTAATCTTTTGATTATCATACGGATGATTCTACTCAATTTTCGCTTACGTCAAGTTGCACGAAAAGAAACAGAAAAAAAGTTTTATTCCTCACTGGATACTCTCTTATGTATGGTGACAAGTAGGAGCGATTGCTCTAGGTACTGTTATTTTAAAGTTATTCTTTATTACCTAAATTTTAATCTCGTCTAGGTCAGGAAAGGATTCACAAGACTCCATCCCGCCAGTTGAAATGAATTTTACCATAACACATATTAGAGTCGATCGTTTTCTTTTAGTTGCCAAAGTTTATATAACATTTAAAGTATTGTGATAGTATGAACTCGAAATATGTGTATTTTGGTTATTTTTATCAAAATACGTTATCAACATCACGTACATAAAGCTTGATCTTTCAACTAGTATTTTTATAGTAGATGTTATGTATAGAACGACTAAATGGCTTACTCAGCATGAAAACATTTGTACGTCGATTCACATAAACAAATCATAGTTTGAACTTTTAGCTATTATCGGCCGGTATTATTCGCCTTTGTAATCAATGGGAGTTCATAGATCGCGATTACACAATACAAAGAAAACATACAAACATATGACTTTTGGCATATATAAGAGCATATGCCATGTCTGATAATATTTACCATGGACCACGACAACATGGAATATCACATCATAAAATTCTGTAAAAACAACCAAATTATTTTCACAGATGCGATGAATGCGCAAAAATTTTGTGATGTAGGAATTTTTGTATTCTGTAACGAAAGGTGACCTTTCTTGTATGCCAGTACCTGTCACTTAAGCATGCATCATTTTACCAATAAAACATCCATTTTCGTCTTGTGTAAGATGACTCGGGCATGTATTTGTACACATCGTATGTTGTTCTATGTCAGGTTTACAAGTAATGAAGAAAGTATAAAATATTCTGAAATAAAGCTTTACTAACTTCTCTGACATCAATAGTAAAACACGAACACGTTGAATACAAAATGGGAGTGTTCAGAAGGTGATTTGTATATGTCACTAATGCAAATAGATCGTCTTCTTTCGTTAAAATTAATATGTTTAAAGTTGCATCTGATCTCAGAATACATTAATGTTATAACAACTAGCTCTCTTCTTGTTAACAACATTTTTCTTTGTGAGAAACAGGCAATTTTTAAATCATAGTAAGCATTTCATAACACAAACATAAAATTTCATGTTCATTTCGAAATAAAACAAACTACTGAGTTTTTCAGTGATAGTTTATATTTTAATAAAATACACAGATATCTAGGACAGATATTTAAATAATAGACAATATAAACAACATTGTTTCCTAGCCTTATATTTACAGAATGCCACTTATCATAACTTGAACATGTAAAATTCGAAAAGTATGTATGATATAGATTTTACATGGATTTTTATTTTTCAAAATAACATACAAATGTTTGTATTTTACTTGTTTTTTTTTTTCGTTTCCTGGCGTCTCCATTTGGCACTGAAAGTTACACTGGCCGTTTGTTTACATAGTAAAAAATATCTCAAAAACACACACATGTATATATATATATATATATATATATATATATATATATATATATATATATATATATATATATATATATATATATATATATATATATAATATATATATATATATATATATATATATATATATATATATATATATATATATATATAAACTAGTATACAAAGCACCCACAAACTGACCAAGCCGGGCTGGAGTTCGAACTCTCGAAGGAATGTCCAGAGTTCGTACCCCCAACTGGGACTTGGTGAGATTTCGATGTTGTAGTAATATATATGCATTTATATACATACAATAATCTAAAGATATCAAAAGATAGCCAGTGCAGCTGGACAATTTTTGGAAACCCCGATTGTTACATTTTTTGCAGGTTGTCTGTTATGTGCCAATGCATTCAAGGAATTTTCTTCAGTAGAATAATAAAGTAATCCATCAAATTGGTGTCTTTTAACTGTTGAACTTTTATCGGGCAACACACTTCACGTGTAATTTCGAACAAGCATTATTATTTTATAGCTACTGTATATATTTTTGCGTTTTCAGTGCAACTGATGTCACATTTCGTCATATTCAGGCAGGATAATCTCTTTAACACATTTGAATGAAGTAAATGTAGATTTCAGATTTGTTATTATCGTATTTTTTACCATATACCATAACCTAAACCATAAAATATCTTTTGCATATATATATATATATATATATATATATATATATATATATATATATATATATATATATATATATATATATATATATATATATATATATATATATATATATATATATATATATTTGTAGATTCTTTGGTACTACTTGACAAAACAATTTTGGAATTTTAATCATTTGGCAACTCTTGGTATTCCGAATCCGACCATGGTATCAGTTTACCGATGTTAACATTGTTTTCACGAGCAAAGTCTTGTTTTGATACCATATAGCCATTGCAAAGTCTCTTTCAGTCATGGTATCTTTGTCTTAAAGGATTTCTCTTCATATATTTGTTTTTATTCTTGTCTGCATTGTTTTTGTTGCTGAGATGCAATTTGGTGATAGATAACCTTATATCATGGAAACAGATAAAACAATTTTTATGTGGTTGTGAAACTAAACTGAAATGTATTCATGTATCTATGGCACGCCAAAATCACATTTATGAGATAAGCCTAGTCTTTGTCCAGTTAAACCTAATAATAACCCTAAATTATTTATATGTTTTATAAAAATTAGTCATCGAGTTAACACACCTTGCTTCCCCACCATTTCTAGTCCCGTTTACTTTACTTCAAATATTGTGGAATTAAAATTACGTTTGTAGTATTTTGTCATTGCAGTTCAGAATGCCAGCACCGGAAGGACTAGGTCCGGAAATCAAGGACAATTCAGATGGATCCATCTATGTCCAGTACAAGCCAGAAAAAGGAGGTCGTCACGAGGTTCAAATGTGTTACGAAGGAATGGCAGTTGAAGGTTGGTCAATACCTATTACTAGATCAATCACTAATTTTGAATAGTCAAATCTTTAACGCTACGCCTCCTGCAAAACCCGTATTGGAGGTCGACCTTCTCAACAGACAAATCCTGCTCAGTAATCGATAAGTTTATATAGAAGGAAATCGAACTGTTGATGTTGTAAGAAGTAGTTGTGTTGAAATATATGGTAATGTTGGTAATATGATACGAATATGGAATTGAAATTTGAGAAAAATGTTTCATGCTTGACTTAAGATTAATTTTAAGCTAAATCAAAAGGGTGCATAATTACAATTATAGCATCAGCTATCAATGGGTTGTGGGATATATATACATATACTAAATGTTCTTTATACAGATCATAACCAGGTGTAAATCATATTATGATATGCCGACACGTGTCTATTTTTTTCTGTGGGATGAATGATAACCTTTTTATCTTATTTTCCGTCTTCTCTTTTCAATATGCAGCCGCCACTATATCTGCAGCCTAGACCAATAATTACCTTAGTATAGAGTAACTTTATCTAACTTTCGGATTATAGTAAAAACATATTGCATCCCAAAGCAATGATCATTTGAATAAAATATATTATATTCGCTCAAGCTATTTAAAGGCTACGTTTAAGGGCAGTGCGTTTGGCAATTGGTTTATTAAAATTAAACTGTATAAGTTTTAAATAGATTACCATAACGCAGAACAAGTAACATCCATACTAGATATATATAAATTACATGTATGTATATCACTTATGATTTTCCGCAACCTTATGTATGACCTCTGTGATTAGATTTTATTTGTCCTATAAATTATTATGATATATATCCTTACCGCATCTGATTGTACTTAACACAAGTTGATGTTTTACATACGTTAAATATGCATCTACTGCAAAGTAACCATCGATTCCTTTTTTAATGTAAGGGTGCTAGGGACATAAATTCACATTCCAAGGACTACAGTTAATTGTTATTTTGATTGTTGCCAAAAGACACTTAACTTGTGGGAGAGTGCAGGGTAGGACAAGTACTAAATCAACGTAAACAGTTTATGATCAAGAATGTTACAGATTTGGTGTCAGCAATATTCTATTCTGTTCTCTCTATTGAAGATACCGCCCAAGTGGTAAAATATGTGATACTTAATATAAACTGTTTGTATTAATGTCAATAAACACATAAGACAAATCAGCCAATAAGCTAAAAGTGCAAATTTCTTCCACACTTGACATGATATAGGTATGTAAACTAAAAGTAAAAACATTCAATGGAAACAGATTTGTTTTTGCTAGACTTGTATATTACCAGTCAAAGACAGATTTGATATGATTTAGTGATTTAGTACAGGAATGTTTTACATACAGAAAAATCCATAGTTCAGTATAATGCAGTTAGTGTCTTAAATGCAAGAACTGTGAAAAGGATATATAGATAGATAGATAGATAGACCGACAGACAGACAGGTAGATAGATAGATAGATAGATAGATAGATAGATAGATAGATAGATAGATAGTCAGACAGACAGACAGACAGACAGACAGACAGACAGACCGACAGCCAGAAAGGTAGATAAGCATACGGGGATATAGACAGACAACCAAGCAGACAGACAGACAGACAGATAGATAGATAGATAGATAGATAGATAGATAGATAGATAGATAGATAGATAGATTATAATAATTCAAAGTGTAAAATTGATATAATCATAGAATACTCTTTCAGTATCTTTTTATAATTTATCTGTGCAGAAACTGAACAGTATATCGTGTACATTTTACCAATTATGATCATAAGTCTCAATAATGAAAGACTGAATTCCAATAGGAAAGCTTAAAGAAATAAGCATATTACTTGCGATTCTGATCGGCCAAGTAAATACTGAGCTACTAAACTAGGTAATCTGCTTTACTACTTAACGTATGAGAACAAAGATAATGAATAGCTCGGAATTTCTGGAATACATACGTAACGACAAATGCATTCAGTGCATATACATATGAGGTGGTATAAATGCAACTACCACGCACCGATCGCTGCAGTCGTATCCTGTTACACCAAACTGTTGTAGGGAAATTACAGTTACATGTATCAGTGATGTAAATGAGTAAATAAAACATGGATATATAATTCAGACACAAGTCGAGTCTCTCTCTCTCTCTCTCTCTCTCTCTCTCTCTCTCTCTCTCTCTCTCTCTCTCTCTCTCTCTCTCTCTCTCTCTCTCTCTCTCTCTCTCGTTACGTACAAGTAAGTGAAATGGAAATAGCTATTCACACTGTAAACATCATATTCAATCCAATTTATTAATACATAAGACCATATATACTGGTTTCTATTTTGGATACAATCCCCGTTGGCGTGAATATTCACCTCGTAAGCAAAAGGTCCCACGTTCAACTCCAGTGCTGAGCCATATTTAGGAGTAAATGACAAATGCATGGCGTAAGAAGTCAAAGTCATGTTTTTAACCGATCGGTACCCTGACTGTTTTGACATTACTTTATAATAGGTCAAATTTGTGGTATTTCAACTAGATTCGATTACGTTTCCGTACATGTGAATGTTCTGGTGTAACATAAAACGAAAATAAAATAAACGAAATGTATCTATGATATGTTGCCAATTTACAATAAACCTAGTGATATATTTCATGTAGAAATACTTGTGTCTGGCGGTTGCTGTAAATAACTAAATAACTGCAGCAATATCTAAAATTCCATTAATTTTTTTTGTAATGATCTTCCAAAGTCTCGTCTAGCACAATCTGACATTTTAACAACTATAACTAGAGGCCCGAGATTATCAACTATTTTTCTGACATCCCCTGGTCCGACCCGACCCGATCCAAATACACAATTTGGCCCTGCCGTTAATAATATTCTTCCAGCTGATCTTTTAATGTTTATTGTTAATTAGTATCAGAGTTCTCTAAGGAAACTGAGTACAATTGTATGTTTCGTAAAAATATTGACAAAATCATTTCTTGTATTGAATGATACTCTACCTGCAAATATTGCAGTAGAAACAAAATTACAAAATTACTATTCTGGATTTAATATATTACACAGAAACCTTTGCATTACTTGTTCTCTGTTAGGATGTTAAACCCCCTTTGAACTGTTTAAACAATTGTTAGGCATAGTTAGTCAAGTTGTTTTCTTTTTTAATCCAGGGATAAATGTTTAAGAAACGCATTCCGATACATACAAACGTATCACTGAAATTACTTTCCCCAAGATACATGCTGTAATTGCAAGCTGTAATTTGGCTATTTTCTTATATTGTTTTTTTCATTACTGTAGATATAATTCATTCATTAATGTGTATCATTCATTAATGTGATTAATTACATAATATACACTTCAAACAGAGCGCTGCGTGAGAAATTTTTCTACAATGGTATTAAAACAATCAGGTCTACATTTAAGTAATGCATGTTTTTGAAGGATTACAATATGATATCCGGTATAACTCCCCATGACACCTGATCCCACCTCTGGATATCTAGAGATCCATTCATCACCAGATGTGTATCCGGTATCCTAGACACACTGAAGATTTATACTTTGATATCTGTAACTTTGTATCTATAACATAGAACAAACAATTAACCATTCCTGAGAACCACGTCAAGCATCCTTAAACCAAGTTGCAAAGGAATATTGAAGTTCAATTCAAAATGAATAAAATTAGGGTACTGTGGATTCTTTGGCAGTTGACATATTACTAGATCCCTTGTAAAGAATTATTAAGCTGTGGTTCGAAAGGGTTTGCCTCTGGCTTGATTACCAATCTTAGGAGATGTGACCAGGTGGCAAACGATATTTATTGCGCCATGACACCTGACTCAATGTTTCCAAGAGATCATTGTTGATTCACTGTTTTTGTATAATGATAATTTTCCCTACTAATTACAATCTTACTTAGGCTTCACTATCCTCATTAGCTAATTCTAGTATACAGATACATTAAAGTTCTTTTTCCTAATGTATCATACTGTAATCAACTTGAAAAAGACATGATCTCTACACGGTCGTTCAACCTTTTTCAGTTACCAGAAAACACAGTCAATTAATAAGTATGATAGTGAAATTGCTGCGTCAAGAGATGTTATTTTTTGTAATACATCATATTTTGTATTTCGCTTTTGATGGATTTCTTTAACACTCGTACATTAGGCCAAGAATGATAAGTTATTTGGTTGATATGCCCAACAAGAAGTATGAGTTGGTTAGCAAATTTGATGTTTCTATTCAAATCCTAAATGTAAATTGTACAACATTTCATATTTTGTTATAAGAAAAAGAAAACAGTAAATCGGCAAAACTTCCTGATAAAATTTTTGGTCCAAATTTTTTTAGCCTAAATATATCATTTTATGACCTACAATAAGACATCAAGACTAAAACTTCCAGCAAAATGTTTCATGCCAGCGACAAATGCCCGTTGTCTAGCTAACTTTTCGTCTAATTCTTCCATATGGCTTCCTTTTCATAAGAAAAACAAATAAACAAAAGGGAAATAAAAAATACTTCGTCTGAGGTGTATAGGTAAGTCGATTACCGAGAATTCAGCTAAATATTATACAATTATGGACTATAGTGGTGGTGAATATGATGTGATATGAACCTAAAAAACTTAAATTGAACGAAGCGTTAGCGTCATATTTACCAACATAATTGTTTTTTGTAACTATACTCTAGTGACATACTTTATATTTGAATTATGACATTTAGATATATCGACGACGTTATGTCAATTAAAAATGACAATCATCTGCGTATGGAGTTTAAATTTCACAAATGAACAGATATGCCAGAGCGTGTTCAACATATGAACATTTCATATGCAGAGGTAAACTACTCACTGACAAATCTTTGACACAAGGATATCGAAAACCGCGTTTGATCTCAACGTTCCGCAAATTTTACGGTCGGTATAATAGTCTTGTTTGCGAATACTCTGTTACACTAAGTCAAATGTTGAGTTACATGTTCGATGGCGTTTGTTGAGACGCCTGTACCAATTTTGACGAGGATTCGTTCCTCGCATATTTCATTTTATTTTGACTGTGGACTCAGGGCGGGTGTGACCGGTCGACAGGGGATGCTTACTCCTTCATGTCACCTGATCCATTGTCCATTTTTTACCCAGATTTTACCTATATCCTGGACATCTTAATGGTTTATACCTTGGTATCTGAGACATTTTATATCTGTGCTGTTGTTTACACCGCTATTTGAACGTTACACTGCATTCATTTCTTTGAAAAAAATAAAACAAATGAATACAAAATCCCTCATGTTTTGTTGCTTTCCTTGTATTTTTAAAAAATATTTTTAACAGAAGTTCTTCAAACGCATCGTCGTAAATACATGCAAAACACTGTTATTTCGTAAAGCATATTATATACATTGTCGTGTCCGCAGACGCACGTTTGTTGACAGCGATTTCTTTACCTGTCATATCCACTTTACTGCGCATGCGGAATACGAAGCCAGAGGAGATTCCCTCGTGTTAATTTTAGGAAATCGATGTAGCATGGAAAACCGATGAACATGATCTGTTGTAAACTAGTCACATGTAAGCGGTTTAGCAAGTAGAAATCACTGTATACATAATGTATATTATGATAAAAAGTTGGATACATAATTGTTTTTTAAATTCAACATACAGGCAAAAAAAGAATAATGAAATGCCAATTTTGACAGCAAAAAGTTGATGCTTAAAATACGAATGATTGAAATGATTTCTGGCCACAATTCTCATATCTATAAGCTACAAATATTTTATGTAGAGCATATTTAATTATTAGCTATAGAGTGTGTAAATCGATGTACAAGCAATTTACCAACTGGTGTGTAAACAGATATAATAGATATTTGCTTCAGTTGCATTTTGGGCATCTTTGAAATTGGTTTGCAATTTTCGAAAACCTTCAAATCTTATCGACACACAGTGTGCAGATATTGACATTTCTCATTTCTGCCGAAAAAATACTGACACCTCACAAACCTGTCAGTTTAGCTTCAAACTGACACCTTTCAACCTTTCATCTATCTTTTTCTATTTTGTTATGTGCTCTCTCTCTCTCTCTCTCTCTCTCTCTCTCTCTCTCTCTCTCTCTCTCTCTCTCTCTCTCTCTCTCTCTCTCTCTCTCTCTCTCTCTCTCTCTCTCTCTCTCTCTCTCTCCTGCTATAATTTGTTTCTCGAACATCATGTTTTCCCAGTCAGAATATGAGTCTCTGTTTGAACACGACTTTCTATACGATTCAATTACAGCTATGCTTTCTCGCTTTCAGTCTCGTATACACTTTAATTTACCATAGTTTGTGTTCTAAAATTGTCTGTTTTTGCTCAGTTTTTATCATTTTCTTTCTTCATCATTGAAAAATTACTTATCAATAATTAGGAAATGTATGAAATACAAAAATTGTAATCCATGCATTATCAATTTAAATCATGAATAATTTATCTAAAGTCACAAGAGTAAAGGCTCATAATTCAGTTTCACGGGGTCAATGGTCATGACTGTTAATCGACAGGAAATGCCAGTCATATAAAATCTAAGGAAGGAATTTATTTTACTGCAAGGTCATGGGGTCAGAAGTCATGACTACCAAAATACCAATTATCTTAAAAACTGTCGTCTTTTTATATAAACTTGTTCATTAGGGGGCTGTAGGAAATTGTACTCAGACGGTCCTCACAGGCACTGTTTGGTCTCCTCTTCTTTTTTTGTATAAAGGTCTATAACATTGATTAGTGTTGAACATGAATTATTCGAAAAGGGTCTGACCTTTACTTAGAAATATACTTTGTTTTGTCGTGTAGAGCATTCGCCCCGTGACTCCCATGGTAGGTGTAAAGCAACACTGTACCATACCAATTTTACATAAAGTATTTTATTAATTTCACTCCATATAACTAAATTGAGTGTACTTGTTAAACGCTGTCGTTATATTTATCACAACACTCGCCGGTGTGTGAAAATATTTATGTCTTCACCAAAACACATTTCCGCTCTGGTTGCTTATTCTGGGGGTTACTTGCAAACGAAAAAGCCCAGACTATCTTTAAAGTTACATCTATATATGTATATATGTACATCTGTCAACATAAAGTCACCTAAAGGTGAAAGATCAAGCTTACTAGTATAAATACTTATTCACCCATCTGGTAGCAATAGCAACATCTACATCGAATGACCTCTATAGCCATGAACTGCTCTGTTTTATGATGGTGAACACGTAACAGATCTGACAAATAATGTACTTGTGCCATATCCGGTTTACACCTCCACGAAAATGCATCCGCAGCACAACTTCCTCTATTACTGATTTAACTTACAGTTCTCGCAGGTGCCCTCGAATTCTTTACGCGAGCTCACTCGTTCTTAATATGTTTCCTATTCTCCTTTGACACTAATAGGTGGGTTGTCTAATATATGTGTCAAACTTAATTACTTATCAGTGGCAACGATTTGTTTGGTCTTTGACTCAGCTATCCATCAACAACATTCATTATTCTGTCCATCCTATTTAATTAATACCATGACTATTATCAAGATAAAATGTTCATTTTTGTTGATGATCTTCACATTTTCCATCAAATTTAAAAACTATTTATGTATATCAAAGTCCAAAATTCATTGGGTGTTTTCTGGGTCATCGTAACCAATCAAAAGAGTCTGGGCACATACATGATTTTAATCCTTTAAGGTCTCCATTTTTGAGAATGATATGGGACGGTAGCTTAATATATTCAAATCGATGCACTGTATGTAGAGATAAGTCGCTTAGCAACATTTTAAGAATGTTTGATGCCAATGAGTTTAACGTAGAAACTTCTCATCAAATATAATCTGTTTCACAAGCCATTCAAGAAATTGTTGTGAACTGTATGGTTATGATGTTCAATTGTAGCTTATTACTGCAGAGATGAGTAGGAATAATTGGAAAGATACCAAACAATTTCAGATACATACGTTAATGATAAAAACTTCATTGTTAGACCACGAGAAGTGTATATCGTTCAGAAAAAAATATTTAACAAAATCCAATCAAATTTGAAAATTGTTTATTTTTCTTCTGTCGAAAAATGATTGTCTCCCTCCTCCCCTCTCTCCCTCTCTTCTGTAATTCTCACATACAAACACACATACATACACAAACGCCGACCTCAGTAGAACTTTTACCTTGTGATGTAGAAAATGCGTTTATCAAACTTGAAAATATACTTACCCATACATATTCACTTACCTCTTGAAAAACTATCTATCGCCCCTTTTTTCTGTCACACACACACACACGCGCGCGCGTATATATATAAATTAATGGTCATCAGCACTTTTACTTTTTTACCTAAAAAGCCAAATTTTCTCTTTTCAGGAAGTCCTTTCTCCTGTGTAGTCGACAAGGTACCCGGAGGCTTTGTAACAGCTTTTGGTGAGGGTCTTGTGGGAGGTATGAGCGGACAGATGACAAGTTTCACGGTAACAGCAAAGTCCGGTACTCTGTGTAAGTATCTAAGTAAAGCAAACAGTGCAATGTTGACACTGCTTTCGGTATTTGTAGGAAACATTGAATGGATATAATTATCACAATTATATTGTGTCAAAAAATCTTATTCAAAATATCACTTTCTTTGATATGCAAATTGGTTCTTTCATTGAATTGTACAAGTGTGGTGGCACTTCAAACTCCGTTAGAATACATGTATGGACCACTCAAGGAGGACACACACACACACACACACACACACACACACACACACACACACACTAAACATCTTTCCCTGTCTCATAAGGACTCCTGGCAACGCCGCTGATTAAATTGTGCCAAAGAAAATTACAGTTTTCTACTGTAGTAGCGACATTTTGTTGTCTTTTTTATTAATTGATGTTAAAATATAATTCAAATAATCTCTATAAATTAACGTTGTCTTATCCATTCTTGTACTGTGCTTCTATTGTTAAATTTGGTAATTGACTAAATACATTTGCCTTTATCTAGCTGACTTAAAAATTGATGTTGATGGACCAACAAAAACAGATGTAAAACGCAAAGACATGGGCGACAAATGCGACGTCCAATACCTTCCATTAACTCCAGGCGTATACAACATAACCATCAAATACAAAGGACAGGAAATCCAAGGTTCACCTTTTGTTGCTAAAGTCTCAGGTAAAACAATATACATGCATTAAATAAAATATATAAGTTTTTGTTGTATTTGTTTTTGCTAATTTAGACTCCATTTATCGATTTTGATTTCCAAATAATTTTAAGTGAAACCCATGTATTGCAGTTCTTCACATATATACCGTTTGCATTTTGGTTTGCTGTGATAGATGAACTGTGATTCATATTCCAATGGTTATTTACCCTTAGGTATTGTTTTATGACAAAATATGTATGAATACATTTATTAGCGATATTCAAATTTTGAGCCTGTGGTGCGATCATAAATGCGCTATTTTCTTTGCCGATTCCGGTCAAAAGGATCTCGAAACAATCTTATACTTAAATCCAAAATGGAATTTGGCATTTCAAAGAGTTTCTGGTTGTCAAAAACTCTGTTATGCATATTATACAATTTGATATCTCAGTGTGTTCCCAATTAATACGTAAAATTTATCTTGTGGTAAATATTTCGTCCTTAGCTACAGACTAACAATGTGACTTGATCCTGTACACTTATCAAAGGTCAACTAGCAGCAGTATTTTTTATTACGCCGCCAAAAAACGCGCAAAAATTCGAAATCGCTAATACGAATGTGCATACAATATGTACTATATACCATGCAATATTTCGTCACAGCATGAATGACACCAGTTGATGCACATAGACTGGTTCCCGGTTTGCCGTACAGTGGAGTATCAATTACAACTTCTTCAACAGTTCGGGTTTTGAATGAAAAGGAACAATATTTTGAAAGAGCTATATAACGTAGTCTCGTTTGTATATGTACTTTATTAAACCGGATAAAACTCCCGGTTAAGCGAATATGAAATTCCACTGTATCACGGTTTCCCGATTCAAATGTGTACTATTGTACTATATATCTTGTTGTGACAATTTGACCTTTTTATCCATGCAAGCGATCACTAACTTGTCATGATGCTACTCAATAATGCTTAATTTTCCTTTGTTTGTTGGTTATGCTCTCATCAGTCAAGGAAGAAGGCGGGTTTAACAATGGGTCACTTCTCAAGCCCGGTGAGTTACGAAGCAGACGGCAAATGTACAGAGAACACTAGTGTATATGCCCGCTACTTAGAAACTAACAGTAGGTGATGTAACTGTCGCACTCAACACGTGTCTTTTATCTGTACCCTGGATTCTAACATAATACAACAACAAGAGTGTATGAGTTTATGCGACGGTAGGTGGATCTGTCACGCGCGGTATTTGCGATTACTTTGATCTCTATCGCATTTAATATTTGCATCAACAATAATGCCAGAGTCAGATGGATGTTATGTAGTGTATAGTAAATTAATAAAAACTCTGTGTCAAACTGAATATATTTACATATATATATATATATATATATATATATATATATATATATATATATATATATATATATATATATATATATATTCTTGTCATTAGCACTAGTACTCATCGGTCGAAAAAAAACTTAATCACACGGGAATGACTGTGCGATAGAACGTAATAATCAAACGTAGGATAAAAAAAAAAGAATTGACCCTCAAAGGTGAAAGAACATCATACAAGGAAACAAAGAACTGGATAAATTTTTCACATGATATTTCCTGAAAAAGACCGTGGTGTACAATCTTAAATTATGCTCATTTTAGCCGGCTTTTATTATAAATGCCAAAAGGATACGAATTGTCCGTTTTCCATTTACTAGAAATTATATTTAGAGAATATTCAGCATTTATCAAGTCATTTGTAGATCATAACGTTTAAACCAGTATAGAAAAAAACATATAAAAACAATTTAATACATATTGTGATATGACATACTTGCACTATATTGCTACGCGCAGTTGATTCCGACGGTAATGCAGACACCACATAAGTGCCAAAAGTCGATTGCACAGAACTGGATAAAAGGTATCATCGCTGGCTTTCACCATTGGCGATATGCCCGGCTAAAATTAGCATCAAAATGAAGATTGCAAAACAGCATAAATCGTCGCATTTGGTCACAAAAATGGATCAGAAATACACTACATTCTAGATATAATTTTCTTAATCTTTTGATTTCTTTTTCACCATAAAAAGTTTGTACTTTTTACAATTTGTGTATTTATTTTCAGCAAAGGCTCAAATGCATGTAAAAATAACAGTATTCAATAAGCATGTAGAACAATAGCATGTCCAGGCGAAGACAATCCGTAAAGCAAAACAGAAAAATATGCGAACTAACGAAAATTAACGTAAGCACACACAGAGTATATTGAGATGTTCATATCCATGTGTGTTCTACAATCAAGGTAAAGCTGATATAATTGTACTTTGTTTTATGTGTTATCGTTATGCATCCGAGATTCATGTTTGGATTATTTGTTTTGACTCGCCTGTTTGCAACATTTTTATTTCTGACAAATAGCTTTTTTTCTAAGTTTATAAAAATGCAATATTTCAGATCAGGTTCCGAAGTCATCAGATTTACTCAGTACTTAAGCTCAACTAACTTCAAAAAATTATTTATGGTAAAACACACAGAGCATATGGTTCAACTGGATATTTCTATGTCGATGGCATACAATTGCAATGATAATGATTATTGCTCATTTGAAGAAAAATTGAGAAATAATCAAAAATGGGTATATACTCAAATTCTGAGTACGATATTCAACATATTTATTCATTTTTACAGGAAAATGAAAATGTAAAATAATAACGTGTTTTCTGTTCAACGTTTTACTACGATTATATAGTCAAATTAATGAAAAAAAAAAGTTGAGCGTGAGTAACGAATACATTAGGTGACATCGGCCCCAGATCTTCGGAGGCGTTTAAGTATATTCAACCTTTGGCAATATATGTTAGAGACTTGGGACTTACAAATATTGATGGCTGACTTAGTTCTCGTGGTCATAGTGATTTCCAAACACATTACATTTTATATGTTTTCGATTCATTTATTTTGTACACGCTTAGCTGTAAAAACGGCGCCAATTTGAGTGTTGTACGCATAACATTATGTATAATATTAGCTGCTTAACTATCATCAGTGAAAGGTACATTAACATAACAAATATAGAACATGCCTCTTTGAGAGAGACACGTTGTTTATTTATAATATTCAATTTCTCCGTTTTGATCTTGACTGTTACGTAAGCATGGAAGGTGATAGATTACTATTTACCACCTGTCTAATATATTTCACGCGAATGATAAGAACGTGTTTGATATTTCTCGAAACTGATTTGATACATGTACATTAGTAAAGTATGATAAAATCAGACTACAAAAGCTTGTTGCCACCTGCTAAGTCATTGAGCATAGTAACAGTTTTCATAAAATCTTACGTTGAAATTGACATATCATCGACAAATATTGATTATATCATATGGTGCACTTTATGCCAATTTAAAGTGCATTTGATTTGAATGGACAGTGTAAGTTACATGTATATATTTTTGTTTCCGTGACTACTACAGGAGAAGGACGTAAAAGGTCCCAGCTTTCCCTTGGAAACTCAAGTGAATATTCTCTCAATGTTTTGGAGACAAATGTGGTGGATTTAGTAGGATCTATCAAAACTCCCAAGGGAGCTATCGAACCATGTTTACTGAAGAAGAATGCCGAAGGACATTTATGTAAGTCACGTGATTTATAGATTTTCGAAATGATATAAAGGAACAGTATTTCTTTGAATTAATCTTTCAAAACCTCTTACATCTGCATGTAAAAGATAAAAAGCTCCATGCATTATGTAGAGTATTCCTAAATTTATTCATGCAAAAATGTCAATAATATGTGCCTTGGTTTATTTTATATCTTCTCTCTATATTTACATACACCTCAACTTTTGATGAGTAAGCGTATTGAGGACAGACCTCTTAGCTCTTGAGGTGATTTATGTCTATATTTTAGTATTAATTGTATCAACACATTCCTAATGCTACAAATATTTTGGATGCTATCTTAGGCGGTTCCTTATTTCTATACCAATATGCATTGATGCTTGCAAAGATAAAACCATGCGCTTAAGACATAATATTGCAATACATACTGCCTTGATTTAATATGGTAATAAGAAATTACAGTCACGATAATATAGCCCTTCGTTGAGTTGCTAGAATGATATGAAAATCGTAATCATAAAATGACTGAATAACATTGTTTGCATTATTTATTTTTATAATTTTAGGTATTGCATCTTTCACACCGCACCAGCTTGGAGAATACAGCTTAAATGTTTTCCGGGATGAAAAGGCAATTAAAGGCAGTCCATTTAAAATCTCTATTGGTGACAAAGAGCACGCGCATGCCACCAAGGTCAAGGTCAAGGGACCAACAACCAATGCTGTTGCAAACTCTAGTAACCAGTTGGAAATTGATTGTAGCAACGCAGGTACAAACTTGTTGACAGCATAGAAGTTTTAGATAATGAGAAATTGCTTGCAGTAAATCGGGTCTTTTATACATTTCAAAGAAATTAATGTACATTGTCATCAGAAGAAAAAATCAAAAACCAAAAAAATAATTTAGGCACTTGTTTTACGGAAAATAATTTTTGCAAAGTCTTTGAACTGTTTAGACTACTGGTTTCGAAATAAGTACATATATTTTGTTTCATTCAGAAAATATGTCAAATTATTATATGCTATCATACAATACCTTTGTTTTTATTATCATTATTATTATTATTATTATTATAATTTTTTTTTTTTTTTTTTTTTTTTTTTATTATTACCTTCAAAATTTCAGAAAATGTTTCCTAACATAAAGTTTAGTCTTACTCAGAGTCGAAACGTTTAAGCTTAAAGCTGTCATCGTAACTTTTAAACAAGTTTTCAATTCGAAAAAAATATAATGCTTTTGAAACACCCCCGATTTATTATTCTACAGGCAGACATTTTTGTTAAATATTATCAATAGAAATTGGCTCGCATTTCCACAGAATGACCGTTATTTCACGTCTGTACTCCCACAGCGAACAATGGACAGATGACATGTAATCAAAACATACACTTTACTCAAATCATAAACATTCCGCATTAATTTTACACCAAAGACTTCAATAATGATATGTAATAAATATTCATTATTTTAGTATCCGTAAAATTCATTATTTTAGTATCCGTAATATTATATGCGCTTCCAACGAAAAAATAATTAAAATCCTACAAGTAATCTGCACCCATTCTGGTGAACTCGGTAAAGTAAGCAGTTGGGTCGCGCGAACATGATCAATGACAAGGTACCCCTTCTCATATTTTTACAAAGATGACAACAAATAAACGTCATAGGAGACATAGCTGTGAAAGTTTTCGAAATGGGCGCAAGTGGTCCTGTTAAACGAACCGAGTATTCGAATATATTTTTCCGAGTTGACCTTTGTATGACTTGTCTTCGATTCGTTATTTTGGAAGTGGTGATATTCATATCATAACAGGTGGTCTAAGCTCCCGTTTGTTTACAATTTTACGATTCTCCTGGGGAATTTGGAATTATGTTTGATATTCTCATGTTTAAACTGATTAATTACATGCTTGTAACTGTATATTTGCCGGCTAAATGTCCAGATAGAGTAAATGAACTTTGTTGATATCAATGTTTATTTTCGACATGCAGGTGAGTTATACTCAAACTTCATTACTTCACATGTTTGTTCTATGATTGTAGTTATACATTGACGACTGATTTCGCCTTTTATATCGGTTTTGGAGGCTTGTTTCTATTCAGAAAAATGAAAAAATATGGCGACCAATGGAAATAAAACATTGGGGATGTTTCAAAATCGATATTAGTCAACTTAAAACCAATAAATCTAGAATTTTACTTTTCATGATTTTACGTTTGCCATCCATATTTATGTGTGCAACTGTATGAACATCCGTATAATATAAGAACCAATCTGATTGAGGTAAGTCAAAATGGACGTAAAGATATTGTCTATGTCAGTTGCAAAATATTGACTCAATGGACGGAACGACTTTTAATGAAATATCATAATATACCTTGCATTTCTGAAAATGGGAAAAAGTGTTTCAGGAGAAATGAATAAAATGATAAAGAAGTAACTCTAGAAAAAAATTATTGCATGAGGTTATCCTATAGTAGGACGGGAAACTTTCGGATCATAGATACGCTCTTTGATGCAATTTCCCGCCCTTTTCCGGGGAGATCACCCCGTACCAAAATATTTTTAGATTCACTACTTAATCAATTAGTATAATACATACTGTTCTTTTTAAAATAATCTGTAAAATATATACATCGCACACAAATCGTATGGTTATTTTTATTACAGGATATGGTGGCTTGAGTGTGGTACTTGAAGGGCCACACAGATCCGAAATCGATTGTGTGGGGTATGAAAACAAAGTGTACAAAATTAACTACAGTCCCCATGAGCCTGGAATATACATTCTCAATCTGAGATTTGCAGATGAGCATGTCACAGGTGAGTCTTAAGTATTTGCTATGAGAGAATATGTTTTAGAAAATGTCTGCATCAAGTGAAAATTAATATATTTGTATTGTTAGAAATTTGTCCATACTTTTTACCAAGATTTAAAATTATCCTCAGGAAATTTTTGGGAAGTTAGGTTTACGTTGTAGGCTATGTCACGGGATGCCTTTAATGAACAAAACAAACTGTGACATAGTACCTAGGTTTTAAGAGTCATCTTAAAAAATCATACGTTCCATTTCTATCTAGGCTTAGGAATGTTTTTAAGTTTTAACATATGCTTAAACTGCTCTTCCTAGGATTAGCTGAAGTTGAGTAAAGTTCTCAATTGTATAAATACTAATATTTTATGTGGACCCAAACGCTGTACTAAAAAGGGTTTTGGCTGTGCTGTGCATACAAGTTTTGATTTGTTTTAATCCAAATCAAAACGTCCTTTATGCGAGGCGAACAGTTTTACTTTTAAGTCAGTCTCAGTCAGATTCCAATTCTTGCAATATGTATAAACACGGATTGTACGAAAAGAATGCAGTAAAACCAAGTCGACTGTCTTTGAGCTGTTTTATCTTTATTGTTACAGGAAGTCCTTTTCTGCTGCAAGTTGGTGGTGAACCATCAGGTCGTGTTCGTGAAACTGTAACTAAGCAGATGGACCAAGCCGAGCCCGTAAGAAAAAATCAACACTGCGAGTTCATCTTGAAAATCCCAGGTATAATGATTTAAGTTTATCGTTTTATACCCTATTTTGAATTTTTAAACATGTCATTCATCTTATGCAGTCTAGGGTATTTTAAGTTTATGAAAGGTACATGGGTGTATATGTTAAGGCAGAAATAAAAGATGATCAATGTAAGGTGAATTTGTAAAAGTCGAAAACAAAATTCAATTTGTTATTTTATTTCTACATACAAAACTCAAAACAAACATCGAAACAAACCATCATTACCTTTTACTGTCATGTTTTTATTTGCAAAGGTACAAACCCATTCGATATGGAGGCGTCCTTCACCGACCCCGATGGTGCTACAGAACTGTGCGAAATTATGGACGAAGAAGACTTCCATTACCGTATTACTTTCACACCACAAATGGAAGGGGTACATACCCTCAGTATTAAACATAAGGCAATGCACATATCAGGTATTGAAAGTTTTTTATTTGTTCCGTGGTTGTCGAATATTCACCAGCGTTGTATATTGTATCCTAAAAATCCTTAGTTTTTATACTCTGGTATCTGTAATTTTTACATTTTAAGTAGTAAGTAGCAAGTTTAGTTTGGACAGTATTTGAAAGGAAAACAAAAATTCTCTTCAGACATTACTATTCTGTTGTTTATTTTATTACACATGCGATTTATAAACGTATGTGTACCTAAACCACGACAATGAAATATATTTCACTGAATTAAATGTTGAGTTACCTGTTCTGTACCTGGTTGTTGAGGTGTTCCTCGCCTATTTTATTTGAATTTAACTGGAATCACAGCCCTTGTGATTGGTCAACATGGAATGCTTACTCCTCCATGGCACCTGATACCACCTATAGATTTTCAGAGGTCCGTGATTGTCCAGTGTTTACTAGATTTGTATAGGTACCCTGGACATCCTGAAGATTTATACATTGGTATCTGTGTTTTTATATTATCTCTTCTTTCAATTAGGCAGTCCATTTGTCTATTCTGTGGGACAGTTAACTACAGGTGGTACCCACAAGGTACAAGTTGGTGGTCCTGGTATAGAGAAGGGAGAAGTCGGATCTAGTAGTAAGTATCGCCATCATGCCATAATGATGTCAAAGTTCAATGGGACCTCGCAATTAAGACCACCCATCTGACGGACTCATAGTGATCGGATATGTGAGATGGTCTCTTAAGTGAGGTTCTGTACTAATTAGATTTTCATCAAGAGACTGGAAATTCATGGTCCAAATGTGAGATGGTCTCCTAAGCTAGGTGGTTTTTAGGCGAGGTTTCACTGTATACTTGTTTCATGGTATTAATCGTTGTTTACTTTTATAATATTCTATCAAATAAGTGTTTACTATGCATCATATGTTTATTTAAAAGTGTAAAGAGTGAAAATGACAACTTATTTAATTGCAAAAAGTAAGTAATGCATGTCTGTCCATATATTTACTCTACTTATTAATTATATACTTTTCAGAAAATAATTTCAGAAATGAAATCTTAACTAATTATTGAAAGTAAAATTGCATGTATTTGTTGTTATCATGTATTTCACTGTCACTTGTTATTATCAGTTACTTATATGAACACTATCTAATATTCTACACTATAACTACAGTACTTCGCACTGCAATTATTTGCTAAACTTTGTCATTGTAACTCACCTTTGCCAACTGCACTCATCCGAACTATAATGTAATAATTTAACACCTGTTGTAAGCTAAATAATGTCTTAATTATCGCTATTGCTGTCGTGTATTGGAATTGTATGATTTGGTCTTTAGAAGCCAAAGTCACAATATCTCGAAACAAAAACAGTTCAAGTATGCTTCCCCAAACACATTTATCTGCCCTTGTCTTCAAATATAACAATATCTACCAAGCTACCTCTTACCACTATTTGTGCAACTAATTGGATGTATACTTGTATATATAATTTGCAGTGTATAATTCGATATATTTTACGTAGTTTTTTGACGGTCATCCTCAGCACCTGTACGTAATACGTAAACATCAATTTCCGTCCAACGGATTTGAAATATGGCATCACCTTTAGCTGTTAATATCTATTAATTGATATATTTTAGATATGATTATTTTACACTAAGACAAATTTCATAGATTTTACCCTTGCGGCACATTACACATTTGTTTACAATCGCAGAAATCTGAACCAAATAAGATGTAATAAATGACAGATAGGCCTTTAATAGGTTATTTGTTGTTTATTTCTTATTTTGTCATCTCTTAATTTTCAGCGTAAAATATTTATGGATAAGTATAAAATATGGAATGACAATTGTTGCTTTTTCGTAGGTTTTATTATGTCGATGTGATTTTGTGGTAGACATTTTTGAAATTCCGCCGTTTATTCTGCGATATGGATTAAAATGTATTATTAAATATGAAATATATTTTATGCCAAATTTTCTGAAAGATTGTTTGATTCTATTAAGTTACGTCTTTTCATATTTGATGATAACAACCGATAACATGTCTGAGTTATAATTATCTTTTGTTTAAATCTGAGATAATCTAGCTACCTTCTTATATATTTTCCACCAAACCAGATTCATAAACATAGTCTCGTTTACGGCATAATCTAGATCTGTTTATGAGTTTTTATTTGCAAACAAAATCATCGCCAGCATGCTAGAATACTAAGATACTAAAAACACAAATATTTACATAACTTTACCTATTAGAAACAGACTTGTAGGCTGTAAATTTCAGAGTGTAGTTAAATAAGATTAGTACGTTCGGTTACTTGTCTTCAGGCAGAAAGTATTCAATGCATTATGTCACGTGCGATGAACCTGGTTTGGGGCTACCGAAGTGTGACAGACCATTTCGTAATTTTTTCTATAATCTTTCCTCATATATTATCCGCAGAATGATACCTTTACATCCATTCGAAAATGTCTACCTACTTGTTTTTTTATAAGAATGACAGTTTTCATTTTGATTGCCGTGATTATGATGTAGCCGATGCATAAACTCATTTTAGTTGGAATATCATTATGTATGACTAAATAGGTAATCATAGATCATAAGATATAGAATTTAACAGTGTATGCAGTACTGAATTCCAGATATCATTTCAACCAAGGGATTACTTTGGCATATGGTTCTGGCGTTCAAAATGCTTTGATTTAGATAAATCCACTAGCTGGCATTTTATCCTTAAACCCCGATAAACACGTCCTCAAGTACCAAAATGTTCATCTTTTTATGTCAGGTATATGTTAACATTCCCCGGTTTATATGGCAATTGTCAGTCAGAAAATTATGTGTTGCGAAATGAGAAATGCTGAATGGCATCTAAAGTTCGTGTAAGAAATTCGGTTGGTGTGTTAGATCGTTGACACGACATCTAGTATTTGTTTTATTTGGTTTCCCTGTTGTAAGGATATAAATTTCGTTTTCTGTTGTATTGTAGTATGATACAAACTTTTGATTTGAACATTTGTATGATTTTCGAGATGTTTAACGTTATGTTATATTTTGGTTTAATACAACACTTCCGATTGTTAAATGTTCTTACGATTTTTTAGTCACGTGTTATATTTGAGTTTGAAACAAACCTGATTGAATGATTGTCAAATGTCTACATGTGTTATATTATCTTTTTGTTTAATACAACAATCCTGCCTTGATTATGGAGATATATGGTGTATTTTGGTTTGGTACAACTTCCTGACCTGATTTGAACGTTTGAATGATTGTAGAAATGTTAAGTGTTGTTTTATATTTTGGTTTGATACAACACTCGTGATTTTTGGACGTCTTTACATTTTTGGAAATATATTTTGTTTTGTAGTTGTTTTTTTTCTGTCAAACCACCGTTCCGTTTTGTAAGAGTTACCTCCCTGCATGTTGATTGTACCGACATTTGTACTTGTAATGGTTTTCCAATACAATATATTTCTGTATATCTCATTTAAGTTTGACATATTACGATAGTAAATTATCATCATTCCCATTATCCTGAAGCTGCACGTCAAATAAGCCAGAACTCATCTGTTTAAGGTTGCAGACGACAGAATTGGAGATCCAGAAAAATCGTCCGAGTTATAGAGCTTTTGCTTGTTTTCGTTCAAATAGTAGATACATTTTGTTTATTGGATGTATTTTATAGATTTTTGTTAATTGGATATTTTATTTAGGTTTTTTCCCTTTCTTTCTATTTTCGTTGAAATTTAGTAATGGAGTGTGCTCAACTGTAGACCAGAGTGCAGTTTATGCATGACAGAGCAGATCGAGGCGGAACAAAATATTCAAGATTTTCATACATAATTCTTTTGCACAAAATCAAATAATTGTTTTGGTGTATCATTTTTCACCAAAAGCAACGCTATATCCAAATGTCTCAAAGCAGTTTTTAATATATGTCAAGTAACAAGATAACCTTTTTAAAAATAATGATTGAAACGTTTACAATCGCATATGTTTATTATTATTTAATTCTTGAATTTCAGATCATTTTAATATCTATACTCGTGAAGCCGGTGCTGGAGAACTCAGCGTTGCCATTGAAGGTCCGTCAGATGCTATTATCAGACTTGAAGAACGTCCAAACGGTTTCCTTGGTGTATCCTACAATGTCAAAACAGCTGGTACGTGCTGTTGTTGTTGTTGCTGTTGTTGTTGTTGTTGTTGTTGGATTTTTGTTGGATTTTTCGGAGGGTTTTTTTCGGGGGGGGGGGTTATTTGGTCTAACCCGCAATAAAATTTTCACTTATATGAAGATGCCACCAAATACTATAAAAGTACAACAAAGTTTAACCTTTGCTATGGGCTGATTTCAGTGTAGAGACGGTCTTCTATTGTATTACGCCTACCTTTGTTGTATGTTACACGCGTCTATAAGCCTATTTACTCCATGTCGTGCCTACTTTGATTTGTTTTGATTTTGCAGGTTTCAGAACGACTGTAATATAAATATAAGTTCTGCCTACAGTTCATTAATTGTTATTACAATGTATGTCTTGTCTATATCACCACATGCGTGTGCATATGCATTTCATTCTTTCCTACTTGGTAGCGTAATTATTTCAATTTGTATCAAATATATGATACCTGTTTCTTTATGTAGACATAAAATATATTTTTTTCCATATTTCTATTAATACAGCTGACATGTCTGCGAAGACGTAAACCTGGTGTCTTTTGTTTTAATTATTTTTGTCATAATTTACTCTTAAAAACTTTTTTCTTCTGTTGATTTTTTTTTTCAATTTCCATCATAAGATTGGAATGTTTAAATGTAAATTAATTTCTGTTAAACATCCATTAAATATATGTACTATGTGTAAATCAAATCTGGACCCAACACCATAAAACATGAGATTTACTGAGAATATTCTCAATCAGATTTCAGGATTAGCCAAAGTTTAGTAAAATGTTTACACTCAAGTAATTATTAAGTCTTATGATGCCAGGCCCTGAAATCTTTATAACGTTTATTGAAAGAAGCAAACAAATAGTTCTGATATGTAATATATGACTATTTATATTGTTCAGGAATCTATGGCATTCATGTCAAGTTCAATGGTGAGCACGTGCCAGGATCACCATACAGGGTTCATATTTCACCTGACAGTGGTGTTGCAAGACAGGTTACTGTACATTCACTTAAAGACAGGGGATTACAGGTAAGATGCCAAGACAAATGCAAGTAAAACCACTCTTACACACAAGTGGAGGAATAAAATGGCAACTACAGACTCAGGGGTTCGACTTATCGACCTACGACACCAACCTCCTTGCTCTCATTCCTGACATCCTAAACCACTCGGCCATCTACTCATCCACGAAAATGAATGTTTCGATAGCCGTGTTTAGGGTTCCAAACGCGAGAACTCGTTCGTAAAGATAAATATTGGCACCTGGCTAATACGACCATTTAACTGACTGACACAAATTGGTCTGATAAATGAGGTCTCATAAGTGATGTTATGTACTTATCAAGAGACTGGAATATCATTCGTCTGATATGCGAGGTGGTATCCGAAGTCATGTTGTCTGTAGGCGAAGTTCCACTCTATATTATTTTGCCTTCCACTTCAATGAGGTTAGTTAGATGAAGATTTTTTACCTAAGCTCATAAATATATGTAACCTATTCTAAAATGTTGAACGTAAGATGAAGTATCCTATATAAAAGAATATGATATTGACTTTACCTAACACTCACACTTTAGTATCGAAGGCAATATAACGATTCAATTCATATATTTAGATATACATTATTTACCTCCGGTGTTGTACCATAGACACCCCCAATCCCCGCTCAGTTTTTCCCCGCAAAAAACGGGCCCAGAACCCGAAACAGACAGATGGCTAAATATGTAAGAAGAGGGGAAAGCGTGCTGTCATTTAGGGGAAATTCTATATAGGGGTGCTTTTTCCTTGTGGGAGTTGAGCTCAGATTGATTTTTCCTGGGGGAAATTCTATGCCAGGCCCATTTTCCGGAGGGAGTCCAACCAAAGCATGTTCTTCCAGGGAAAAACTCTATGCAGGGGTGTGTATGCTACAACAGAAGGTTTTTTTCTTGAGGTTTTCTTGATTTCCAAACGTTTAAGCACTTGGTATCTTCAGCTGTTTATTCATAGCGTGAAGGCTGGCTAAGTGTTTTTAACCCGATTTATTATTTCCTGAATTGTTTCTTACACACTTTGAAAAATAAAATCCTTTATTCTTGATCTTATCGTTAAAAAGCAGCATGTCAATATAGTTTTGCTGTGAACCACATACATAAAATACAATATTATACAATTATTGCACTTTTTTGAATTTGATATGAGAATTTATGGAGTACAAAAACAATATCGACCGAGGCCGAAGTCCGGGGTTGATTTTGTTTTGTACTCCATAAAATCTCACGTCGAACAAAAAATAGTGCAATAATCGTTTTATTACAGTTGTATTTAACAAACCATCGACCATTGAAAGAGATATCATGGCAAGTTCTAAAATTCATTCTTGTTTGTCTCACTTTTCCATGCAGTCAGAGAAGTTGGCGCTAAATGAAATTCAACTATAACAGTTTTGTGAGGTCATAGCAATGCAATATAATAAATTATCCGTTTTACAGTGCGATTTCGTTTTAAACAGTAGAACAGATGACCGCCTCTGGACAAATGAAAATGTAGAACAAAAACAAAAATGTAACAATTATCTATATTATTCTATTTCACTGTGACAGTTACTTTGTAACTTGGCTTTAGTTAAATTCAATCAAAAATGATTTAATTATTCTCCAGGTGGACAAGGCATCCACTTTTACTGTATCCTACAATGGCGCACACGGTCAGCTTCATTCATTCTTAAGAACACCCTCCGGCAACCATGAAGATTGTTTCGTTCAGGAAGTGGACGATGGTCTTTATGCAGTTAGATATATTCCGAAAGAGAATGGTGTTCACTACATTGACATCAAACTGAATGATCATCACATCCCAGACAGTCCTTTCGCTGTAATGGTTGGATCTACTGCTGCAGATCCAGCAATGGTACATGCCCATGGTGATGGTCTTGAACACGGAAAATGTAGTATGTATTTACAAATATCAAATTATGAACAGTTGACGTAGTTTTGTTTTTAAAGGTACATTGCTTGTATATATATAGTTCAAAGTTAATGTCTTTCTCGTTAATTTACGTCTCGACTTGGGACTTCATAATAGTGCGCCAATGTATGTTTTAACTCATCAAACCCTGATGACATATTTAGACTCGGCCGAATCAATAACTGTAAATTCTACTGTCATAATTCAGGTGTGAACAAGTCAATGTTCAATGTAAAATCGTTTTGAAATTTAGATTCTAAATTAAACATCCCTGAATTATGACAGTGTACTGTACCATTCTTTGAAATGGACCAGCCCAAATAGTAATACAGGGGTCAATGTGTTAACTGTGTGCCAGTAACAGATAAATAACGAATATTCCTCTCATAAAGCTTGTTGAAATAGTGTGTTCATCATCAAATGTAGAATTTTGTATAATATATATATTTTGCCCATAATATAATAGACTTTCTTAAATATATTTGTATAATGAAAGCGATAGACTATATCCAAAATGAACAGAAACAAACATAAAAGAAAATTATTAAATCTGAATCAATAAAAAGCTTTAGTTTGTTATCTTAATATAAAAAGTAGATTCTGATACGAACTATAAAAGCAGGACCGAGACAAGGAAATAGAGGAGTGATTGTTTTTAAACATTGTACTGCTCACTTTTAGGTCAGAAGAACAAGTTCGTTGTCAGAACTGCTGGTGCCGGTTCCGGTTTCCTTGCGGTATTTATAGACGGTCCGTCCAAGTGTGCGCTCAGCTGTAGAGAAGTTGATGAGGGCTATGAATTTAGCTACACCCCATTTGCTGCAGGAAAATATCTAATCACCGTTAAATATGGTAACATTAACATCGCTGGATGCCCATATGCTGCAGATGTAGCAGGTACTTGATGTTTATTATTGCTTTGCTAATGTATATGTGATGTATTTGTTATTGTCATATGAATGATGTTACGGAAACTACAAGTTCAGAGTAATATAGTACAGTTATTTAACACTTTTATTGTGATTTATTTGTACTGTGTTGGCTGTGACAATATATACTGGTATCACACCAGTTTCCTGCTAAGACCTCTTTCAGCTTAAGCCTTGATATCACTCGAACAGAACGTAATTTGACGAGATTTGTAGTCGTCTGCTGCTCTTGTACCAGACAGCATATGAACACGTGTTAAAACTTAAAACTCGCAGTCTGTTAGCCTGATATCAAGGCAAAGTAAGGAACCGGTACTAGCCGGGAACTGGTCCAGAGCCGGTATGATTTTAAGATTTTTCAATACTAAACCAGTTGTCGGAGAAAGAATTGAATATCATCGTGTGAATGAAGTGATTATATGTAAGTTGTTCGCCATATATGTGTATAACATAATTAGAGATATCACTTTTGTAAGTTCTAACTTATTGTTTAAATTCAAATATATTGACAGTGAGATAAACATGCTTTAGCAAATAACAGACAGGCATAAACTGACTAATGCAAATTCATTTTAGATAAGTAATGGTAGATATAATTAACAATGCAACGCTTTTATATTGTTGCAGCAATCTCCCTGCGTGGCTTTTTACATATTTTCCGGGAAAATTTACCTACAGCTTTGCTCACATAAGCTGCTAATTAAATTATCTTCGACCAAAGCATATATATGTTTTCCTATGATTGTTATTCAGTCGGTTTCATGAAAATAAGATTATTCTTTAAGAATATGATAAACTTTTTGTGTTGGTCCTGACGATTTTCACATATATTTTTTCTTTTAATTTAAGCTGATTTTATGGAAAAGATCATATACAAAAAATCGGGTATATTGTAACAATGTTTTGTCCTGCAGCAATAAAACCAATGGCGGCCATTGTATAGCACAAAAATTATATAGTGTTACGTAATAAAATAATCAAGATAACATTCACTGAAACATTTAACTACAGTGATTTTTGTCAAACAAAACCCCTTTTCAAACCAGATTATTAATATATATATATATATATATATATATATATATATATATATATATATATATATATATATATATATATATATATATATATATAAATTGGGTTTAGATTTTGTTTTTATTGTCCAAGAAATATTATTAATTAAGTATATACTGCATCGTCAACAAATTTAAAATAAAGTTTGCCTCTATGGCCAATATTTTACACAAGTCATTTAAAAGTTAGGGCATTAATAAATGTTTTCGGTTAATGTACTCTCTCGTGACACTCTAGGATTCTTTTTGTTTTTTGTATTTCATGCATATTAACTGTATATTTGCATTAGTGAATGCATCATTTTTGCATTAAAGCGATATTGATACATTCATTTTTAAGAAAAATAAGCATCTTAGTGCATAATTTGTATAGTTAGATAGTAAGTCAAATAAATTCGTTTTGTCTAAATTATCATCGTTCAGTAATTGATCGACTAAAATCGTAAATTTTTCGATCTTGAAAATATAAATTACTATTTCCATTCTGCTGTAAGCCAGCTTTTATCAAACTCAGTCTGCAATAGAACGCACTAATATTACTAATGCTGAAATTATTTGATATGTGTTCATTCTATTTCAGTAGCATTTCGTTATAAATATGTGTACTCATTTCATTTTTAATTATCAAATTTTGTTCATTAACAGCCACAGGTGGATCAGGTAGGATGTCATGACATCATCCTACATTCGGTCTTTGTGCTTTTGATGTCACTAGCTTTTGGTGTCATAGCTTTGATTATAAGTGTTACATAGTGATATAAAGTGATAAGCACGTGGACAAGCAATAAAAATAACATCACCTGTTCAGTAAATACCGTATACTAAAATTATATCATCTGTTCAACAAATACCGTGTACTTGATTAATCGTAAAATTCATTTTTTACATACTCTAGTTATCAAGTTGTTTTAATGTAGATTGTGGCATATACCACACATTTTATAAGATAACACTGTTAAATTGGAAATTTTAGAATAATTATTGGAAAAGGATTTCTGATTATTAATAATGATAACACTGTGATTATCACTTATCATTTCAATTCAAAAGGTTCGCTTCACTTTCTGCTTTTTGGAACAAGTCAGATAAGCGTGTCACCAGAAGCATTTCGTTATAAATACGTTCTATTTAATGTCGGCTGTCAGAAGTGGAGAGTGTGTGTATTTTTTTCTCTCTCCGGTCCTTTCGGTATGACAACAAGTCTTATTTGGGCATATCGAAAGGTGCAAACTAAAGTTAATTTCAAAGATGGCTACACCTCTCCACAGAGGTACGTGACAGAAAATGTCCCTTGTCAAAACGTTGAAATCAACATATCTCATGGAACAAATTTATCTACTTTTACTGTCATAACTGTAATCGAGCCTGTCCTGTATTTGGGAAATTAATCAGGTCGATAAATGACAAAACCATAAAATACGAAATAAGATAAAAACTTCTATATTATCAAGAAAACGCTATTCTGGCTTGTAAGATTAAGCAATAGCCTAGCTGTTGTTGTTTGGTTGGAATTTTCATTTTGTGTACAATGAAAGCAAACATCCAAATTAACGAATGTGTTCATCATTGAAGGCATATAAAAGTGTGATTGTTTTGCAATGGCGATTTAATCTTCATTCATTTTTCCAATCATTATTGCTTTGCAAGTTTCCATGCTATTTGCAAAATTTCTTCAAATGGTTTCCATGTGTGGATTTGAATGACGTACAAAGTAATATGTATGGCAGTATTTTACAATTTTTTTATGTATAGTTTGACAGTATTGTTGTCAAATTAGAAGTAGTGACGTCATGTAAATTGACGATATTTCCTAGAGTTCGAGTAAGTATACCACATGTAGTTTGACTCCAGCGTAGAACTGAGACAAAATTTGATATTGTTGCAGTTTAATTACAAAATGTCTTCCCCATATATCCTAGAGCAAGTGATTGTTGCATGTATTCGGCTTGGTTGATCCTTATAAATATGATCAATTTATGTTATAATTGAAAACAAAATTACAAATTATTATTATACTAAGTCGTATAACTGTTCTAATATCACATGTTTTAAACAATATGAAAATTATATAATTGCATTATATATATGCTGTGGAATTTTTCACCATAAGTAACCATCTTGGATGTTTTGAGAGAAAATAGATTTAAGTTGTAAAAAATGATTTTTTCATACATTATCAATTGTGAACGCAAACTTTGGCCTTGGTCACGATACATTTTTAGCTCTATACGTATAGGTTATTGGATATATATGTCGAAATGTTTACGCCAGAGTTCTTTGCGCGGCAAAGGACCGATCTTGCGAGGTTTTTTCTCCGCACCAAGAACGACGGCGTAAAATTTTCAACATATACATTCAATACCATTTTTTATTATATATCCTTCTCAATAACATTATGGCAATAATTCACGACAAATCACAATAATATAACACATTTGCGTAACATTTCATCGTAAAAGCACATCGTATGAATATAACATTTTAACAAGTAGTCCCGGAACCTCAAAACAGGGCCGGGCGTATATGATAGGATATTACACATTTTCATCTAATTTAATGTAAATGGAAAACGAAAGTAGGATATATAATAAAGCTCTATATTGCACTCAGTGAATGCTAATATATATATGATGATCAATAACCTTTTTTTTTATTTTACAAGAATTTCACATTTTCTTTGATAGACCTGAAACCCTTGATGCAATAACCTCAAGGGTAAAAATATTGTCGGATCCTTGTTAATATTAGAATTACATGTATATTATAATAATATGGTAATTTATGGAAATGATATGTAGATTTATATATAAAACTGATTGATTGATTTTCATTGAATACATATCCGACTTTTAAGTGAATAAAATTTGTGTGACTTTTAAAAGAAATGATGAACATGTCATTTGTTTGTTAACAAAGCATAACCATCTTCGTATTATACTATCAATGTGAAGTCAATGATTTTCTATTTTTCGATTTTGGGGGGTTATACCGCAGAAGCCCCTTTATGAAAATATAGTGTTTCTCTGTGACACATTTCAAAAATATTGATAATTCTCTTGTAGGTTCCGGAAGAAAGCCATCCCCTGTGAATGAGCAAACATCAATGGTGGTTGAAACAGTAGAGAAAAAACAAGGAGCAAAATCCTTAAAGAGATTCCGTGGTGATGCAAGCAAGGTTGTCGTGAGAGGTCCTGGTCTGAAAAAAGCTATTACAGGTCGTTTGCAGAGCTTCAGCGTGGATGTTAAAGACGCAGGTATGAATCAGTTTACTGTGAAACTTCCATTTGCAAGTTCAATTTTTTATCCAATTAGCCTTCGAGTTGGAATCTCAAACCATGAATCATAACGAGCGGAAACTTATCCTCTGTGAATATATCCAACGAAATACCAATATTTTAAATTAATCTTTTAAATCATTAGTTAATTCAATTTTACTCTATACCAGAAATATTTACCTTCTATACTCGTTACAAGACTTTATATGTTCTTCTTTCAAGCGGTATTGATCCTATATCGCTGTGTAAAATGTAGTCAAGATTATATTTTCCTTCGGGCATGACTGTGTACTTTAATCAAAGCACATGCAATATGCAAATGTTCCACTGAGGATCTCATGTATTTGCTTCAGGCGACCGTTTTACGGAAGGTCCAAAGTTCTAACTTTTATCCTAACTACCATGGCAACGCATCACTGATTGGTCAGTCCAATGACAATTAGCAAAAAGACTTAGGATTTAGGTTTAAGACCTTTTGTAATACGAGCCACAGGGCCGGTACCCTAACAACTAAGAATTAAATTAAGTCTGAGAAAATTCTCAATTTGGCCTGCTAAGCTAATCATATTTCACGATCAGCAAAAGTTTATGAAGATCTTTTTAAAGTGACGTAATTCTTAAGCTTTATGGTGTCAGACCCAGAGCACGCCCTTTTGATGGTAGGCATTGTCGCATCCTATTGTGTATTTTTAAACAGAAGACAGTCATATATACAAATGTTCCAATTGAGTATCTTATGTATTTGTTTCAGGCCATGCCCTTTTGATGGTTGGCATGGTGGCACCAAGCGGTCTACCAGAGCCTGAACTGAACGTAAAGAAAAATACCACCACACAATACACAGTCAGCTACAAAGTACAAGAAGCAGGAGAACATGCTCTTATCATCAAATGGGGAGATGAAGATGTTCCCGGATCTCCATTTAGTTTATTCACATAAACAAACATTCAGAGAGTATATACATATATAATTATTTATTATCACGCTTTTGGGTGTAATTATCATAACATTGAGTTATAGTTTGTTTTTATTTTAATACATTTTCAAAATTTAATTTAAAAGTAATTAATTGATAATTTTTTTCAAGAACAATTTTCCTTGAAAGCATATACATCCCCGCAGAACAAAGACGATAGTAAACCCATATTAAGTTTAGAACATTAGGTGGAAGACTTTTTCCTAAAGATGTTTATTCCTGTAGAAGTATATTAAATTATTCCTAAAGTTTTATTTACATTTGTTTGTTTGCGATTTCAAAATGTACAATTGACGATGTATAATAGTAGTCCAGATATTTATAAACTTTGATTTCTACATAGGATTTAAAATTACAAACATATTGTAAAAACTATGAAGATGTTCTATATTGAACTTACTAGTGATAAAGTGTTGAAAGGTGTGTGAGCCCTGAGAGTCATTAATTCCTCTGTCCTGTCCCATAGTTCTTTGTGTAATCGAGTTCTTCGCCACTTCATGGAAACACCAATCAAGAAAGGATTGTTTGAATAAAGAAGCTCTCAAACACTTTTTATGTTTTCTATTGTTATTTACATATCTACCGAAGCGCATTAGTGTGATGTGTAAAAATGTATATATGATCTCGACAATTCGAGATAATATCTTGAAATGTTTTTAAACATATTTCATTTGATAATGATCAAAATGGACTTGGACACAAGTTATACAACTTACTAACGTCCCTTCCCTTGAAATGTTGACTTACTATCTCGTGATATTGACTCGAAATTTTGAGATAAAATGTTCTACACATGACAACAATGTTTTGGCACATATCTGTATGGTGATACATGTATATCGTTTTTCTTTATAAATGACACGATTCCCGAACCGATAGCGAGGGATCTACTTAAATAATTAACTGATGTTACATCAATTAATGATATATATTAGACACGAACTGTAGGATAGATGTGAAAACAAATAACAGAGATAGAGGTATGTATATGTACATATATCCATGCTTATTAAACATCACAAACATTTGGAAATTACAAAACGATAAACTTACATTGTAGATGTCTATATCAGCATTTCAAAATTGACGTTTGATGAAAACGTTCATGCTCTGTGTGAAAGCAATGAATAGAAGTATGAAATACACGTTATATATACTGTAGCATCAGAAAATTTCGTCATGTTTTTTTTTTTCAATTATCAACGATATTAAGGCCATGGCGAAAATGTACATAAATTACACCTAGTAACATTAATACGTTCCTTTACAAGCATTTTTATTTCAGCGAAATTTAATGTCAATGAATTTTTTTTACTTTTAAAACTACGAAATTTTTACCTCATGAAACACGTAAACTTCTGACGCAACAGTATATACATTTTATATACTAATGCTTAGAAAACATGACAAACACCTTTTTAGAAATTACAACACAATAAACATTGTAGATGTCTATATCATAATCATTTCAAAGTTGACGTTTGATAAATACGTTCGTGCATTGTGTGAACTGTGAAAACAATTAAAAGAACTATGAAATACATTGCAATCACATCATCTTGAATCCTAAAAGGTACAAGAAAATAACTATTTTATGAATTACGAAAGGTCAGTTTCGCCGTGGAGATTTTAAGAATTATATTTTCATCGTCTAAAGTTTCACGACCCTTCGCCAACTCTTATGTCAAATAACTTGATTTTGCCAGATAATACATGCAGTAATTAAAGAGGCATTAGCTGTGTTTTTGCTTTTTTTCAAATTTTCCCCTTTTTACTACTGAGATTGATAAACAATAACAAACTAGATACACACAGACATAAAAAATGCTTAAATCTCTATATAATTTGTGAAAATTGCTCGAGAGACCAAGGTTTGGTACTCTTTCACTTGCAACTGATTACCTCAACCTTACTATTTGTATATAAATACGGGTACCACATTGGACCTGGCCTTATTTTCACAAAATATATATAAAATTTTTATGTCTGTGTATAGCTCTTATTTTTTATTGTACATCAAGGAGAAGTAGTAAAAGTACAAAAATAATCAAAATGTTTTTGTAAACACAGCTGGTAACCCTTCAAAATATAAGATGATCCATTATACACAGAATCATCTCGGACTGTATATCAATTTTGAATTATTCATTTTTCTTTGCATTTCTTCTCTTCTTTTTCTGCTTTCTTCTACGCGTTTTATTTTGTCTTCATACATTTTTTGGTGGTAGAGAAGAAGCTCCTCTCTGTTCTGCAAGGCCTTGGACAGCCTTTTCTCGACTATTGATTCTCTCTCTTTCATTTCTAACCTTCTTAATTTTTCTTCCTCTTCTTTTAATTTTTTCGCAGTTTTTTCTTTAAATTCTCTCTCTAATGAATCTTTCCGTCTTCTGGCATTCTTCACTCGTTCGGACACAGCACTAGTCACATTTCTTTTTTCTTTCTTCTTCGTTTTTTCACCAGCTGTTTTCCATTTCTCTTCCACTCTCTTACGTAAATCGTCTGCCTTCTTTTGTTGGTTTTCTTTTACTTTTGAATAACGTTCTATGTAGTTGCGTCCCATCGACCCTGAAAATCGTCAACATTTATTAGCAGAACCAGACACAATACTACAGGTATTGGGCATATATGGCATAGTGTATGTGGGAGACCATGCCCATGCCTCTCATACCTCGGGCGTCGCTCAAAAACTCAAGGAAGCCTAGCAGTCAATGACAAATATGGCACCGAGATGTTAGTTTTAGCCCCTGTGTCCCCTTCCTGAGGGTCTAGGGCATATTGGCATGGTGCATGTGAGAGATCATGCCCGCCTATACGTCTCTTAACTCGGGCGTCGCTCAGAAACTCCCATTAAGTCAGCAGTCAATAACATATATCGCCCCTAGTTGTCAGTTTTAGTCCTCCCCCTCCCGTCCTGAGGGTATAGGGCATATATGTGCATATAGTGCATGTGAGAGGACATGCCCATCTCTACCTCTCATACCTTGGACGTCGCTCAGGAACTCCCAGAAAGCCCAACAGTCAATAACAAATATGGCCCCGAGATGTAATTTTTAATCCCCGTGTCCCCTTCCTGAAGGTGTCGGGCAAATGTGACATTGTGCATTTCAGAGGTCATGCCCACCTCTACGTCCAATAATTTGGACGTCGCTCAGAAACTCCCAGGAAGCCCAGCAGTCAATAACAAAATGTCAGTTTTAGACCTTTGTCCCCATCTTGAGAGTCTAGGGCATATATGGCATAGTGGATGTGAGATTTTACGCCCACCACTACTTTTCCTACACAGGACGTCGCTCAGAAACTCCCAGGAAGCCCAGAAGTCAATAAAAAATATGGTCCCGAGATGTCAGTTTTAGCCCCTTTATCTCCTTCCTGAGAGTCTAGGGCATATTTGGCATAGTGCATGTGAGAGGACATGCCAACCTCTACCTCCCATAATTTGGGCGTCGTCCATAACTCCCAGGAAGTCCAGTAGTCAATAACAAGTAAGGCTCCGAGATATAGGTTTTAGCCCCTTTGTCCCCTTCCTGAGAGTCTAGGTTATATTTGGCATAGTGCATGTGAGAGGACATGCCAACCTCTACCTCCCATAATTTGGGCGTCGTCCATAACTCCCAGGAAGTCCAGTAGTCAATAACAAGTAAGGCTCCGAGATATAGGTTTTAGCCCCTTTGTCCCCTTCCTGAGAGTCTAGGTTATATATGGCTAGTGCATGTGAGAGGTTACGCCCACCACTACCTCTCATACCTTCAGCGTCGCTCAGAAACTCCAGGAAGCCAAGCAGTCAATAACAAATATGCCCCCGAGAGTAAGTTTTAATCCCCGTGTCCCCTTCCTATAGGTCTAGGGCATATGTGGCATTGTGCATTAGAGAGGCCATGCTCACCTTAATCTCCCATACTTTGGGCGTCGCTCAGAAACTCCTAGGAAGCCCAGCGGTCCATAACAAGTATCGCCCCAAGATGTCAGTTTTAGCCCCTTTGTCCATATCCCGAGAGTCTAGGTCATATATGGCATAGTGCATGTGACAGGTCATCCCCACCTCTACCTCCAATACCTTGTGCGTCGCTCAGAAACTCCCAGGAAGCCCAGCAGTCATTGAGACTGGCCCCGAGATGTCAATTTTAGCCCCTTTGTCCCCTTCCTGAGGGTCTAGGGCATATATGGTATAGTGCATTTGAGAGGTCATGCCAACCTCTACCTCCCATACCTTGGTCGCTCAGAAACTCCCAGTAAGCCCAGCAGTCAATAACAAATACAACCCAAAAATTCCAGTTTCATCCCCTTTGTCCCCTTCGTGAGGTTCTAGGGCATGTGTGGCATAGTGCATGTGAAAGGTCATGCCCACCTCTAATTCGCATACTTTGAGCGTCGCTCAGAAACTCCCAGTAAGCCCAGCAATTAATAAGAAATATCGGTCAACCTTATCCCAGTGTCTATCTATCAATAATTAGAATCATTTATAATAATAGAAAATAATAACGGAAATGTATTAGGAATACGTAAAATTTGTGAAACGAACACGCCTTATCTCATGACTATTATTGACGGCTGGTGTTGATTTCTGGTATTGACGGCTGGCTTGATAGTTGACACTAGTCAATTCTCAGCCTATAATTCGACTTCTGGGTGTGTTCGAAATATTTTATTTAATTATAATATTAAACTAGATCAACTGTGAATATGGATTTCTTCATCACTCTGTAAAAACTTCCTCAGTTTGAACTAACTTTTACAGTTTATGGATGAAATGATTCAAAATCAGTTCAAGAAAACAACGTCTAATTCGCAAGAGAAATAAATATTGTGAATACACGCAAATTAATACTTTTGGGAATATACGCAATACTATATTTTTGTTAATTTCTATTTTTAGACTAAAACATGTACGCGTGGACTTGTTTTGTATAACTGTTGTCCATCCTGTCAATATTTTCCCACTTAGATGGAGATGTGGCATACTAAAATTATATTAAGGGGTTAAACCTAGTACCAGGAAAGAGACCATCGGCCTTCCGCAGGAAACGTCAAGGTAAAATTAAGGTAAAGTCCAATTCCTCTGGACCCGTAAAGCACCATGGGAAATAGTTCCAAAGTATGGTAGTAAAGGTTGGAAAATTAATAAGAATTTGAACTTAAAATGGTTATTTGTAGGTTTGTGTATTTTATCGTGATAAGTTATCAGAATACACAACTTTCTTGATTTGCATTCAAGATACCCTCGTATGGCTCAAGAGAAAATCGTTCGGATTTATATTTCGTTCGGAAATATCTGCCAGACCAGCAGCACCAGTTAATTTTGCCGGACTTTATCTATTCTATAGCAAGTGCCGTTGCCATGTAAATTCAAAATGGGGAAAGGGTGGCGAAAAAAAAAAAAAAAAAAATATATATCTTTATATAACCAAGAGTGATAACTGTATCAAGTTGATGACAACATCATGTTGTAAATTTTGAATTTACTGGGTGGGTGTAAATACAAAATTTACTACATGACAACTAATCGTGTTGTAAATTTTGAATTTACTGGGTGGGTGTAAATACAAAATTTACTACATGACAACTAATCGTGTTGTAAATTTTGTATTTACAGCCACCCGGTAAACTCAAAATTGACAATATGACAGCTATATGGCTGTCAGCAATATGTCAAACTGATTTTCAAAAAACTTAATGTTAGCGTATACCTATGTCCACATAACTGATAAATTATGGTCGCTATTTGAATTTAAAAAATATTGTCTTTAGATTTGAAAATAAAATCTGTGTTATAACGAGAAGTATTTTAGGTTATTATGTGCTATCTAAAGTACAGCACCAGAGAAATAATTTGTCATGATTTTGTTTTAAATCTACTGGGGTACATTAAAAAATACACTTCTGGTCAGGAACCAGTAACCGATTGAGACCAGTAGCCGGCTATTGCATTATAACGGCTATATAGAACACGACTTTGTGAGAATTTTCTAGATCAATCTTGAAATGATGGGAATTTTTTCTCAAACAAGAGAAAAAAAAATGTTTTCGTAGTACGTAATAAAGACGAAAACACACCATAGCCGGGCACTGGTCCCAGCCGGCTACGGGTCCCCGACCAGTACAACAGAAAAGGTTACATTGCGGGCGACACAGAAAATTTCAGAGGTAATGATAATTTAAAATAAAATTTGTATGTGAAAAAATGGGGGGACAACCTGCCCCCGGTTCCTACAAGTACGCCTATGCAAACGAAAATATCTTTACCGATATGTAGGGCAAATAATAAAATGGTTATTTTACTTGACATATTCTGCATTTACCTTTTTCTCGTAGCATCTCCTGATGTCTTACGTCTGCAATAATGAGTTTTTCAATAGGGTCAAAAAGTTCAGCAGATTTTATGCGACCCTTTGGTCTTGGTTTTTTACGATTTACTTTTTCACCATTCGGGTCGTACGTCACCTCATTATTACCTTCAAAGGCTACATAAAAACTTATTGGCTTTTGATTTGTATATTTTGGAATAATCCCCTCCTCCCGTAGTTTTTGTAATATGTCATCTTCTCTTTCACGTTTTGGTTTTCGAAAACATAGTCCTAACGGCAAAGTCGTGGGTGGGTGCTCTCCTCCAGACTTTTCGTCATCTGCAAAGTATCCTTCCCCACTTTTCTCGTCATAGGTATCAAAACCATTGCAACCATCTTCTTCTGCCCTTGGTGACTCTGAAGATGACATAGTTTTCTTCTTCTTGTCCCACTTTAAAATTTTTATCGGAATGGGATTCCATTACACTCTACAATAATGACCGCCGCCACATTTCTGGCGTGTCAACTGAACAACCATGACGTCACGATATTAAGGTTTCCGTTCGTTCCGGTCATGACGTCGAAACAATGAGTGCGGCTTTTGTTTGTTTTGTTGTTGTTGTTGTTTTATTATCATTATTTTAATTTTTTTAATGTAATTTATTTCTCAAAAAAATTCATACCACTTGTCATTTTTATTCCTCATCTAATAATAGATTTGATAAAAATACCACATAGGACTACAGCAGCGGAGCCTACACAATATTTCCAGCGAAGTGAAAATTACCGGAACTGAATCATGCAAAGTTGTGAAAAGGAGATTTATCGATAATTACAGAATAATGTACACCCGCGTGCCAAAAGTATTTCAACTATTTTCATTTCCCCATAGCTTTTAATGTTAAATGAACTTTTTTTCAATAACTGTCACGAATTATAACTTTCATCCGTTCTTGCAAAATTGTATTTTTTATTAAAATTTCTTTGAACCTCTTTTTCTGTGAAGCAAAAATTTTATTTGCAATAAGTATTTTGTTGACGTCACTAATTAAGAACAAAGAAGGAAATGACGCTACAAATTTCGCTTGTCACTTAGAAATGATGATTTTGTACAAAAAGAAACTGACATACTCAAAACCGATTTGGAAAAATATTCCAAAGACTTCCACACAATTATGCAAAAGTTTATATATAGGTTTCATATACATAGCCTTTGTTAAAATTCACTTCATTATCATGGCTCATCCATATAAAACTACCACCGTCTAATGGTTTCCATAGAGTTATGCACGAAAAATCGAGATAGGCCATGCATAATTCCTCTAAATAAAGTATGAGCGCACGCACTTATAGCTGTTTTTTTTTTACAAAATATGTCACAGAGCGATAAAAACAAATGGAAATTAACCATACACACATGGGCTCCTATCTAATTTTGAGAGTGAAAAATAACCAACAAAAGTAACAACTTTCGGCAGTGTTGGACAACGTCGGACTATCGGACTACCCGGGATATTACTAACATTAGGCCTGCATGTCATAATTCAACAGCGAACTAACTTCAACGGTGAAGTTTGTTTGGACAAAAGGGAGTATCGACTGCATTTTTGCGGTTATGGGATGTATATACTTTTCGATCTATCGGTTTTCAGTTATTCATTAACAGCAGTTGGCATATTTTCATCCTCATTCACTGGTGGTCGCCATTATTTAATTATATATCAGATGAAGTGAGAATATTGTTTAAAACGGTCTCGGGATTCTAATCAAATGCGTAGATATCCGATTGTAAATGGCAACCAACCATCGCCCAATGTTTAAATATCTGGCGACCATATTTATAATTACATGTATCTGGTAATAGAAAATTTTCAGGTATACAATAGTTATATTTCAATTGCTTTTTAACTTTAATTACTATTTTGTTACCGATTCGCTGAAATTACCCGGATAATATATTAGGACCAACTTTTCAACTGGTACCCAAGCGGTCCTTTACCTTTCAGAGTGGGCTAACATCACTCAAATAAACCAAACGAAACTTTTTAACCGTCAATAAATAAATAATTTAGTTAAAACATGAAAATTCACAGACACGTAACAAGATCATGATTTCAGTTTTAGATTTACCTGGGGAGAATTCCCCTTTTATGTATGATGCATACTTCTACTCACATGTACAAGTTAGTGATTATATGCGATGATTAAATCTGTTTTCAAAATGTCAAAGGTGTATATCTTTAATGTCAGAATCTGACATTTATTTCTGAAGAATGGCTTCTGTCATCTTGTTGAGTTTCTCTTTCCTTCTCTTCTCCAATTTTTTCAATCTTTCCTCAGCAAGTTTTCTTTTTCGTTCAAATTTTTCAACAATTTCGCGCTGTCTTTCATCTCTTCTTTGTTTGACTCTCTCTTGCTTTTCTGTTATTGTCATGGCGGTGTCACCTGTAACAAGAACAAAATATCAAATTTCTTCGACATCATTATCAACAACATCATGACCATCATTTTTAGTCATAAGAAATCTACATAAATTATTATTATCATTTAGCCTACTTCTATCATTGTCATAATTACCTTTGGATGTTAACTGTTGATTTTTGAGAATATCGGCCATTAACTCCCTTTCCCCGGGAGAGAAATATGATGTATTTGGTTTCTCCAGTCTCTTGACGATTCTCTCTGGACATGCCGGGATCACCATCATACTCTCATGTCCGTTCTTGAGTCCAATGTTGTATGCCATACCTCCAGTGCTGATGTAACTTTTTCTCAATGTGTCGTTCTCTCGGAGCTGCTGGAGGACTTTTGTAGGATGTTTCCACAGAAGTAACCGGGATAACAGTAATTTGCCTACATCCCATGGTTTTGTCAGCTGATTGTTTCCAACGAAGAAAATCTTTGCTCTGCAGCAATTATTGCGTCCGATCACGTAAACGAGCAGTGGTAAAACTGAGCGTAACTACGGAAACTTAAACTTAAATGAATCGCAAGTTTTGTATCTTTATTGTTATCAGTAATATAATCATAGTTACGTTTTATATTAATTTACCAAATTTATGTAAATGTATGTTGATTTATTCAATTTAAAGAATTATTAATTCGATTAAATCAATTGATTAGTAAAATTAGAAACTGAATTATTTTGTGGGTTCCATTCCTTTTCCTAGGGAATATTATGCTCATAGATAAACCATGGAAATGCATTCATTCCTGTAATGATTTGCATTATGTGATAAGACGAAATAAAAAAAAAACTAGATCTATCATTAAACTAATGTTTAGCATTTAAATCTCATTTATTCATTAAACTAATGTTTAGCATTTAGCATTTTGTACGGAAGCCCGTGGGTACCATGTATGAAGTATAGTTTACCTAGCGGACGCGCTCGCCAGATAAGTAACTGGCAACCATATCTTAATATAAATTTCAGGTTTGGAACGAATATTAATGCATTTTGACACCGGGATTATTGCACGTTTACATTGACGGGCCTACAAAATTTTCTATAGAGGGGCCGAGGCTGGTGACATAGGGCCTAGTATGAAATGTCAAACTTATTTTAGAAAAGTCAAATGTTAAACATCTATGTTTTCAACTTTAGAGGCTCAATCTCACTGCGTTCCCATCTGAATCCTTCCTTGGTCACTACACATAACTCCTGGTGTTAGATTATTTGTGAGACAATATTTCGTTACGGGATCGGGTTGTATGCATACATTAGAAAAAAATTGAAATTTGAAAGCCCGTAGACGATTATTTTGCGTATAGACACGAAAATATGAAATATTTGTATGTTTTTAGGTGTTCAAAGATTTTTTTCTCAATTTAGAATTAAGCATGTGTTCCACGCTCTCATATACTGTTATAAGTAGAGGGAATGTAAGAACGTTGGGAACCTCCCAAGGTGCTATCCTAAAATTAGTGTAACAAATGTTTCCGAATGAATAAGAGTGGTCACGTCATCTTACTATGACGTCAAACTGAAGTCCGTAGTTACGCTCAGTTTACCACTGCACCTTTCTGTGATCGGACGCAATAATCGTCGCAGGGAAAGGACTTTCTTCGTTGGAAACAATCAGCTGACAAAACCATGGGATGTAGGCAAAGTACTGTAATACCAGTTACTTCTGTTGAAACGTCCCACAAGAGTCCGGAAGCCTTCAAGAAGGAAGAAGTAAAAGCCATGCATATTGTGAAAACGGCTACTGAGGAGGACATAGATACAAAGAGACAGAAACAAACAGAAAAGAAAGTCCTCCAGCAACTACGAGAGAACGACACATTGAAAAAAAGTTACATCAGCACTGGAGGTGTGGCATACAACATTGGACTCCAGAACGGACATGACAGTAATACTATGCTGGTAATCCCGGCATGTCCAGAGAGAATCACCAGGAGACTGGAAAAACCAAATACATCATATTTCTCTCCGGAAGAAAAAGAGCTCATGGCTGATATTCTCAAAAACCAAGAGTTAACATCCAAAGGTAACATATTATGACAATGATAAAAGTAGGCTAAATGAATATGATAATAATTCATCTAGGTATCTAATTATATATAAAACAATGATGGCCACGATGTTGGTGATATTGATGTCGAAGAAATTTAATATTTTGTTCTTGTTACAGGTGACATCGCCAGGACAATTACAGAAAAGCACGCGAGGGCCAAACAAAGAAGAGATGAAAGACAGCGCGAAATTGTTGAAAAGTTTGAACGAAAAAGAAAACTTGCTGAGGAAAGATTGAAAAAATTGGAGAAGAGAAGGAAGGAGAAACTCGACAAGATGACAGAAGCCATTCTTCAGAAATAAATGCCAGCTTCAGACATTAAAGAAATAGGCCATATTGAAAATACATTTAATCATCGTATAATAACAATCACTAGACTTACTTGTACACGTACGATGTTATTTTGAAATATTTTAATGTATCTATGGTAATGATAGGGATTCTCCCATGGTAAATCAAAAATGAAATAATGATTTTTCGAAAATGTAGGCCTACATATTAACTTAAAGTTGTTGTTAATTTTCATCTTTAAATAAATGATTCATGTATTGGCAGTTAAAAAGTTTCGTTTGATTCATTTGAGTAACGTAATTAGCCCACTCTGAAAATGTAGGCACTAACGGTCAACGGTAAGGGACAGTCTGGGTACCTGTAGCATGCGGTCATACCGACAGAAAAGAGGGATCGATATGTTGCGAGAAAAATATTTTATCTTGATTGATAATGATATTATGTTGTTGGAATGCAACAGGATTGAATACAAATCATAACGGGCATTAGAAAAAAGATCGACCTTAAAAATACTGATTTGTAAGGAAGCGTGTCGTGTATAAAATATATTTTATCTGGCGATCGCCACATAACCGGGGAGTTTCGGGTTTTTACGTAATCCGTTTTAAATTTGAATTTTTCGTGCGCCGCTCATGGTTAAACATAGCGATTTTCGTCATATGTTTTTACGTTGATCAATAATTAAAATGTAGAAAGACAACAATGTCAGCCCGTGGAATGTGCTAGATTTGGAATATTTTCTGAAAGAAAGGGGTATATCTTACAGACTTAATTGCAAACATGTATTGTTTTGCTTGTGTCAACTATCTGTGCGTCTTAGAGTCCTTGACTTGCATGACTATTAAGAAGACATGATCAGTTATATCCCTACCAAATAGCGTTAAGACGTGGATTCTTTTGACATTTTGAATCATTTTATTAAATCGTGCGTCTGCATTGGTACCCTACGTAAACATACTAAAGCGGTAATAGCAATCATGCATGGTTAACCAAATTTACAGTAAATTAGGTCATGTGATACCAGCACGAAAAATAAGAAGAATAACGGACGAGCCGAGAACTCGAAATTCCCCTATCAACTGGAGTGTAGATGCCATTTTGACAACAGGATTACAGTTTATGTCAGGACACCAGGAAATTATATTTACTTTTCCTTAAAATCACTGCACGTTTTCAGTGGTGGATTTAAAAAAAAATCAAAAGAGGGTCTGATGCTGGTGAGAGAAATTTGTTATTAATTTTCCGGGGGAAGATTCTGTAGTATGCAGAAGGTTTTCTATATGACACCGGCCAATCTTCCGTAAACCTGTGAAATGTAGTTCAGTTTGAGGAAAGAATAATGAAGTTTTCACATTTGAATTTAGCTTACCCAAGAAAAAATTTTGCAGTTCCGTAAATCGAATTACAGACTGAGAATTGCGGTTTAGCTTCACAGTAGCGACAGTATTCAATTTGACACGCCGTAGAAATGCTACTCGAGGTCACATTTGTACAATAGAAATCTTAACCGGGTAGCTGTAGAAATATTACCCACGTCAGTATTTCTGTTAGTCGTCCCGTGAAAAAGTGACCCCCCCTAGAAAAATTGTCCCCTCCCTCCCCCTTATATTTTAAGGAAAAGAATCATCTACACGGATATCACGCATATATTTGGCCTTATTGTTATCTGGACAGCGGAGAACTCGTTTGGACAATCAAAGGCCAAAAAGGACCAAAATTTGGTACGTGTACATCTCATGAACCATTGATCAGGTATCATTTAAATTTTGAATGCAAAACTGCATCGTCGTAAAACCACGGTCCAGAATCGCTATGCTCTTTCCTACCCTTGACCTTGTCTCATGCGACCGAAATCTCTCGTAGCTAATGAATATTTATAAGGAGTAGGTGTTGTTCAATTTATCCAATAACATTAGTTGTGATCGGCAACGGAAGTTATCGTATAATCTGTTGATCCAATACAATAAGTGCCTCGATCTGATTGGTTGACGAATGTGAGCACCGTTTACTCGCATTGGCTAAAGCTTCATAAATAATAAAAATATGTACGAGAGATGTCGGTCGCATGAGACCACGGGTAGGAAATAGCATGGCGATTCCGGACCGTGGTTTTACTACGATAGCAAGAACGTTTGCAAATGAAAACAAAATGGGCCATTCCAGTATTTTTATGTCTTGGTTTTGATATCATAAAACAATGAAAAATCACGAGCATCTAGGGAAAAATATAGAACATAGCTCTCAGATTAACAGTTAAACATGAACATCTATTTTCTTATATAAATCATTGTCAACCTCGACTTCGCCTCGGTTGACAATGTATTTCCTCGGGGTGACAATTTCCACTACCACCCTCTCGGGAATGTTATATTTATATATTAACACATCAGTGAAAAATATAAAAGTAAATGTGCATTAAATTGCATTTGTTCCGTCTTAAATGTATTGTGCTTTTTCTGTCGTTTTTTTAACTGATAGAAAGATTGGTTTTTAGTTTGAGGGTGGACGCTAAACATAAGAAGTAGAATGAACTAATTTTCTGGCAACTTTCTCACGGAGAAAATCTTAATACGATGATTTAATATTTGCTCCCAGCGAGATTAGATCCATATTTCGGATTTGAGATGCTGTGATCATCAATCGAAGATCTCACTGATCCATCACGTGATTCCATACCATGAAATCTCGAATTTATATGTCGAAAACTCTCATTATTCATATTTCCCTCCTTGTGGTGTTCTCCAAATCCGCAGAAAATTGACCCGGAATAGGTATAGGTCAATTTTCTACAAGTGGCCGAGTAGGATTTCTACCTAGAATATTGACCCGGGTAATTTTTCTATGCGGGTCACTTTTACATTACATTACAGCGGCGACAATGAATTGTGTAACAAAAACTAGTTACAAATTATGACAGCGGTATACAGTCTTTAGAATTTGGACACTACCAAGATTTTAACCTATATATCCTGCTTGCTTAGCGATTATTTCATCCCCTGCGTTACTTTTAGCATTCCATATAAATTATGATTTAAAGAAGGCACACAGGCTATCATTTAAAACTAAACTTTGGTTGAAAAAACAAAAAAGATATATTCCCGTAGAAATTTTAACATATGCATATATTGCCTAGAATTAATGGAATGCTCCAACGATTGATATTCCTTGCATATATATAAGAATATCCAATGTTAAGTCGGCCATTGTTCACATTCGATTTCTTATCACAAACTATGACATTATAACAAGTTTTTTGCAACCCTGGATTTTTAAGAACATTTTAATATTTGTATAAAACATCAAATATTTGAAAATTCGATTTGTACAGCTCTTATGCCTTTTATGTTGTATTTAAAACAAGAAGCCCGAGTACAGTCTACAGTTTATTTGTATTTTGAAAGAAAAACAAATATAACAATATGTAAGTGACCTTTCCTGGTTACATAATAAATGCATGTGACATTTTAAACTTATCAATGTTAATATTATAGATATCACAAATATATGTAGCTGAAAGAGGTTAATGTTTACTTAAACATCAATATAAAATTTGAAAATATACCACTAACCAGAAACATTCCTTTAAAATGCTGTGCATATACACATGTATTTCAAATTTAAAATATTTTAAAATTGCATGTATATTTGTTATTTAAATTACACTGGGAATAAAAGAAACACACAGCAGTATTTGGGTACAACAGCTTGAAATATTTACTTAATTTGTAGCCATTTTATTAAAAACTGTATAAATATTATTCAGCTTAGGATAATTTAAAATCTTGTTTTTAATTTTTTGAAAAGAATCAAAGTGAGCGATTTAAAACGATTATTGGATACTTTTGTAAATTGACCTTTTTTACATTCCCTTCTGAATGTGAGAACAAATTATAATTATAATATCAGTTTATCCCGCCCAAGTTCAGGATATACAGAGGAACTTAAATAACAAAGTCTTCACAGAACATAGCCATAACTCAGAAGCATAACCAGGCAGGTCTTTCAACATCCCCACAGACACGTTTTAGGCCTAATACAAGAATTTACCACGGAGTGGAAAATTTCTGTTTCAGAAAGAGAAATTTTAAACTTTGAAAATTAAAGTCTGAATTTACAATTTAGCTTTGAAGAATGGCCTGTCATTTCGTCGAGCTTCTCTTTCCTTTTCTTCCTCAATTTTTTTAATCTTTCTTCGGTGAGTTTTCTTTTTCTTTCGAATTTCTCATTGATTTTTCGTTGCCTTTCCTCTCTTCGCTGCTTTGCCATTTCTTGCTTTTCGGTTATTACCCTTGCTTTTTCGCCTGTAATAACAAAAGTAAGATATCATTATCATCATCATCATCATCATCATCATCATCATTGTTGGTATCATCATCATTATTATCATTCACTATTATTATTGTTATTATATATTACCTTTGGAAGTTAATTCGTGCTTCTTTAGAATATCAGCCATTAAATTCCTTTCCTCGGGAGAGAAATATGATGCCTTTGGCTTCTCCAGTCTCTTGACGATTCTCTCTGGACATGCCGGGATCACCAGCATATTATTACTGTTATGTTCGTTCTGGAGTCCAATGTTATATGCCACACCTCCAGTGCTGATGTAACTCTTTTTCAATGTGTCGTTCTCTTGTAGTTGCTGGAGGACTTTCTTTTCTGTTTGTTTCTGTCTCTTTGTATCTATGTCCTCCTCAGTAGCCGTTTTCACGATATGCATGGCTTTTACTTCTTCCTTCTTGAAGGCTTCCGGACATTTGTGGGACGTTTCAACAGACGTAACCGGGATTACAGTACTTTGCCTACATCCCATGGTTTTGTTAGCCGATTGTTTCTAACGAAGAAAATTTTTCTCTGCAACAATTATTTGCGTCCGACCACGTAAAGGTGCAGTGGTAAGCTGAGCGTAACTACGGACTTCAGTTTGACGTCATAGTACAATGACGTGACCAATATCCCCTTGAATACCTCCCCCGAAAACTCTATACTTCACACGAGTTTTTTTTTTTTTTTAAATTCAATTTTGTTATAAAATACGATGTTGCGATTGTTATTTTTTTATCAGTAGCAGTGACTATCTTTATGGAAACAGCTTTTATCCATTAACTATTGTTCAATTCGAAAAAAAAATATATTTAAATACCAGTTTACCCTGAGAGAGAGAGAGAGAGAGAGAGAGAGAGAGAGAGAGAGAGAGAGAGAGAGAGAGAGAGAGAGAGAGAGAGAGAGAGAGAGAGAGAGAGAGAGAGAGAGAGATTCCACTCACAGGTAGGCTACTTCAGGACTGGAATGTGTATTTTTTTTATTTTGTTAATCTATCATTATTTGCATCATTACTCAATGCAGTTGTTGTAATTTTATTTTATTTATTTATTTATTTTTTTTCGTTAAGGGTAACAAGATGAAAGATTAAATAAAATTACGCCAATAGCATGAGTTATATTGAAAAAAAAACGAATTAACAAAATAAAATATATATATACATCCCTGTCCTTAGGTACATGTACCAGTGATTCTACCACGTTTTTACTGCAATGATTTTAATATGACGATAGGAAATCTTCTTGAAATGTAACAAACCTGTTGTGACAGAGTCTTGGTTTTAACATTCTATACTTCATCTATACTGTTCATATTAACAGGTTAGTCTTGAAAAAAACAAAAACAAAATAATGTGTGTTTATTTTGTTTTATTTGAGAGCTTGGCAAAAGGACATTCATTACATTTGGTACATTTACTCTGTCTTGGTTTTCACCCAGCCAAGTTTATTAACCTTAACCTTGTAAGACACAGCCCTATCCTGTGAATTACATACTCCATTTCTTGGGTTTGATCCAGCCAAGTTTATTTACCCTGACTTTGTAAGACACATTCTTCCCCAACAACCTCTACGACTCTGACCTACGATGAAAAACACAGAGGACGCACGATTTAAAAACCTGTGCCTCCTGTTGTGACTAAGGCTTAAGACACACTCCTCTCCATTGAGTTACAAACTCTCTGTCTTGGGTTTGACTCAGTCTTGACTCAGTATATTAACCCTGACCTTGTGAGACTCACTGCTATCCTCTGAGTTACAAACTCTCTGTGTTGGGTTTGACCCAGCCTAGTTTATCAATCCTAAGTTTGTATGACATAGATTACAACAGTTCATATTAAATATACATATGTATATGCTAGGTGTACATTTAATATAAACACAAATTATACAGTCAACATTTTATTTTTATTTTACAAAATGAAAACAAGATAACAATAATTAAGCAGTCATGCTAGAGTATACACAATACATGCATCTGAAATGGTATTCTGATCAACTATATATTCTACTTACAGATATCATAAATGCTTACAAGACATGAAGAAAAAATATATTTTAAGCAAACTTACAGCTAATTTTAGATAAGACAGTCTATATTAAATCAACTGTGGGGTAACAGGTTAGTTTATTCCACAGAAATGTTAAAATTACAGTACTGCATGAAATTGGAAGAAGCAAAACAGTTTACCTGTACACCTTCTTATTTTAGAATTTGACAATGTTGATTTTAATTTTACCAGAACCTGAATGTGTCTCTTAAAGTTGGCCACATTATACAGGAGTTTAAAAGTGAATAATAAAAAAAAAATTAAAAACTCTTGAATATATAAGTACCACTTTTTGAATTCAATTGCTCTATAAATAATCCTATTTGAAATAAAATCAAATTATTATTGTTATCAAAGAATCCTAAAATATTTCAGACATTCACAAGTGTTTTAGGAAAAAGTGTTTTTCTTTTTTAAACTTGAGGTAAAGCAACATTAGCTGTTTTTTTTTTTTTTAAAGACTTTTTTTTTTTTACTACATAGACTGATGCTCAATAACAAAAAGGAGATACATATGTATACACAGGCATACAAATACTTAAATTTCTATACATTTTGTGAAAATTGCTTGAGAAACCCAGTTTGGCAATTACTTGTTTGCAATTTATTAAATTTTTGTTGGCAAACACAGCTAATGCCCCTTTAATCATTAGCTATTGATGAAAACAGGACAATTTCTTTGACTGACAAACTCCACATCAACTTTTGAACATACTATAACATACAATATACAAGAGGCCGAACAGGACCTCAATCGCTCACCTGAGAACCATCTACAAATATGGAAAGAAGACTAAGAAGAATATGTACATGTAGGCTGATCTGACCAAGAAACATGAATATTGCTGTATTAAAAAATTCTGACAAATTAGGATTCATTGCACTAAGAGAAATAGGAGATTACCTGCATGTCTCGCCATCACTGACCAATTCTTCTCACTTTACTGTCAATGGAGTATAATTAAATGTACGGAATCTTATGGACAAATTCAGCAATTTAATGATAATTTAATATTAAATATTCCATATGGTTCCATCACTTTTCCTTTTTTCATCTGGGGACGAAATGAGTGATGTAAAAGTGGTGGGACTTTAGGATATTAAACAAAAAAATGGCCTGATTATTTTGTCACAATAAAATCTACCGGGTATGTACAAATATCTGTAGATGGCACTGAATGATACACCAGTGTTTAGACACTTAAATATTACATTCATTTTATTAAAGTAGTCTGAAAAACTATGAGCAATCTAATATAATAATAATAATAATCTAATATGGCAATTGTAAAAATAAGTAATGCTCTATTTAGAGCATCAACGAAGGTCTAGATAATTTCACTGGCAAGATTGCATGAATATCTTTTTTACATAAGTCAATCTGGAATGTTTGTTCCTTTCAAGTCATGTTAAAAATAATTATGACCTTACCCTACTCTCTGTGCAGCTCACTTCGGAAATAAAAAAAATCGTCCAGAGTTATTTTATTGCCGGTATAAGTTTCTGAAAATAAGAAGGTTGTCTGATAACTTATACAGCACTCATTCCTCAAACCAAGTCTCCGATATCCCCAGAAATAGTTTTTGGTAGGCAGTTTCTCATACTAAATCAACATCCCAGTGTAGGTGCCATATTTAGAACAGTGCATTTCAACAAGTTAAGAGGGTAGTGGATAACAATCTGTTATTAATATTTATTCATCACCCACACTTCGTGTTTAAAAGAAGTCGTCAATCACTTTAACCATAATTTATATATATAATTTAACTTCTTTCGTTATCTTCACCATTTTCATTCAAAACGTCTGTGGAGATTATCCTTTGAGAATATTTATAGTATTACCATGGATACCTTCTTGTATTTCACTACATTTTTATTTTGCCTACTCACCTACACAAACAAATTCAAGAATACAAAATTTCGCAGTAGACGTTTTCATGATAAGGCCATTCCAAGTTTTTTCTATGTTAAGCGTCCACCCTGATTATAAAAAACAAATTACCTATTCGAAAAACACACACACAACCTGATGAAAAACACAGAACTCATAAATTGTAATTGTGACCATTTAATAGAAAAAAATGACATCAGGTTATGGAGCTGAGTTTAATAAATTGGTTCAACTAATCAGAACATACCAAGGTACCCTGAGTGTGCAACGGATCTTTAAATATTTGTTGGTAGATCTATATCATCTTTATTTCATCTGAACTGTGTCTGCAACCAACTTAAAAAATAAAACACTTTCATTCTGTGTGTTGTAAGGAAAAATAATGCATTCCCCGATTACCAGTTGTGTATGTTTTTTTTTTAGAAATATGATGCCCTAAACCAAAGCGCACATGGACGCTCAACATACAAAAAAATGGAATGGCCTAACTGCAGACCTGTAACTTTTGACAGCAAAATATTACAGATTTCCGCAAAAACATGGACATCCCAAAATACCGATAACCAATTGTTTCATGATATCATTTTCTGGGAACTAGTATAGACTAGGTTTTATGAGTAGCAAGCCATAATAGTGAACACATAAATAGAAATGTACATATCTCCAATATCACTACATGATTTTCATATTAACAGTATTTATATATTTTTTAACGAACAATCCTTGCAATGTTGTGCATACTGAAAAGTAGAAATACTTTGGTAGCCAGTGTTAATATACAAGGCCTTAAAAGGTTAAATTCAATTATTTGCCAGATATTTGACTTTGCAAAACTGGTCCTTTCACAAATTTAAAACAAAATTAATAGCTTGTGAAATTAAAGTGATCAACAGCATATGTCAATAGACATATATACAGTGAAAACTGACTTGAGTGACCACTGCCTTGCAGGACAGTCTTACCACTTATAGAAGAATTTGATTAAAACCTATTTTGACAGACATTCTGTCCTGACAACTACATTTCGCTGTTGACAAGTAACATATCACAAATTTACGATACATTTCGATATCACAGCTCAAGTCTTCAAAGCTAAATTTGAGTCACACCAAATATCACATGTTAAAGAGAACATAAGTATTTTATGGTCTATGTTTTAAGCATATAAAATTGGGACCAAATTTTACCCTTAGAAATACTTCAGTGTTTATCAATTATGTCTTGGTAGATGGTATCTTTGACAGTAATTTTAGACTGGTGAGTTTGGACTGGTAACCTGTACCTTTGTCTTTGTTTACTTTATACCTGGATATTTTAGCTGCCAATTAATTTTCACCTTAGATTAGAGGCCAGATTGAAATTGAAAGCGAAATTTTCAAATTAGATAATTAAAAAAAGATATGCCTAAACAGAGGCAAAAATTTCAAGGTATACAGAATTGTTGTGCAGAAATAAGATAGTAAAACAGTAAATCATCTAACTAATTATCTAACAGTTGTCAGAGGACAAGCAGAAATAAGATTGTAAAACAGTAAATCATCTAAAAAATTATCTAACAGTTGTCAGAGGACAACATATTCAGTGACAGCATTGTATCTCAATTACTGAAATGTTAAATAAGTAGGTCAAATGGTGTTATCTAGGTCACAAAGTCAAAGGTAATGGTACCATCTGAAAAAGGTGATCAGAAAGACTACACATGTGAAATATTGAAGTTCTACTACTAATATTTCAAAAGAGCCAAGATTAAAGTTTTTGTCCATGGATGCAGACGACAGGGAGATGATAATAGTTTTCCGGACATTTTGTCCTGGCAAGCTAAAAATGATAGATTTGTGTAGCTTTGGACTCCATATACAGTAGATGTACAGATAAATACAACTGTCATTCTTTTGATTACTTTAAATGTCACTGATAATTAAATGTAAAATTTTTATAATATTGCAAAGTTCATATGAAATTTTGGTCCTCCCTAGGAAATAAGATAATATCACATGCACATGTAAACATAAGACCTATATACAACCCTAATCGTAAAGCCATAAAACATGTAAATAAAAATGAGAAAATATTGTACATAAGATTTATTGTGTCAAATGTATACCTTGTATGTTCTATACATGTTAAATCATGGGGAACAAAAAGGCTATTTGGATATTTGAAATTTTCAAAACCACAAATTATGCTTCCAATTAAATTGGTCACACATACAAACACACACCCTCTCTCTCTCTCTCTCTATCTCATACCAAATTACACCCACACATATATTCTACCCATCTATTGACATTAACAAACATCTACACACATATCACAATGCTTCTTCATATGGCCGACCTTATCTCAATAAAATCATCCACAAAACCATTCATAAACAACTACTGTTCCAATGTTTCTTTGTTGGAGATTTATTTTGACGAAATTAAGAGCTCCTCCACCTTTAAACTGCCTAGATGCCTTGATACTTTGTATCTGGCTAAATCTTTTCTTGTGACCATACCAATAACCTACAAACAAAATCAGGGTTAGTAAGCATATCTAATTCCATCCCTTAAAGACAATATAACAAGATTTACAGAACATGACTGAATATATCAGCTATAGATTTTTTTAGTAGGTACAGTAAAATATCATAAAGATGAAAATATAACAAGATGTATAATTTGATAAAAATGCTCATCTACCTAGTATATATGTCCAAACCAATTATGATGAGCCTATAGGAAGAAATGAAACAAATATGGCTCAGACAAATGAAGCTAACAAAGGGAATAACTCTGACAATATAGGTTGAAGGGAGTGCAAGTTTTGAATGCAACACTCCATCTTTGTAAGGTGTATACTTATGCCAAATATGAGATGCCTAGACAAAGAAATAAGTTAGATATGGCCTAGTAAAATCAACAAAAGGGAGTAACTCTAAAAAATAAGGGTGGTAGGAGCCCAATTTTTGTATGCAACACTCTTCTTTTAAAACATGTAAACTTGTCCCAAATATGGGAACAGATGAGGAAGACACGGCCCAGACAAAGCAAAACGACGGACGAATGGACAGACACAACGTAAAACTATAACCCCCCCCCCATGTCATGTGAAATGACAGAAAAGATATGTATCTTCCCCAAATAAATGACCTAAATATTGCCCTGATACAGAAAATGTGAAATGACAAAAAAGATAAGTATCTGGGGGCCCTGATAAAGAAAATGAGAAACGACAACCCTCCCCCCAACAAAAAAAATGACTTCAATATGGCCATGATACAGAAAGAGAAAAGATCTCCATCAAAATATATGACCCAGATAAAGCATAATTGGTATGACAGATAATCAAATACAACTTAAATCAAAATATATGACCCAGATAAAGCATAATTGGTATGACAGATAATCAAATACAACTTAAATCAAAATAAATGACCCAGATAAAGCATAATTGGTATGACAGATAATCAAATACAACTTAAATCAAAATATATGACCCAGATAAAGCATAATTGGTATGACAGATAATCAAATACAACTTACATCCTCAACCCAGATGGTTGACTAAAAAATTAAATAGTGAAGAATCATTTATGGGAAGATAATGAATAGAAAAAAATATATATTTATTGAAATTCATACTTACTTTATGTCTATCGTTGACAACTACTAAATGTCTTAATCCCAAGGCTCGGAAGAGTTGGAATATTCTTGGAAATGAGGCTGACTGGAAAGATAAAACAACAGAACAATTATAAAATACTAGACTTTCTCAAGTAAAATCATACAGGTCAGATATAAGGTCACACAGGTGGTCATTATTTACAATAACAGGTAGCTAAACGGTTGTTAGGGCATGTTATGAGGAAGCCATGACATGTTTTGAAGACTGAACATTTAGAGAGACTTAGTATGATAGACCAATTTTTTTATATCATGGAAGCCCAGTGAATAGAGTGCAATTCAGTACAAAAACCTTAGCTATGCTTTGACCAACATAATTCTCTGAAGCCAAAAATGCCTTATTTCTCACTAGAGTTCCCATTCTACCTGGAAAATCCCAACCCAGAGGTAATAATATTCACAACTATTATTACCAATAGCCTAGATATGAAAAGCACAAATCTGAAGAAAAATGGTTCATCCATTTTTGAGAAAATTTTAAAAATTCAAAAGTTTATTCACAATGCACATCTGAACACTGCATGATGATTGATAGCAATTGATCACAATTTGTCAACTGGTTCACTCAATATTCCTCCCTTGTGTGCCCATAAGAGACAAGGACTACCAATGAAAAACAAAATTCCACTTTTCCCAAGGGAAAACCACTTGCAGTGGTCTAGTGGTAAAGCATTCAATTTGATTCCTGGAATGGGTCATACCAAAGACTTTAAAAAATAGTAGTGGCTGTTCCTTCACCAAGCCCCTGACTTATGAAATGAAAGTCACTGGTCTTTCAGATGAGACTTAACTGAGGTCCAGTGTTGCAGAAGGCTTGGCATGTAAAAGAACACTCATTGCATTGGCATCAGTCCATAGCACAGGCCAAAATTTGTAGCACTTCACATAAAGCTGGTGACATCACCATATAAGTTAAAAATTATTGGCAGGATGTGAAATAATAATTAAACAAAAAATCCCAATGGAAAAGAATCACATGTATGATGTATGAACACAGCACTTACCGTCATGTGACATAAACTTCAGCAGGAAAATTTAGTTTGTTAATTGGTCTTTCCATGTTGAATGACATTTCCATTGTTTTTTTTGGTTTTTTTTTTAAATTACTTCATGCATTCTTTAAAAGTACAAGAAACATGATATGCAAATTACTTTGTTAACCTTGAGAGCATAATACAGTCAATCACATCTGACCAAAATTCTAGAAGCATAAACAAATGTGACCATGCTTTTGGTTAAGCTATCCTCTGAAGTGTTGGAGACATACAATCAAATATGGATGTATAGAGTGGACAGGAAATTCTCAAACCTCATGGTAAGAGTCTAAAGGTCAGTCCTCTGGAAACATTCGGAATGTACAACCAGACTCTTTCCACTAGGTTAGAGATTTCCCTGTCCACCCATCATACCAGTTTAAGATTCTATTACTGTATACCTGATGTTGGCCCCTGGTTATTTTCGCCCTTTTACAACAGAACAAATATTCACTCCATCTTAAACTCGCCTTGAATCTCCAAAGTCACATGTGAATGCTTCAATTATCTGAATGAAAAATTTTGCTTTCATTTCAAATTCGCCCTCTCACCTAGGGGCAAATATTTCCAGGTATGCTGTAATCTAAATTAGGTACTCTGGTTATCTGGAGTCTTTTTATTGGATTTTAATGTATATCTACTCACATCTGTCACAGTGTAAGCTGCTGGATTCATGAATGGACTCAGATCTATGTGGAAATCTCTCTCATTGGGTGTAATATGTATTAGCTGTAACAAATAGATTTAAAACGTGACTGTCAATATAAAAGTAAAACTTTTACACTAAACATTACAAATCATTTTCAATTTTGCATTATGAAAAAAAAATCATTACAAATTGTTGATGCAGACAGACAGACAGTGGAACAGATCTACAGACAGAGAGAGAGGGATGGATGGACAGACAGACAGAGGGATGGATGGACAGACAGAGAGGGATGGATGGATGGACAGACAGAGAGGGATGGATGTACAGACAGACAGAGAGGGATGGATGGATGGACAGACAGAGAGGGATGGATGGATGGACAGACAGAGAGGGATGGATGTACAGACAGACAGAGAGGGATGGGTGGATGGACAGACAGAGAGGGATGGATGGATGGACAGACAGAGAGGGATGGACAGACAAACATCTGCTTTGCAATCTGGCCAAAAAGTCTTATGTCTGATCTGCATTAGAACTACAATCTTTCCACTAGCAAGGTGAACACTAAGTTTAAGTTATCGTAAGTAATGAGTATCTGGTTAAACAGTTGTTTTTCTCTTAAAGAGATATCCTTTCTGTCATGGAAATGGTTTACTAATTCACATGACACTTAGAATTTCCTGTCACATGTAGGTAATATCAGCATTAAAGTATTCAGAAAAGCAAATTATATATACTTACATGAACGGGCGTGAATCTTGGGTAGGCATCACGGAAATCTTTTGTCCGCAACTTGGCTCTTGTATCTAAAATGTCATCATTTTCTTCAAAAGCCTACAAAATAGTTGGAGTTTTTATGAAATATAGAAAGTACTTTTAGAATCCACATACTAACACATAAACACAGACAGACAGACAAAGAGACAGATACACGGAGAGATAGACAAAGACAGAGACAAGACATATTTCTATATCAATCATATATCCTATCTTTGTTTTGACATGTATTACTGAAATGAAAAAAAAGGATTATAAATGAAATGAATCCCGTTATAATTTAACTAACAAAGGACAATAACTCTGTAAATAAGAGAGCAATCAGCAAAAAAGATGAACTTGTAAAAGATATTGCCATACTAAATACTGGTACCAAGTATTGTAAATTATAAGAAACTGTAGAAGCTAAAGCACCAACAAAGCATAGGGCAATAACTCTGTAAATAAGGGAGCAATCAGAACAAAACATGAACTTTAGAGACAATTTTATCAAGTTATGTGAAATTATAAGAAGCTAGAATAGTGCACAGAAACAACAAAGGGGAATAACTCCATAAATAAGGAAGCACTCGGCATAAAACCTGAACTTTTCAGAGGCACTGTCATATTAAACATTTGTATCAAGTTTTGTATAATTTTTGTTGACATATAACATAGGTATATATAAGACAACCCTATATTCCCCTCCAAACTTTGTGAGGGGATAATAAAGAAACATCTTCAATGACTAGAACTCCCTGTCAGAAGCTTGTATACCTTCAGCTTTAGCAAAACTAAGAGTTGAGATCGCAGTATCATTCCTTCAAATGTTCCAAAAGTTTCAGCATTTCCTTCATGAGACTGCAAAAAACATTCAAAGGTTACAATGACATTTCTGTCAGTACATGCATCTATCTAAAAATCTGATAAAATGTGAAAAAGGCATATTTACTCATTTGGCCCAATTTATCAACTTATTCCAATCTCACTGAGATGAGTCAGAGGATTTATCTACAGTCATACTTGCATTAAAGGCCACCTCTGTGTAAAGGGCATCTTCCTATAAAGGCCATTCAAACATAACGTTTGTTAACTTTTTTTGTAATGAATAAACTTCTTTATAAAGGCCACCTGTCTATAACAGCCACTTTTGCCTGTTCCACCAAGATCTTTATAGACAAGTTTGACTGTAATACAAGAGTCGACCTCGCTCAGTCAGTAGCACGCTCAACTCTTGATCATGAGGTTGTGAGTTTGAGTCCCGTCGGCGGCAGGTTGGTTTCCTGTCTTTCGGATGAGAGAGTAAAAACCTAGGTCATGTGTCACCGTAGGTGTTGGCACGTTAAAGAACCCTCACTGCTCAATGGTCATAAGTGCTGAGCAGAGGCCAAAATTTGAAGCCTTTCACCGGCATTTGGTGATGTCTCCATATGAATGCAAGATTCTTGAGTGGGACATAAAACAACAGTAAACAAACAAAAAAATTGTAATACAAAGATCTGGATTACAATCAACCTGATTTAAAGGGGCATTAGCTGTGTTCACCCAAAAAATGATTTTGATTTTTTATTTTACTTTTACTACTTGTACTTGATGTACAATAACAAATAAGAGCTATACACAGGCATAAAAAATCATATGTTCCTATATATTTTGTGAACACAAGGTCGGGTTCAGTGTGATATTCATATACAAATAATAAGGATGAGTTTTTCAACTGCAAGTGAAAAAGTGCAAATCCCAGGTCTCAGAAACAATTTACACAAAATTTATAGGGACTTAAAATTGTTTATGCCTGTATATATCTCTTTTTTGTTATTGTATATCAATCTAAGTAATAAAAAACGGGAAAATGTTTTTTATAAAAAAAAACACAGGTAATGCCCCTTTAAATCAAATACATCTATCATTCTAACTTCTAAATAACTTGCTGACATGCTGTTAGGTGTCCAAGACCTCCGGGTCTGAGGAAAATAATTCACTTACTGTACAGGGGAAGTGGTGGTGTCAATATTCCCTATTTTCACACTTTTAATAAATATGGGAATGCAAGAAACAAGATAAAATTGAATAAATATTATATCATGGGCTCTCCTTGCAAAGCCTAATATTTGCATGCTGACTGCAATTCCCTTCATTGCAAGTATATAGGGCAATGTGTTGGATTTGTCAGTACACGCAGTCACGTGACCCAAGTGTTAACTGCTTTACATTTTACCATGTAGGAATGCATGAATGAATAATAGAATATCACATATTTACTTCTTATTTATTTAATCTTAAAAGTGTAAAAAACACAAGACTAAATCTACATCTGTAGCACACTGTACAACCTACAGCCCCATATCGCGATATATTTTGGTCATGTTATGATGTTATGACCAGAACCACAGACCACAAAAATGAAAGTTCGCTTCGTAGTTACAACAGAAAAAAAGAGAGGCCTAGTGCAACTTTTATCTCTGATAAACAGGTCGATTTGTTTGCCTTCACCAGATATTCCTATCAGAAACAATTCATCACTCGCATCGTGTGAAATAGGCCTACTTACATGTACATAAGTTATGTACCAATCAGTCATCATGGTTCCCAGCTGATTTGTAATGTCAAATAAAATGGCTACTTTCAGTTGTCTCCCTTCTAGTAAGTCACACTCAAACTTTCTATGGTATATCCCATTAATAGTATATCAGAATTCAAACACAAATTCGTTGTAAATACATTATACAGCATACTCTTGAGCGTGGCCATTTGCATTTTCAATTCTCTTCTGACACATTTAACCTTCTGGTTACCAAGCAGACGAATATTTTAAAATAATTTCAAAACAAATCTGACACTTATTCAAAATTTTCCAAATCACTTGTTTCTTTCAAAATGATATGAAAATAAGAAAATAAAACTTAATTCCATTTAGCATTTCCAGACAGACAAGGGGAACTTCTTCACGTCTCACACAGCTGTTTACCTGTTATGTCATATGAAAAACTCCCACTGCATAGCCAATTACATAGAATCAATTTCGTAATCAGCTGACTACAGATTGACAGAAAATAACCCCTGTACAGTACTATGTAAAAAAAGCTGTGGTTTTTTTTCAAAAAACTTTCTTTCCTTTTATACTACTTAGATTGAAATACAATAACAAAAAAAAGAAATACACAGACATAAAAATTCTTAAAGTCTTATATACTTTGTACATCAAGTACAAGTAGTAAAAGTACAAGAAATACACAGACATAAAAATTCTTAAAGTCTTATATACTTTGTACATCAAGTACAAGTAGTAAAAGTACAAGAAATACACAGACATAAAAATTCTTAAAGTCTTATATAGTACATCAAGTACAAGTAGTAAAAGTACAAGAAATACACAGACATAAAAATTCTTAAAGTCTTATATACTTTGTACATCAAGTACAAGTAGTAAAAGTACAAGAAATACACAGACATAAAAATTCTTAAAGTCTTATATACTTTGTACATCAAGTACAAGTAGTAAAAGTACAAGAAATACACAGACATAAAAATTCTTAAAGTCTTATATACTTTGTACACTAGTACAAGTATAAAAGTACAAGAAATACACAGACATAAAAATTCTTAAAGTCTTATATACTTTGTACATCAAGTACAAGTAGTAAAAGTACAAGAAATACACAGACATAAAAATTTTAAAGTCTTTTATACTTTGTACATCAAACAAGTAGTAAAAGTACAAGAAATACACAGACATAAAAATTCTTAAAGTCTTATATACTTTGTACATCAAGTACAAGTAGTAAAAGTACAAGAAATACACAGACATAAAAATTCTTAAAGTCTTATATACTTTGTACATCAAGTACAAGTAGTAAAAGTACAAGAAATTCAAATAATTGTTTTTGATACACACAGCTAATTACCCCATCAATAAGATCAATAATAAAGTACTAGTTGTCAATTTCTGTATTGACTGGTAATTATACTGGACGTGATTTAGATATTTACCTGTTCTATAAATGGATCAAAGTCTGTTACCACGGGAAAGCCGTTATGATTTTCTTGCTTTAGTATGTCAACTATCCTTCCCACTGACTCCACCTTTCTGAACACTGTTACCGGATGACTCATTACCTCTCTGCGTGATGAAACAATTAAAATTCTTACATAAACAACAACAAATGAGAATGATCAATAGTTCAATCTATTAATTTATTTTCTATTTCCTGAAAACATTTATTGTTTCCTATACACAACTTTAACTAAATTGTGTTGCAGATCTACAATTCTAAACGTTTTATCATATTACTTTTTTATTCAATTTAATTTTGTTAGTTAGGGGAGTGGACTAAGTACCAACTTTACCATATTCATAATATCTGTTGTTAAAGTAAAATAAAATCAAACTTTCATTTTTATTCTAAAAAATCTAAAATCATTTACTTCTATCAGCGGGGCTCAAACTTTCGCTGGCAAGAGGTCAAAGACTTCATAGTTTAACCCATTTACCCCTGAAGATGCATTTGGGACAGTCTAAATCATTGACTTACGGAAGAGTTCATTTTTTTCATGGATTGATGAGTTAAAGCATGATGCTCTCTCTAACAATTTGCCCACTGAACCCCACCACCCCCTCCAAACACCAAAAGAACCACTACAAGTTGTAAATACAACTTCAAAGAGAGACAATATTCTCCGACAATGTAAAATTATTTGAGATTAATTGAACCAAGTTAAAAACTCATATTGTATCATAATGTTGTCATAGTAACAAAAATACATACTTAGCCGAGACATTTGACATGATCTCTGATGGTTCCCAACCCAGAATTGGTACACCTTGGAGGTGAATGTGCATGTCATATATACCCTGTAACAAACGAAAACTCGGGTGAACCTTGAAATTGTAAAAATCTTTCAAATTAATGAGAATAACCTATACTAGAAAATGACTATTTCAAATTATTTTACTACCAAATAAGTTATTTCATTTTTCTAATTTGTCATTACAATTTAGATAATTAATATTTTACAAATAATCTCTTAGTTTGACATGAAACAAAAAATGAAGCATTCATTCAAACCTCATTAAAAACATCTCCAACCCATTTTGCCACCATTAGGACTATCATTATGGGTAGTACAAATGTTATATTTCCTGTAGCCTCGACGACGATAACCGTCAAACTTATCGTCATTCTAACAATTCCACCTGCAACAATAAAACAAACTTTTCAAGTGTATTTAGGTCAAACCTGTGTTAACCTGCAATACATGTAAATACTGCTACTAAAATGAAAATCAAAATTATAAATGTTTTATTCAGAAAACAGACAAGATATCAAAACCCAGAGGATTTAAGTTGTATCAAATTACCAATATTACATTGCAATAAAATTTAATGTCCTCCAATGGGAAGAACCAGTATGCAACAAACAGTTAAACACTCGAAATTTTACAAATTTTTGGCCACTTGGCCTTTATCAAGTGAATATTGTTGTCTTACACTTGATAAAGGCCAAGTGGCCGAAAATTTGTGAATTTAGTGTTTTACTTATAATACATTGGTTAGAACATTCGCTTCTCAATAATGCTGATTGGACAGTGGAGCACGTGGGATGGTATGGCAGTCACCAAATCCGGCAAATGCCAGTCTATTCCTGTCCTGGTAAGAACCTTTGTATGTAGACTACTATTACACTGATAAAGTATAAATATAATATGACCTTATTGTACTTACCCAACTGTGCTGCTGCTCCAATCATAGCATACTTATCGTATTTAACCCAGGACTGTAAAAAAATATCTAAACATTTTAGTCCTTAAAGAATGGGATGTATTTACTTAACCCAGGACTGTAAAATAAATATCTATAACATTTTAGTCCTTAAAGAATGGGATGTATTTACTAAACTCTGAACTGTAAAATAAATATCTGTAACATTTTAGTCCTTAAAGAATGGGATGTATTTACTAAACTCTGGACTGTAAAATAAATATCTGTAACATTTTAGTCCTTAAAGAATGGGATGTATTTACTAAACTCTGGACTGTAAAATAAATATCTGTAACATTTTAGTCCTTATTTACTAAACTCTGGACTGTAAAATAAATACCTGTAACATTTTAGTCTTCAAAGAATGGGATGTATTTACTTAACTCTGAACTGGAAAATAAATATCTTTAACATTTTAGTAGTTAAAGATTGGAATGTATTTACTTAAATCTGGGCTCTAAAATAAATATCTATAATATTTTAGTCATTAAGGAATAGGATGTATTTACATATATTTAACCCAAGACTGCAAAATAAATATCTGTATTGTTCAAGGACAAGTAAAACCAGTAGCCAGCTATGGTGTGATTTCATCTTTAATATGTACCATGGTAATATTTTTTTCCTTTTGTTTGAGAAAACTGACCAACAGCAGATGATTGATGTAAACAAATCTCATAAAACTGTGCTCTATACAGCCAAAATAGCATAATAGCCTGCTACTGGTCCTAGCGTGCTACTACCCTCAACTAGTAAAATATTAGCCATAAGAGATTGAGATGTAGTTACAAAAAATAGTATTTTTCAAAATGGAATGAAAACAAAACTGATCCAATTTCACCTGATGGAAAATAACAACTATAGTAAAACCTGCTATAGCGGCCACCTCTATATAAGGATTACCTATTTAAAAGGGCCATTTTTTCAAGTCCCTTGACGGCATACTTCAACTAAATTGAACCTGTGTATAAGGGTCACCTATTCATAAAGGTCAGTATTTTCTGGTCCCTTGGATGGCCCCTATATACAGGTTTCACTGTATGTAGAGACTTCTTTTTAAAGAAAATAAATCCAAAAATTGCATTTAAAAATTACCATTCCATGACTAATTATGAATTATATATTAAGTGTTATAAAAATGCATTCATAATTCAATGGAACAAATTTTAAAACCATATACCCGCATATGCACTATGTTTTTTTAACTCATTTTACATACCAGTTATACTACTAAATCTAGTCAGCTTGGCGAGGGGGCAGTAGTTACAAACTAACAAGAAATTAAGGAGACATGTAAGAAATAGGAAATACAATGTTTTTGTGTATCCCATTTTATCTAAATTGTACAGCATAAAAAACATGAATAATTTGTAATTCATGCAGAAGCATTTGTCAGAGAAATCAATTATTCAGCTCTATGTGTGAATTACAATAAGTGTACGCAAAAAAAAAGTTACATATTTTCTCTAACTTGATATTGGATAATATTTAGAAATACATTTATATACAAAAAACAACTAACTTTATATTGGGTAATATCTAGAAATACATTTATATACAAAAAACAACTAACTTATTTGATATTGGGTAATATTTAGAAATACATTTATATACAAAAAAACAACTAACTTGATATTGGGTAATATCTAGAAATACATTTATATACAAAAACAACTAACTTGATATTGGGTAATATCTAGAAATACATTTATATACAAAAAACAACTAACTTGATATTGGGTAATATCTAGAAATACATTTATATATGTAATAGACAATGGAAAATATGTTTTAATAAAACACATATATATAAAAAAAAAAAAAAGAAAAAAAATTTGCCAACTCATAGAATTGATCTCTGGGCCTCTGGATTGAGAGCCAGTCAAGTTGAGCCACTGAAAGCCATTTTAATTACATCCAAAGAAGCGGTCTGTCATGTCGACGTGTTTCCAGCGAATTCTAAATAATTATGTAAGTACTCCTTAATATTAAATTGGTGAATTTTGATATTGATTAGGAATGTTGAAATTTGATCATTTAGAGAGAATAACATAGATAAATTTAACAAAGACATCGAAAACTTAATTGGCTTCAAAAAATATACATGTAAATTTAGTATTTATTGTTTGAACAATTGTAACACTTTACACACAGAAAATAGTTGGAAATATTAATCAAACAATTGATGGTTTAACTAATATTGAAATGAGTTTTGATCACAGTTATTTTATTAATATTATGATTGAGTTGTATAGTGAGATGCATTCTGAATTACATTTTTATTCAGAACGACCATTATCTAAAGAAGTAAATTAGTCAGTCACCTGAATCTACTGTGTGCCCCTTACTTAGGGTAGGTTGATCAGTGATTATCATTTTGAATTTATTATTTTTGTTAATGATGATATATAAATTCATATCATGTTGTGTGATCATCATTTTTATAAAGGTTGCAATTATTTGATTGATTTGATATATTACTAATCAAATATAAATGTGACATAACGCTTTATTTCATAATAGTTCATTAATTGATCAAATGTAATTTTCAGTGTTTCATGTTATACTTTTTATACTTTTATATGTATATTGACATAAGCCCTACTTGTTGTAGGACCGTTGCCAATCATATCTACATGGCAATACATGGATACCAAAGAACATAGTGTGTTTGCTTGTTAGATATATAAAAACCCTAACTTGATATTGGGTAATGTTTAGAAATACATTTATATGCAAAAAACATTAACTTGATATTGGGTAATATATAAAAGTACATGTAGTATGGTATATACAAATAAAAACAAACATTTACATACCGCATTAGGAAAGAGGACATTTAGAAATATGCCAAATGCTCTGCCCCAGGCTGCTCCTACTAACAGGCCAGGTATGAAAAGTCCACTTGGCACGTAGAGACCATAGGTCCAACAGGCCAGCAGAAAGCAACACACACAGTACACAATTAATGTTGTTGGGTTGTATACTCCTGAAAATTATAAACAAGTAATCTTTGGACTTATTCTATGTCATCTGAAGCCCAATATTAGAGAGTGAGATGCTCATATCAATATGTATTGCCATTTTGTTGAATTCTTCTTGAAATAAACAAGTTTTTTTTTTCTTACAGAAATGCAAAAATTTTCTACTTTGATGTTTTCAAAGTCCAAAGGCCATAAAGGTACCCATCACATAAATAAAAGGCAACATACAAAGTTTTGTTGAAATCAGCAGAGAATAACTCTTTATTACATTTTTGATAGATAAAGATAATGATTTATCAATTAAATAAATTTATTTTTAATTGTTTTTTTTCACAATGTGAAAAATTACACTCCATGCAAATTCAATGAAAATTGTTATTGTCACTTGGCCAATCAAAATACTTTTAAAATTTTAAGACTACTTATTCTTATTTCATTAGAAATATTTTTTTTTCAAATGCAATAAATAGAATATTTGCCTCACACTCATGTTATATATCATTCCTCTGCCACACACAATGAAATAAAAATGTTATTCATCAATAATTGGCAAATATCTGAAGGAAATATCATAACTTATTATTTTGGTGTTTTCAAAGTCCCATAACTCTGGCAAATATTGGCCAGTGTTGATCATTATCATTGAGACATCATGGGTATAGAGCAACATGCAAAATTTTGTTGAAATCATCTTGATAAAAAACTTTAAAACTTACAAAGTCAGCTTTAAGAAAATTTTCTTTTTTCATAGTGTGTCGCATGAATTTAGGGACTATTTCAAAATTTTCCTGACATTATTGGAGAGAATATTCAAACATTGTACACAAGAAGTTCAGTGTCACCATAAAATAATTAGTTGTCACTAGATAATATACATTGTGTATTATACACAAGAATATCAATAAATCTCTGTATTGAATAATCAGCCTTGACTTATAAGTGGGTCACAGTAACATCAATCAAATGCTACAGTTCAATTAGGGGTCAAATTATATGTGGGACTGACTTGTAGGCAAGTATAAATAAATAATATGTTATATAACAGAAGCCCCAAAAAGAGACTAACAATGCCAATACAAGACACTGTACAAAGTGAAATCTAAGTGTTGTGCAGTTTTGCAGGCAACACAAAAGCATATTACACAGGTAAGCTACCTTTAGATCAGTTCTGTACATTATGTTTAAGATGTACAAACTACAGTTACAAGTCAAAATTATTTACCTTTTACGTCATGAAACAAGTGTTTGACGCTATCTTCTGGAGTTTGAAATAAAATGCTAGCTGTATTGCTGTATTCTCCATCATTACAAAAGAACTGGAAAATGAAATCAAAATTATCATTTAAAATAACTATCATTAAAATGTAGTGAAATGTCAACAAAGTTTGTGGTCCAGATCTTTTTTATTGTGCTACTTAAGTGTACTACGGATTCTCACACCCCGTGAACTCACACTCACTCACTCTATGTCTCTCTCTCTCTGTAAATCTTCACTTTTCAGTCTATATCAATAGGGGAACAACATGTAGGATTGTCAATGATGAATGATGTATTACAACAATACACATGACTGTCCGGGAAAGGCCAAAGTAACAAAAGTGCCACAAAGGGTGTACATATATTGTAGATGTTGAACAATGAATTGGATGTGTTACAATTTGCTTATTGCTTTTATCTGACATATCTGAAATGTTCTATTGTCTAAAATATCCAAAATGTTTTGCTGATCTTGAAGAATAGAATAAATGTAGACAAAATATTTCAATTATATTTTTGTTTTGCTTTTGAATTTTACAGGATTATATGATAAAAAGACACAGATTTATTCATTGACAATGTATCTGGAAATATCATCATCAATAGGTCAAATGCCACAAGTTTTGACCTTTCATTTGCAATCTGAACACACATAAGTGTTGGGGTAGCCAGTCAAAAGGTTTGTTACCTGGACTGAATTATCTGAGAGATCTGATCTCACTGGTCCACAGTTGTTGATAAAGTACAGAAAGACATAACTGACTGTTCCAGTAATGCCTGCCACCATCATTGCCTCCAGTACCTGCATCCATTTCTTGGTTATATATCTGTAATCAATATCATTGATACATTGTGATGCAGTGTACATGTATATTAAAATATGTTTAAAGATTCAACTGTGAAGAGTATAAAATTAATAAATCACAAAAACAAAAGCATTCAGGTTCACTGTATAGCCTCACATATAATTATTTAAATAGAAAATTCTGATAAAATGGTATCATTACCATGTAAACCTACACTGATAACATAGAGTAATCAAAGATTACACAGCTAACCTCACACAAAATATAATCCCCCTCCAATTCGTAGAGGTGGACTAGAGAGTTTGCAAATCTCAAAAATACTCCAGAATATTTAAATAAATTTGCATTGTGTATGTTTTGATATGTCTTACAGCCAGTCAAACTGCCATGTACAGCAGAACCTGCACCTAACCCTTCACAGAAATAATCTTTTTAAAGATACTGGTAAGTTGCTCTCATACAGATGGGTACCGATGTGAATAGTTTTACCTGTGTAATTTTTTAAAGTCATCTTAAACTGTTCTTATATTTTGATACTGTATGTTGACATACGCCACACTCAATTTTTTCAGTTACATGACGGGGGCCAGTTTTTTTTAAGGTGAGAACCCAGTTTTTATATACCTGAGAAGAGGCCACTGGCTTTCTGCAAATAAACTGGCAAACTTTCTCACAAAAATCAGCTGAGGTTCCTGCAGGGCTTGAACCTGCTCTGACCAGAAGTAAGAGACTTCATGGTTCAAAGTATGATGCTCTAACCAATCGGCCACGGAGGCCCCTCTAAGACTGGTAGTCTATCACAACATTGGTCTTACTTAAGTGTTTCACTATATTTCTACAATTACAAATCTGATCATTCAAATACACCTAAAATTATTTAAACCTAACCAGTAATTTGATGTTTGAGAGACAACCAAATATTTTCAAGTCAAATTCTAATAAGTTTTTCAAAACTTTATCAAGAATACTTCTAGACACTTATTGAGTTTTTAACTAACCTAGGACAAGTTCGTTCTGTTTCAGAAACTTATGTTTTAGGTATTAACCAACCAGATGACTTGTATAGATTTTGAGTTATTGTGTCATTTTAAAACTGTAATACATGTATTACTAAATACAGATAAAATTATTAACAATAATATCATCTATATCTTATTTAATTGTCAATTTCAATTTGAATAGTGTTTTACACCACACTCAACAATTTTTCAGTTATATGGTGGTGGCCACTTTTAATGGTGGAGTAGAGAACCTAGTTACAATGTACCTGGGAAGCTACCACTGCCCTTCCTCAAGTAAAGTGTCAAACTTTTTTCACAAATCTGAAATCAAAAACATACTCACTTTCGTCTGAATTTGGTCAATTTGTAGTTGATCTGGTTGAATAATGCTCCTAAAAGTCCCCCTGTTACAAAAATTAATTTCATGACATGAAAGTGACTTATGAAGTAAATAAAACAAAATATATTAAAATAAGTCAATATATACAGGTATTTATCAATTTATCAACTAAATCATATATTAAAGACCATACTTGATGATAAATATAAGTATCCATTTTATCAACAGTACCCCTAACTTAATGTGTACTTGCCAACTCTCCTGATTTACATAGGAGTCTCCCAATTTTGACCCTGTTTCCCAACCTCCTAATCATTATTTAAAAAAACCTTGTCTCACCTGATTTTTAATAATTCATCCCCAAAATGATAAAAGTCCCGAAATTTGAACAATGACACACAAGATTTCCACCTAACCAAACAAAACACCTGATTTAAAAAAAAAGTTTTATAGCCAATCTGGCCAAGGTTCATGAAATTTATCACTCTAATCTAGAGATGCTACCCTATGTTCTAAAGTTAAAGAGAATAGGTCTGATGAATTTTAAGAAAAAGTTTAAAATGTAGTTACCTGTATCACATGACATACCTGTATACTGACAGACAGCAATGGTAGGCAATAATAATATCACATGTACAAAGTTATTAAATGAAATATTCTTTGGCAAGCAGTTTGTCGTGTCATGATAAAAAGAAACTATCGGGTAAAATACAACATTATAAAACACAAAACCTATCCCAACTTCTGTAAGAGTTTATTATCTGTCTTTTGAGGGATATCAGATAAACAGACAATACACTTACCTACTACCCCCATCAGAATGAAAATGGGAATCTCAAATGCTGAATACTTCTTTGTCTACAAGAAAAAAAACATCTAAAATATTCAGAAAACTTATGTCAGGAAGGAACATTGTTAAGTCTACACATCAAAACCCTCGAAACGACAGATTTTCACATAATTCATTGTTCAGGTGACATGAAATCTGATTCCTTAAATGATGACTTTTCTTCACACATTAAACTGCAGGGCCCAGGGTCACCAAATTTATTCAATACTCAAGCTCAAATTTTATTTCATTAATTTGACCATATAATCGTTTGTAAAACTTTTGGGTTTGAGTAATCAGGAAACATTATTATTTTTGGCATTCAGATATAAATTTTCACACTTATGATTTTCCTGTAAACAATTAATTAATATGTTGAGTACGCACTCAAACAATTTCAGAAGTTTTTTTTTCAAATGAACAATAATTTTTATCATTATTTAGAACTGCATGCCATCAATATACATAAATATCCAGTAACAACATAAATTTTGTGTGTTTTACTTTAATATCGTAAAAAATTAGTTGAGCTTGAGTACTGAGTAAATTTGGTGACTTCCCAAAGTGTTTGTCATACATGTACATTAGACAGAGACTGGCAGGATACTATATATAATTATCTACTTCATTATAATATCTTCAGATTCTTGTAAAAATGTTCTCAACACAAAATGAAATAGTTATAAAGTGGAATTTGTCTTGACAGACCACCCTTTCTGCCAATAGGAACTTTCAAGTTAGCCAGGATTACTGTTATAATCCTGCTTTTATTATCGCCAGTTGCGTGATTCTAGAAGAATGTTCCTCAATGTTATTTCCAGTTTCGATAATATATAGATAGCCCCCATAGCACAATTGGTAAAAATGCACTGCAAGTGTTCGGAAGCTCCTGGGTTCGATTCCCGATCTGTCCGCACATTTTTCTCTGCCTGATACATTTCAGTAATTTGGGGTTCAATTCAATAACCCACTGTGGTATGTTTTAAGAGTCTATAATCTATAAATCATCATTAGAGGGTCCAAAAGAAGGGTTCAGGTCAGGTGTATTTACAATATTTGCACCATACACACATCCTTACATCCCTTCCCTTTGATATTTAACTCAGTGGAAAATCTGAAAGTCTAAGTCAACACAGCAATGTCCCATTATTAGCAAACTGAAATACAGCACCATTTTGGATTCTGTTAAAGGTTAGAAAAATGTACAAAACACACAATTCAAAATTGAATCTGCACACAGAACATCTTTCACACTACTGATACTTAAAAGTATCTTGAGTTTCAGACAGAATAATTTCAAATTACTCCAGATTTATGCTCTCTTTATTACATGACATCAGAGATTATACATTACTTTCACTTGATTGAAACTATTGCAAATTTGTACAGTGGATCCCTTACAATTGTATATTATTTCAATAAAAATATCACATAAACTTTATTGTGAATCACTTGAAATTGCCTGAATTCTCAATTATGAATCACATGAGATTGTTAAACTTCTCTATTGTGAATCACATGAGTGTGTAATTTCTCTATTGTGAATCACATGAGAGTGTGAATTCTCAATTGTGAATCACATAAGATTGTTTAACGTCTCTGTTGTGAATCACATAAGATTGTGTAATTTCTCTATTGTGAATCACATGAAATTGCCTGATTTTTCCATTGTGAATCACATGAGATCATTTAATATCTCTATAGTGAACCACATAAAAGTGTGTGATATCTCTATTGTGAATCGCATGAGATTGTGTAATTTCCCTTTTATGAATCATGAGATTGTTTAATTTCCCTTTTGTGAATCACATGAGATTGTTTAATTTTTCTGTTATGAAGCATGTGAGTTTCGGTATTTTCTCTACTGTGAATTGCTTGGAATTATACATTGTACTGTGATTCACTTGGGACAACGATCTGACGTTGATTCATTTGGGAATGTCACCTGTCTTTGTAACAAAACTAACTGTAAATATCTAGCCATACCACACCTACTACTACTTACCAAACTTCTTGTAAATAGTTCCACACATACAATTAATATTTTAGACATAACTTTAATTCAGCCATCTTGTCTATAGCATCGCCATGATATATATCATATGAACTTGTCAGCATTGTTTCAGGAAGCTCATGACATCATTCTTACTTTTTTTTATCAATTTATATTTCTAAATATCAAATTAAAGAGCATTCTTTATTTTACACAATTTAGGGTAACTCTAAAAATGATATTTAAAAATATATCTAGGTACAATAAATATATCAATTTCTGGGTGATTAAAGTGTCAATAAATTAAAAGCCACAGCAAAACAATATACAGTTACAGACAAACAGCAAAACAATATACTGTTACAAACAGTGCTAAATATACCACACATACACACAAGGTATACCTGTATAACCATGTCCTCAAGCTTATAAAAAAGGATAGAAATAATCAACATGCAAAGATAAAATGAATTTTGAAAATGCCTTTATCAATCATGCATATGAAAAGAATTTCATGTAAGCAACAAAATTCATCATCATCATCATCATCATCATCATCAAAAAATGAAAAAAGATGTAGGCTATCAGATTTGTATTCATTTTTCAAATTAAGTGAGATATACAAATTTGATTCTTGTTTTTTGAAAATCAAACTTATACTTTTGTATTTTTCCAATTATAAAATCTTTTTTGGTTCAAAAGTTGAAATGAAGGTTGAAATTGTGGACAGACAGATATCTTGACATAGTCCCCGAATCCCCACAAATGACTTTCCATTTTGAGGGTATAAATCAAGGTCAACATCAAACTGCGAAGTCAATGGATGCAGTTTGTTATAAATGTTATCAGCCATAAATGGAACAGACATATGAACTTGAGTGTTTATATCTGTTAACCCATCTTCCCCTGAAGAAAAATGGACTATCTTTAAATTAATGACACAGACCAGTCCATGTGTGTCTTAATAGGGTTGAACTGTATAAATGGATACATGTGACTACATTAGAAAAATATTCCTGGCTTTCAAAAGACTTCAATTCAGGTTTCATATTCAAGTTTTGAATTCTCAATTTCAGAAGTTTTATAATACACATTAAAATAAAATTTCTGCAAAGCACAAGTTCAAGCTCCACTGAAACCTAAGCTGGTTTTTGTGAGAAAGTTACCATTTTCTCTCTCCACCATTAAAACTGGCCGCCACCATATAACTGAGTGTGCCATAAAACATTATTCAAAATAAAAAAATTAAATCTAAATGACCTTGCTCTTATTGATTTAAAATGCAATGTGAGAAATATATAAACAAATGAAATCAAAATACTAAAATAAGTGAAAAATGCATAAACACTTCCCAAAACAATTACTACCAAAACAGAAAATATACAAAAAGTAATTTATAGATACACAATGGTCATTCTCTAATATTCATACGAAAATCTTCAAAAGCTTGAAATGAGAACTTACATCAAATGTTCCAAAGTTAAAGAGACCTGGAGAAGATAAATCCCACGGCTGATCTTTGACGTAACTTTGTACAATGTTTAGTGTGAATGTTGATATCATTGAAGCAAAAAACTGAAACAGAAAAAAAACCAATTGAGATGTAAAACTTTCAACATGATAAACAGTAGAAGTAAAAAATGTAGGAAAAGTAAGATAAGATGGCTTGCTTGGATAGAGTGTATATTTATGAACCATCAGTAACAACGTAAATTCATATCTTGCATTATTTCTTTTCATTGATCTGAATCATTAACAAACACACCTAACAATTTTGATAAATCACTGAGAATCTGTGTCCTGTATATCTGGAAATTTTCGATCCTGTTTAATTTTTGTTCTTAGATGAGAGAGTGAATTTAAAATGAAAGCGAACATTTCCAGCTACTGTAGATTATTTTTATTTCGCATATACCACATTTCACAAGGCTATCTTCCTATGTCTTTTCGTGAATATCTGAATTCACGTTTATAAACTAGAAAAACATTTGAATTCGCCATTTGTAAAGCCATTATGCAATGTAGACAATCACAAACATCCGGGTATATGCAATGACTAAGATCTCTGCAGAAAAGAAACAAAGTAAATCATCGTCCTCATGGACAGTGATACCAGCAAAATATTATTTAATCAACAAATACATTCTGTGAAATCGGAAGAAACTAAAATAAAGACATGGATGGATAAAAGAATGGGGGAGGACTAATGGATGATTAAAACATGTAAGCTGTAGAAGCAACATACATGCCTGTATACATCTTATTCGCAAAGAATTTAAATTCGCCTTTGAGGTGTCTCGCAGATTAACACAAAATTGAATTTCATGCGAAATTAAAGTCTTAATCTGCAGAAAATAAATGAAGTGATACCTCCACCAATGATACTATGGTGATTTAAGGAGAATTTAAGACAGGATGAATGTTTTCTGTCGTAAAAGGGCAAAAAAAATAACCAGGGGCAAAAAATTCCTGGTATACAGTAATATAATGGTCTGCAATCCGCTTAGCCTTAAATTACAGTAAAATAGTAGAATTTTACTGGTAGTATAAGTATAATAGTCAATAATCTTATTTGATTTTTTATAATTGTGTATTAAGCAGGTATTATGTTTATTGTACATTATTAGTACATTGTATGTTCTTTTGAGAGTGAATCCACATGCAAACAAGTCCATTTCTCAAATGTTTTCAGAATGGTAGCATAAATACCCTGGTACATACTTATACAAGAAATTATCATGAACAAGTGAATATTTCCTGGAACTTAAATTGAAAAGAAAATTTGTTTCAGAAGCAATCTCCTCATTACTCTTATATTAAATGTTACGGATACGGTAATAAGTCACTAAATTTAGCCACCAATTATCAATGGAAACTATATTGAAAGAACATGATAGACAACCTGTCAAAATATTCTATGTTGGGAAATTCAATTAATCATACATTAATTCAATCAAAACCACTTTTAAAGAGACTGCCTCTCTTACAAGACCTCTTCCCTTGGCTGATGGGGTGGTCTCTCAAGACAAGTTGTACTATATCTTACAATTCTCCATGTCAAAGCCTGATTCCAGAAACTAGCTCCTTCCTCCAAACTGAAGAGTACACCTCCTACTGGAGCACCAAATGCAGCTGATACTCCTGCTGCAGCACCTCCAGAGACAAAATCTCGCTTTTCTTTATCACTCCTAAAGAACTCAAACAGCTGAAATAACAGTTGTTACTTTTAATACATACATACAATGACAACTAAAGACAAAAATGTATGACTTGAAGGTCTCGCAGTTTTTAGCAAATAAAAGAATTAAGTTTTTAAGATTTAAGATTTCCATTCATATCAGAGCACATTTATTTTTCTAGTTTCATTCTGCTATAAATTTCTTTAGATTCTGTTTCCATTCATTCAATCGCATTTCCCTTTTTTGTATAAAACACTGTGCACATGAAAAGGGCATGTACATAGGTTCAACAGATTTAAAAACTAATGTGACAATCATGGATTGCAAAGCTATTTGACAGTTACAAGTTTTCATCTAAATAACACTTCAAGTTTACAGTACAAAAGTGAACACACTTCTATGGACTCTCAATATTGCAGATATTTTATGTTTCCATGACTAGTTCAACATAATATTATCACAGCTAGAACAAACACTTTCAATGAGCAAATAATCTACAGACAATCCATTTTCTTTCTGTAAATTGTTAGTTATGAACTGTAATGGCTGGACTTTTGCTATTGCAAATACAATAAAACTTGCATTAAAGGCCACCTCTGTATAAAGGGCACCTGCGTAGAAAGTCCATTCAAGCATGATTTTTTTGAGCTTATTCATAAAGAATAATTCTCTTTATAAAGGTCATCTGTCAATAATGGCAACTTTTGCCTGTTCCCTTGTCAGAGTGGCCTTAATAGACAAGATTGACTGTAGACACATGTCACACCTATCATGAGACTAGCTTACCTTAAAATCTAGGTTCAAGGAGTTGGACTTTCCTTGGGAAATACCGGCAGCAATGACGGCTCCAGAGTGAATCATTGGGCCTTCCTGAAATTAATATGTAATATGTGTGAATAAATATAAATTGATGCTGTATATACCCGACGTTATTTTGATATTAAATGCGTTCTATTCATGCATATCTGCGGTTCTTAAAATCAAATCATCACACAATAGATATTCCATCAATTTCTTTTAATAGTACATCATTTTGACTCTCCTACATACATTTGTAAGACAAGTGAACATACTTTCAGCAACTACTGGTTTGTTGTCAAAAATATGTGTTTGCATTAAACACACTACAAATTTTGGGTAAACATATACATTTTCAATGCAAATTAGATCAAATACCTTCCCAACATAGAGTCCGCCACCTACGGCACATATGACACCGACCACTTTACATATGATGGTTTTTAGTCTCACCACATGTGGTACCTTTACACCATTCAGAAAGCATTTTATCTGAGGAATGCCACTCCCTGCTGCCACAGGCTGCACAAAAGTAAACAATATAAGATATATAAGGCTTGTACGCAATTTAGGTTTTCATAAATATAATATACATTCACACAAATAATTCAAGTACACAATTACGCCTCTACTTTGTTAGATTCATATGTTTGATATTTTCATCCTTAAGTACTGACATGGAATAGTTATTTCTTTTGTTATGACTAGTGTATTATGACCTGAAAGATTGAATGGATCAATTTAACATCTTATAAGCCATATCAAACAGCAGATAGAGTAATAAATGACACAATGGCCATATTGGTTTAATGATATATATATATCTACCACTGTTCCGGAGGATTAAATGAAAGAGAAGTCAGTTGGTAACAAATACTGTAACATTATGTAGTTAGGTAGAGTTAAAACTTAGTAAAAACAAAAATTCAAAGGACCTTTATCACAGCTCCAGTCAACATAGGATAGAACACTGGAATTCAGGTGCTAAATGTGAGGAATTTAATCTGTTGCAGAATGTCGATGGTCCTTTCTCAGTTACATTGTAACTGGGTTTTCTCCCCACAATTAAAAACTGGCTGCCACCATATAATTGAGAAACTTTTGAGTGTGGCACAAAACAACATTAAAACAATTATTAGGTCAAGTCATGTTATTTTTGCAAATGTGCTTTATTTAGGAAGAGGGAAAATATCCAATGAAAGGTATTCAAATAAATTTCACTGCCCTATCTAAAGAACCTATTTTAATATTTCTCTCATGTTTTTAAATTACTACTTCATGTTGCCATGGAAAACATACCTCTATGAATGCAGTGAGTAAAGAGCCAAAGAAGACTAGAGCACAGTTTATTGCTATCCAGATCATGAAAGGATACTCTAGGCAAGACTCCTCCACGCATTGGTCTATATCTGTGTAGCGTTAAGGTGAGCAAATGCAAGTAATATAATAAAAAAATAAACATGTAGGATTTCAATAAAAATGTCAGTATCGTGATTTACAGTTGAAAATAGTCTCACTTCTAACTGAAGATATCTCTTTCTCATTCCATAATGGACACATTTATTTCCTTTGACATATTTCACTGTTGCTGACATGTCACTTTCTCACTGAAGACACTCATTACCCATTAAAGATTTGCTTTATTTTATGGATTATTGAACCTAGTAGCTTTCTAAATGTGGTCAACCTGATTGAACCTGAAATAAAAGATTATATTTCTGGAATGACTACGGTACATTTAGAAAGCTACTAGGTTCAATAATCCATGAAATAAATACTCTCACTGTAAAATTAACAGCTGTACTGACATACCACAAAATCTACCATAAAGAGGTGGTCTGTATTGATAGGTTGTCTTTTAAAAGAGGCAATACTGCAAAGAATCATTTAAGTTGATGATTTTCTAACTGAAGTCCTTCAAAGTCGGTGAATTTTTATGACTGTGATCATGTTTGGAATAAATCGTGTTGTGTAACTTATGAGAGAAAGACTCAGTTTCAGTGTTTATGTTAATAACAAAACAATAACAAAAAACATGATGTCATGCATACTGTAACGTCATACAAACAATAACGTCATACAAACAATATATATAGGAGCGTAATTCCACAACAGATCATATAGGTTTTGTTATACCACAAACAGCTGATATGGAAAAAAATTAATACAATGCAATAACACAGAGATTGTAAATAAAGGTCTGATATACATTGATTACATTAATTGTCTGTGAATTTAATTTTACATGTATGGCTTTGATATTAATGCCGGTTATTGTGAAAGGATACATTTTTTGACAATACTAAATTTAAAATCTGTTGTCTTGACTACTAAGACATCAATCAAGCATGCCACTAAGCCTGTTAACACACCCACAAAAAACATCACAAGCCATCGTAGGAATTCAATTCTGACAACTTCCTGTAAAAAGAAAAAATTTCCTGTAATACATATACAACGAAGTGAATTTACCAAAGCATAAAATAAATGTCAAAAGTAATGAAAATAAATGCATGAAAATTTCAAATACTTGTCATCTGCTCTTACTAAAATTTATAAACGCATTTTGTTTTGAATGTTAATGGACGTACAGTAATACCTGTCTTGAAAGACCACTTTCATGAAAGACAACCTGTCTTTTGAGACTACATTCTAGCCTTCTAAAAACCACTTGGTCAAACAATCCATTAGATAAAATCTCTTTTGAGAGACCATCTGCTTTGAAATACCTCTTTTCAGTGACAGATTGGGTGTCTTTCAATACAGGTTCCACTCGGCATTGTATTAGTTATTCCAAAGCTAAAACATGCCAAGGAATATCAAGACTTTACATGTCATGACAAAGACAAAGGCACATTATAAAACATCAATTGACACTGCAACTGAATAAATATATCTCTATTATGCTTTTTTTTTGTTAATTTGATTCTCTGTGATACACTTATCTTAAAGCACAAATGCACCTGAAACCAACAAAATGTTAAGCTGTATATCTGATATAGCAAGGTTTTAAAACCAACAAAATGTTAAGTACATATGGTACAGTGTATTTTTCAGATACATGTATTATTAGAGGCTTCAGAAATTCCTATATCAACGGGTGTCCACCTGATTCAGGTATCCTGAACTATCAAGTAACTGATCAGATTATTCAGATTCAACAGATATAATATACAATCATGAGGGACTGTATATAAACACTACTGACACAGTATTTTGTGTAATGGCATGCAAGTTCAGTCACAACGCGTATATACCTTCATTGATTTCTTCCTTTGCTCTTCCTGGTGTAACTCATTTTCAACAACATCATAATTCAGACTCTGAAAAACAAAAAGGTAGTGTAACAAGTAATTACCAGTAAACCATGTCTGAGCTTAAATGAAAAAAATTAAAGAATATAATATACAAAACTACATGATACAAAAATGTTACTGGTGAATTACCTGAAGCTGTTGAACATAACTACATCTACTGTAAAAAATACAAATAACTAAAAACATATAATACTGCATTTTTTGTGTGAGGTTACATGTATATACTGTATCATGTTTACCTGGAAATTTTTGCCCTGCTTATTTTCACCTTTCGGGACAGAAAACATATTTGCCCAGTCTTAAATTCTCCCTAAATTATCCTAGTCATGTGGATGGCATGATGCCCATGCTTCAAATACTTAGCTTTTAATTTTCACTTACATTTTAAATTTGCTGTTTCATCTATGGACAAAAATGACACAAAAATTAAACTGGGGTGAAAATTTCCAGGTATACAATAGTTTACACCCAAAAAAAAATCACAAACGTGAAACTGCGATTACAACAAATGTAAAGAATGACTTTTTTTTTAGTATTTTTTAATATTTTATGACAGGACATATGATAAGTAAATACAAACACCAGTTAATAACATTCTCCATAGACCAGTATTCTAAATGAATTTACATAGCTACAATGTACATAATTACATATATACTTCAAAAATTCTCTAGTGATGAAATTGACCTTGATTTACCTCATAAGCTCCAGACAGAAAATTCTGATCTGAGATCTTCGGGGAATTTCCCTGTTCATCTCCCGATAGTTGTTGTATTTCTTCTTCATCATCAGAGTTTTTGTTGACCTGTATATTACCATTACAAAAACATTTAGATATTGTGTAAATACAAGAACATAAAATAGAAGTTTCAATACCCATTCATCTTACATGTACATAAAACAATGGCTCTGCAGTTTGAATAAATGTGTGACTGATAATATGCATATTTTGGTATGTAAATACATGTACTGTATTTGACCCAATAAACTCATATAACCCTATATGTGCACCTTGCTATTGTTCAGATTTTCTCATTTTCTAAACACAATCAAGTATCATTTCTAGCTGGTTGATGAGGAAATGTGGACCAGAAAAAACAAAAGTAACAGTTGATCTCTTGCCCCACAGCAACAGAAGAATGTTGATAGGTGTCCTCGGTAACAATTTTACTACTGTGCCTTATAAAAAATTAACTGTTTTATGTCAAGCTGTCTACTAATTGGTCCTAATAAGCACCTACCCCTTTTTCCTATTTTTGTAGCACCCTAGGCACTTATTGGTTTAAATATTATAAATTATATTTCAACTGTATTGGCAATTTGGCAGCTTAGAGCCCATGTATGGACATGTATGTAGCACATCTATTCTCTCACAGATACATGTACTTTTAAAAATAGTAAATCAACAACATGTATGTACATTTAACTCCAGCTAAAATGAATGTTCGAATATTCACAAATGAATCTAAATGGCAATTGACAAATATTGATTATAAAATCACAATTTAAATATTCTGTCCCATGACTAGTACATGTTTATGCAGTGTATACATACATGTACATCTACTTCAACTTTTTACTGACAACCTTTGACGTATCAAAGTTTATTTTTCATGAAAGTGAACTACACATGGCTTTGAGTCTTAAAAAAAATTAAATATCGAGCATCAGTATGGGTGTAGGTTAAGAGAGCTGTTCTGAATGACTCAACAGAATGGCTCATCACAGTGCTCAGTGGAAGACTGTATCAGATTTGAATTGATGTCTAATATAATTTGAGTTCTGCATGGTGGTATTTGGTAACAGGATGTGTGCATGTTTTGTGATTGTCTGATAGGTGGAATTAATCTGTCTGTTTATTGTGATGTCAGATGGAAATTAGTTCATATGTACATGTGTACAATGCAGCCAGCATCACTTTGCATCACTTAAGGATAAGCTGGGTAGCTTGCTTGCTTTGGCCTGATTTAACAAAAATGTAAATAGAGAATTTGTTGGCAACAGTTGATTTACCACAAATTTTGACCTGTTATAAAGTAGTTTACAAAATCATTTTTTAAATTTAGTCAAGTAAATATAAATCAATACTTACAATACATGTGGTGTATATCATTTTATGATTAAATTTCCATTACATCAAGTATACAATGTAAGTATGTAGGAAGAAAATGCACATTAAAACTTAGAGCCAAGTTTTATAGCTGAAACTCTGTGAATTACATGAAGAAAACAATGAAACAATGGTTGTGCATAGCCTCCCCCGTGGAAATATGTAATGTTTGCAAGTAAATAAGTAGTTAAGCATTATGATGTGTAGTTCATTTACTTGTGAAGTTGAGTCATACATAATGATTGTATGCCAATGACCTCTAGATGGGGAAGTACTACAACAAGTACAATGTACCGGTATACAGAATGTACTGATGAAGATTGAGGGGAATTAAAAGACTTACATATGCAAGTGGTTCAACATCAATGCAATCAACTGTGTAAGTGTATTTTTAATGTCATTGTTGTTTCTGTCATCTCCACCATATTATGATAAAGTGGAACCTGTCCTGAGATACCACCCTGTTGGCCACCGAAATGTGGTTTCTTGAGACAGGTGGTCTTTCAAGACAGGTTCTACTTCATTATAATCACTAATATAAGCACTATCATCAAGATTTTAATTCACATGTATACAGAAGACACATGAACTAAAATGGTACATACATGTACATTTACATTGTAGATAGATCAACTTCTTCATAACAAGAATCATCCTACTGTTATCAGTGTTATGTTTCGGAGTAGTTTCACATGCGCAGATATGATTATGATTTCTGGTTTAATCCACACTGAACAATTTTTTACTTCTATGGCCTACTGGTAAATTTTCCTACAAAAATCAGCTTAGGTTCCAGTGGGACACAAAACTGTGTTGACCAATACATGCAGTGTAAAGAAAATAGTCATAGAGAAGATCTGAGGATGCAGTCAGATCTAGAGCTAAGCTCACACAGATTCCTCATTAAGATAACACATGTACACACACACACACACACACACACACACACACACACACACACACACACACACACACACACACACACACACACACACACACACACACACACACACACACACACACACATATATATATATATATATATATATATGTGTGTGTGTGTGTGTGTGTGTGTGTGTGTGTGTGTGTGTGTGTGTGTGTGTGTGTGTGTGTGAACATTGCACATAGATAGATATATTGCTGTTTTTTTTAATTCTTTGTCTGTAGCAACGGATCACCGAAGCAACTACTGATACATATATGAGGTGAATACTGTGAGTTTCCATTTACAACTAATCGAAAAACAACCTCATTAAATTTCAAAGTTATACAATACATGTACATGTAGTCAGATTTGTATTTGAGAAACTGCAGATTCTAAGACAAATAGATAATTTTCTTCATACATGTAGTAGCCTACTTCCTAAAGCTTATTCTAATACTAGTAAGACAATCTTTTCGGCTAACCTTAATCATGTTATTTCACATCATTTACTGATGTATTGGGTCAAAATTATATTCTCTAAATTCAAAGACATAAGTGGTTGACAGATAATAGATCTACATGGTACATAGGTTGATGTTATTCGTCAACCATTACAGGTAGGTCATCCACCAGAATGTGTTACGCCTACTTATTTCCGGTGACGCCTATATTGGAACTCTTCTGTTAAAACAGAGACTACAGAGGTGATCCGACATCGGTTACACCCGTTAAATCCGGAGTATTTATTGCGATTAATATCGATAAATATGCAAGCCGGACATTAAATCTTTTCCCAATCTCACAACTCATATACACACTGTAAAAATGGGAAATCGCTGATGAAAATATGCAGAAATTATAAACAATTCCACAGGATAAATACACAAGCGCAGAATAGAAATGATTAGGTCATGAATATGAATGAGAATGAATATGCATTAATCTAATAACGTTAGAAATAACAAATATCAACCGACAGGTGTAGGCTATAAGAAATCAGAATTATTTGTATAGTCATAAAATGTACGTGTGTGTAAATACCCTAAAGATGGAAAAATTCGAAAATAAGATTTACATCATATATCATTTTAAGGAAAATATGTCAATATCCAGGTGCATTAATCTATGCAGATTTAACAGGTCCTATATTAAAATGTCAACCACCAGATGTAGTTTTGGATTATAGCCTATAGGCCTCCACAGAAATTTATTTTTGATTTTATATGTGAACCACCAGGTGTTTGTAATAACACTGAGGTTGATAAACTCTATTTATTATGAATATACAGTGTAGGCATGTCATCCGCACATGTAGTTCTACTTTATAGGCCCCTCTAGAATAACTATATTTACGTGTCAATCATATATTCTTCACGATATGGAATGTCAACCACCAGACGTAGTTCTACAGTATAGTCCTCTATAGATTACCTGTCTTTAGATGTCAACCACCAGGTGTAATCCTATATCTAGATGTCAACCATCAGGTGTAGTTCTACAGTGTAGGCCTCTGTAGATTACCTATATTTACATGTCAACCATCAGGTGTAGTTCTACAGTGTAGGCCTCTGTAGATTACCTATATTTACATGTCAACCATCAGGTGTAGTTCTACAGTGTAGGCCTCTGTAGATTACCTATATTTACATGTCAACCATCAGGTGTAGTTCTACAGTATAGGCCCCTCTAGAGTACCTATATTTACATGTCAACCACCAGGTGTAGTCCTATATTTAGATGTCAACCATCAGGTGTAGTTCTACAGTATAAACCCCTCTAAAATACCTATATTTACATGTCAACCACCAGGTATATTCTAAAATCTGGATGTCAACCATCAGGTGTAGTTATACAGTATAGGCCTCTCTAGATTACTTATCTTTAGATGTCAACTATTAGGTGTAGGTAATAGCAATAAGGGAGTTAACTCCAATATATTCTTCAATATATATGCATGTCAACCACCAAGTGTAGTACTATACAATAGACTTCTCTAGAATACCTATATCTAGATGTCAACCAGGTCTCTAGATTACCTATCTTCAGATATCAACCACTAGATGTTGTTCTATATCTAGATGTCAACCACCTGATGTATGTAATAGCAATAAGGGAGACAAATCCAATATATTCTTCACTATAAGCATGTCAACCACCAGTGAAGTACTATATTATAGACCTCTCTAGAATACCTATATCAGATGTTAACCATCAGGTGTAGGTAATAGCAATAAGGGAGATAACTCTAATATATTCCTTGTGGTATATATGCATGTCAACTCATCATATGAAGTACTACTATATTATAGACCTCTCTAGAATACCTTTATCTAGATGTGTAGTTTTATGTCTAAATGTCAACCACTAGGCATAGTCCTACATCTAGATGACAACCACCAGATGTAGTTCTGCATCATTGACCCTCATCAATACCTATATCTAGATGTCAACCACCAGATGTGGTCTTATATTTAGTTATCAAACACCTATAGTTTCTAGTTGGCATCTCGATATAGGTATTCTACAGGGGCCTATAATGTAATACTACACCTGGTGTTTGACATCACATGTATATAGTGAAGAATATATTTGAGTTATCTCCGTTATTACTATAACTTGCACATCGTGGTTGACATCTAGATATTTGTATTTTATAGAGGACCTATAATAATAAAACTACACCTGGTGGTTGACATCTAGATATTTGTATTTTACAGTGGCTTATAATATAGAACTACACCTGGTGGTTGATATCTAGATATAGGTATTCTAGAGAGGCCTATAATGTAGTACCACACATTATGTTAACATGTATATAGTGAAAAAATATATTGGAGTTATCTGCCCCATTGCTATAACCTACACCTGGTGGTTGACATCTATGTATAGGTATTCTAGAGGGGCTAATAATGTAGTACTACACATGATGGTTAACATGTATAGAATGAAAAATATATTGGAGTTATCTCCCTTATTGCTACTACCTACACCTGGTGGTTGACATCTAGATATAGGTATTCTAGAGGGGCCTATAATGTAGTACTACACCTGGTGGTTGACATCTAGATATAGAACAAAACCTGGTGGTTGAATTCTCTATATAGGTATTCTAGAGGGGCCTATAATGTAGTACTACACCTGGTGGTTGACATCTAGATATAGAACAAAACCTGGTGGTTGACATCTCTATAGGTATTCTAGAGGGGCCTATAATGTTGTACTACATCTGATGGTGAACATGTATATACGGGTAGTGAAGAATATATTTGAGTTATCTCCCTTCCTGCTAACCTACATCTGGTGGTTGACATCTAGATATATGTTTTTTAGAGGGACAATAATGCATAACTACACCTGGTGGTTGACATCTAGATAAAAGACTATACATGGTGGATGACATCTAGATATAGGTATTCTAGTGGTGCCTATATAAGAACTACACTTGATGGTTGATTTCTAGGTGGAGCTATTCTATAGGGGCCTAATATGTAGTACTACACCTGGTGGTTGACATGTATTTAGTGAAGAATATACGGTATTGGAATTATCTCCCTTTTTGATATTGCCTGCACTTGATGGTTGATATCTAGATATAGGTATTCTAGAGGGGCCTATAATGTAGTACTACACCTTGTGATTGACATGTATTTAGTGAAGAATGTATTGGAATTATCTCCCTTCCTTCTATAACCTACATCTGGTGGTTGACATCTAGATATATGTATTGTAGAGGGCCAATAATGCATAACTACACCTGGTGGTTGACATCTAGATAAAAGACTACATATGGTGGATGACATCTAGATATAGGTATATACATGTAGTAATGAATATTGGAATTATCGTCCTCATTGCTATTTCCTACATCTTGTGGTTGATATCTATAGTATAGTAGTACACCTGGTGGTTGACATGTACATGAATATAGTGGAGAATATATTTGACTTATCTCTCTTCTTGCTATAAGCTACACCTGGTGGTTGACATCTAGATAAAAGACTACACATGGTGGATGGCATCTAGATATAGGTATTTTAGTAGTGCCTATAATGTAGAACTACACTTGATGGTTGATTTCTAGGTGGAGCTATTCTATAGGGGCCTATAATGTAGTACTACACCTGGTGGTTGACATGTATTTAGTGAAGAAAGAATATATTGGAATTATCTCCCTTTGCTATTGCCTACACCTGGTGGTTGACATCTAGATATAGGTATTCTAGAGAGGCCTATAACACAGAACTACACCTGGTGGTTTACATCTAGATATAGAACAAAACATGATATAAGTATTCTAGAGGGGTCAATAATGTAGAACAACACCTAATGGTTAACATGTATATAGTGCAAAATATATTGGAGTGATCTGCCTCATTGCTATAACCTACACCTGGTGGTTGACATCTATATTTGGTATTCTAGAGGGGGCTATAATGTAGTACTACACCTGGTGGTTGACATGTATATAGTGAAGAATGTATTTGAGTTCTCTCCCTTATTGCTATTACCTACACCGGGTGGTTGACATCTATATATAGGTATTCTATAGAGACCTATAACACAGAACTACACCTGGTGGTTGACATCTATATTAGGTATTCTAGAGGGGACTATAATGTAGTACTACACCTGGTGGTTGACATGAATATAGTGAAGAATGTATTTGAGTTCTCTCCCATATTGCTGTTACCTACACCTGGTGGTTGACATCTCAATATAGGTATTCTAGAGGGACCTATAATGTAATTATACACCTGATGGTTAACATCTATATAGTGAAGAATATATTGGAGTTATCTGCTGTATTGGTATTACCTACACCTGGTGGTTGATGTCTAGATATAGGTATCATAGAGGTACCTATAATGTAGAACTACACCTGGTGGTTCACATCTCAATATAGGTATTCTAGAGGGGACTATAATGTAATTATACACCTGATTGTTAACATATATTTAGTGATGAATATATTGGAATTATCTTCCATTTTGCTATTACCTACACCTGGTGGTTGACATCTCAATAAAGGTATTCTAGAGGGGGCTATAATGTAGTACTACACCTGGTGGTTGGCATGTATATAGTGAAGAATGTATTTGAGTTCTCTCCCTTATTGCTATTACCTACACCTGGTGGTTGACGTCTAGATATAGGCATTATAGAGGTGCCAATAATGTACAACTACACTTGATAGTTGATATCTAGATATAGGTATTATAGAGGGGCCTATAATGTAGTACTACACCTGGTGGTTGGCATGTATATAGTGAAGCATGTATTTGAGTTCTCTCCCTTATTGCTATTACCTACACCTAGTGGTTGACGTCTAGATATATGTATTTTAGAGGGGCCTATATACAGAACTACACCTGGTGATTCCTGCTATAACTTAAACCTGGTGATTGACAACTAGATATATGTATTTTAGAGGGCCAATAATGTATAACTACACTTGCTTGTTGACATCTAGATAAAAGACTACACATGATGGATGACATCTAGATATAGGTATTCTAGTGGTGCCTATATTGTAGAACTACACTTGATGGTTGATATCTAGGTAAAGATATTCTAAAGGGGGCTATAATGTAGTACTACACCTGGTGGTTGACATGCATATAGTGAAGATTGTATTTGAGTTCTCTCTCGTATTGCTATTACCTACACCTGGTGGTTGACATCTCAATATAGGTATTCTAGAGGGGGCTATATCACAGAACTACACCTGGTGGTTTACATCTAGATATAGAACAAAACATGGTGGTTGACATCTAGATATAGGTATTCTAGAGAGGTCAATAATGTAGTACCACACCTAATGGTTAAAAAATGTATATAGTGCAAAATATTTTGGAGTTATCTTATTGCTTTAACCTACACCTGGTGGTTGACATCTATATTTTTCTAGAGAGACCTATAACACAGAACTACACCTGGTGGTTGACATCTATATTAGGTATTCTAGAGGGGGCTATAATGTAGTACTACACCTGGTGGTTGATATGTATTTAGTGAAGAATATATTGGAATTATCTTCCTTTTTGCTATTGCCTACACCTGGTGGTTGACATCTAGATATAGGTATTCTAGAGAGGCCTATAACACAGAACTACTCCTGGTGGTTGACATCTATATTAGGTATTCTAGAGGGGGCTATAATGTAGTACTACACCTGGTGGTTGGCATGTATATAGTGAAGAATGTATTTGAGTTCTCTCCCTTATTGCTATTACCTACAACTGGTGGTTGACGTCTAGATATAGGCATTATAGAGGTGCCTATGATGAACATCTACACTTTATAGTTGATATCTAGATATAGGTATTATAGAGGGGCCTATAATGTAGTACTACACCTGGTGGTTGGCATGTATATAGTGAAAATGTATTTGAGTTTTACCGTATTGCTATTACCTACACCTGGTGTAGAGAGGCCTATAACACAGAACTACTCCTGTTGGTTGACATCTATTTTATAGAACAAAACCTGGTGGTTGACATCTAGATTATATGTATTCTATACCTATAATGTAATACTTTTTGATGGTTTACATTTGCCTATATCTCCCTTATTACTATTACCTGCATTTGGTGGTTGACATCTAAACATTGGTATTCTACACGGGGCTATAATGTAGAACTACACCTGGTGGTTGACATGTATATATTGAAAAATATATTATTCATTATATCTTACCTTATGCCTACATATGCATACCATACTATCCCTGACAGATTTTTCACAATTGGGAAAATAAAAATTTGTATGTCTTTGCATTACTACAAAATATTATTTGTTATAGTACACCAATGTAAGAATTTTTTTTTAATTTTTATTTTATTTTTCATTTTTAAAAAATAATAATACACATGTATATATGAAAAAGTATAACTGTGTGTTCAAAGGCTTGTATAGCAACTGTTCTGAAAACGGTTAGTTCAAAAGTGATGCATAATTGTTAGAGAAATGGAATTGACCAACAACGGAGAAGAGAATTCTAAAACCATAAAAGGAACATCTCAGCCCATTACAAGCTCAGCCAAAAATCAATCTCTGCCCATATTTCTCTCAGCCCATAACAAGATCAGCTAATGTTAAAGTCTGGTTACCGACTTACGGCTCAGTAAAACCAAGAAGAAATTTCAAAATTTTATTTATGGAATATTGAGGTCTATTAAGAAAAACTAAGAAAATAAAATTTTCTAGTATTTTACGCCAAAATTATACTTTTGAAAATCAACAAACATGCATATATGTATACTTCTTGAAAGAAACAAGATGTGTTTTTGAAACACTGATAACCGATCGGCAACAAAATCTCATAATTATAGCTCAAATTTTTAAGTAGGCCAATTTCAAGGAACCAATGTCTGTGAAAAAAAGTTTATCTCCTCTTTGTGTTTCATTTGTATCCCAAATGTTGGATTTTTTTTAAAAATATTATTTAAGGTGATTTTTCCCAAAACGGATAAGCAATGCATGTTAGCTTACTGATGGATACACGGAAATCGTTGTAGCCACGTACCAACAAATGACGGCAAATATAAAAAAAAAAAAAATTATCCATATACATTTTTTAAAAAGAACGAGTACATGTAATTTGGATTTTTAGAAATATTTTTGGTCTATATTTTTATGGAAATATCAAATGTTTAATTTGAGCAAAATCATAATATTTCACGATATCATGGAATGAATATCATGGCAGTATCACCCTATAGAAGTCGTTATAACGAGAGATAAAAGGTAGTTATTACGAGATTTAAAAAGTCGTTATTACGGCATTTTTAAAAGTCGTAATTACGATTACGAGATTTTCAAATAATATGAATAAGCGATTTTTGAATGGTACACAAAATATTTTTCTCTCCGATGACGTTTGATAAACCTCTAAACCCATCCGACACTTTCTGTTTTACCGAAGCGAATTGATGCCATGTGTAAAAAATAGTACCTCGAAATTTTAAAAAAATAACTTGAACTTTCGATATATTATTCCGTTTCAAGATAATAACTTCAATTTTAGATAATACTTTTTTGAAATTACCAGATATTATCTCGCAATATAAAATAAGTATCTCAAAATTTCGAATTATCTCGAGATTTCAAGATAATAATTGAAAATTTCGAGTCCTTATTATCTCTAAAATTCAAAATATCATCTCGAAATTTTGCGTTATTATCTCGAAACTTCAGTTTCCGTAATACTTCAATAAGTACATTTTCTATGGTAGAATGTAGACATTCTAAAGGTCTAAAAATCAAACTACCGATGGGATTGATAAATATGAAATTATGAAGTACCTTTAAATATGTTACAAATATATAAAAAGGGTGATAAATAACAAGAACCTGCAAAGTTAATAAATAAATTTGATCGATAAAATTTAATGTGTTTTGATTTAACAGAACAAATTTATTAAATTTTAGTAACTATATAGTTTGGGGTTATTTTTACTTGGATCTAATTCTATTCATATTTCGTTGGTAGTTTAATTTTAGCTCAATTTTAGTTATTAATTTGTTTGATTTTAATTTTGAATTATTTATTAATTTATCACCCTACGTTGGCATTTCTTTCATTCGCCGATTGTGTTGTTGTTAAAAGTTTATTTCCAGAGAGAGAGAGAGAGAGAGAGAGAGAGAGAGAGAGAGAGAGAGAGAGAGAGAGAGAGAGAGAGAGAGAGAGAGAAGGGGAGAGATAAAGTCTCCCCAATATTCAACACTTTTATTCAGTACGGCAGACACATTTCCGGATAACCACGTCACAGTTGCTATCAAATTTGCTTCTGTATCTATACACTCGATTGCACTGTCAATCATCTACCTCATGAATAAACATGACTACATGTAGTGGTTGACACACTCTGGTGGTTGAGAATTATCATCAACGTGGTGCATACTACATGTAATATACATGTATTATTATCAGAAAATGCTTTTCACGTAAATACACAAAATTTAGATGATGGCATTCTCAAATCAGATAAGAAGTTGAACCTGATTAAATTGTTCCATAGTTTAATTATGAAATATTTGGAAAGTACTTTCATTTTCATTCACGTTTTTTTTTTTCACTTTCTGAAAGACAAGAACTCGCTGAAATCAAGATTCAAATTGAAAATAAAATGTTTTAATTTTGAAGTTACATTTAACATAATTTTATATAGCCCTTCTCCATTCTTTTTAAATATATTTCAAAAGATTGACAAAATATATACCGATCTAGCAGAATTAGGTCTTGTAAACAAATAAGTCCTCTCAGTCGGCTCCTTTCCTTCCGCCATCAGTAGTCATGTGCATATGCTTGAAATGAAAGTCTCTCGAGATTTTACATTGTCGCTATGAAAACTCTTTTGCAATCCGAAAAAGCGTGTTTACAATGTCAAGGTCGTTCATCAGCGTGCGCAACTTTCTCTTTGTCAAACTAACATGGCGGACGAAGATGATCCGGTGGAGCATGAGGTTAATCAAACAATTTAATTGTGGCTAAAATAGAACTCATATGATTAATGTTCGCGGGTTTTTTTTCAAGTATTTGTAATTTAAACAATGTAGATTGAAATGTCGATGTGGTAATTTTTTTAGTAAAACTGAAAAGTCTTTCTAAATCAATTACGTTGGATGTGGCGTAAGGAAGCGTGCTAAGCCTAATGTCAGTCTAGACCAGACGGCATACTGCTGCGCATGTTTTCTGGACGACCACATCTCACATGGGGGACCAGGTCATGTTAAATGGATTATGACATACTGAATTATTGTCTGTTTTATTTTGTATACCAGGGGTAACACGGGAGAGGAGGACAGGATACAACAGTCAACATCAGTTATTCATTACACTATACTTGCATCACCTTTCAATTTATGGCCTTTATTTACTCTATAGTCTGTCCCAAGTAATATTTGTCCGTTGGTTTTGGCTGATTAAAGTAAAATGGTTGATACTTACCACTTAAATTTAAGGTAGCGATATCCTATACATACTCCATTAATTATCCATGTCCATGACAAATAAAAATTAATCCGTTTTGTACTAGATATTCGCACTCAAAGTATTTTTACATAATGTAATGGTGACAATTTCTCGAAGTTTGAGTGGAAGTAAATGAAAGGGAACATTTATTGGACATACTGATTTAGTCTGGCTCACTGATCTGTTAGGAAACAATCACTGATTCCTTACGACAATAATTTATATTGAGAGTTATTCCCCTTCATATAACTCTCTCAAGAGAGGCGCGAGAGTATTAATGATTACTCACATGACCCAATTATTTGACATTGCATGGATAACACAGAGATTCCTGTAGGAAGAGTATTTTCAAAAATTGAAGCGACCAAACAAAGACAAAAGTATGTAGCATACCTGTCAACCTCTAAAAGTGAAAATGCTGGTCATGACCTTCATTGAGTAAAAAAATCCCTGGTCATAACGTGTACAACATTTTTTCAGGCTCAATCAAATAACAAAAATGTATTTACATATAATTATATCAAAAAAAGATATAAAAAAATTAAATACAAGTTATCAAATGGATTTACAATTTTAATCGAATTAAAGAATTACTATGAAAATTTAATAATGGGTCTTAATTGCAAAATTTATTGTATTACTTACTTACATGTATAATGAGGATTATAGATGAATTTCAAAAAGTAAAGTTAATTTATCTTTCATCGATTGGGTTTGGTGTTGCCCTAATCATTTACTTGCATATATTTAGAAGGAAATTGCAGAACCTTTATTGTTGGCAAGTCTTTTCAGTGGAATTAATTAACCTACTGCAAATTCTTTTTTGCTTCTGTCCAATTTACTGATATCAGTTTGAGAAATTGAATAATATTTACCAGTAGGTAAAATTTATCTTTCATTGATTGGGTTTGGTGTTGCTCTGATAATTTACCTTCTGTGTGCCAAGGGAAAATGGTAGGAAGGAACAGCACAATATTCCTTGAAGTCAAGAATTTTCGGTGGAAATTAATCAATATACTGTAAATATTCTTTACTTTAGTTCTATTAAAATTGATATTAATTCCAGATTACTGTTTGGTCACTCATTTGCCTATTTTAGACTTAGTTGCCATCCGTGGTACTTCACGAGAGTAATTAATCACTCTCACAAAATACATGTATCAAAGAACCCAATCAAACATTGACATGGAGTAACGACCAGTCTCTGATTGGATACAAAATAAAATAAAATATGTGTAGGCCCTAAAATCGGGGGATAAAAACGAGCAAAAGATTAAGAAGTCGGGTGAAAACGGGTCATTTTATGAATTCCCGGGTTATATAATGACCCTGTCGGTTATTAAAAAATAGCAGGTCAAAGGTCAAATTCACGGGTGTCACCCACAAAAAACAGGTCAGTTGACAGGTATGATGTAGAAGAGATATAGGATAAATTTTCTCTTTTTTAATTATATCCGTTAAATATTTCATTTTGACGATTGGTTGCTTTACAAATTCATTTTGAAATTCATGACCTAATATGGGACAGACTATAGTTTAGGAGATCCAATCATACTCATGGTATATAAATAATAATATATCGGTAAACCTATGGAGAGGGTGAAAGCATTCATCAACATTTTACATGTTCAATTAATCCCTTTTGAAATTCTGTCGCAACAGGGCTCTGATATTTCACACATAGATTCTTTATGACGAGAACTTTCATTTTGTACCTTGACTTTTGACCCAGTGACCTTGGACTTTGACCTACTTTTCAAAAACTTTAACCTTGGCTATAGCTTTTAAACCATGAGGCAGAAGTCCTCCCACATACTTTCTTTATATCAATCGGTATGTATTTCTCATCGCTTCCACCTGAAATGTGGTCATTTGCTTTCCTGATCTCTTATTTTTTAAAATCCGTAGGCACCTTCAATTTATGATATAATTCTATTTATTTGAGACATGAATCCCTTTACCCATTACTTGTGTGTGTACAATATTGGCATGTTTTTCTTTACACAGACTTCCTGTTGAAAGGCCAGGTTGTAAACTTATTTTATCTATTTCAGATTGATGTATACCTTTCAAAAAGTTTGGCAAAGAAACTGTATTTGCTTCAGGTAGGATAAAAATAACTTTTGTCTAAACTACAGTAGAATCTCGTTGTCTCAAAATTCATGGGACCACCCCTATTCCTTCGAGATATGCGGAATTCGAGATAACGGAAATTTAATTAATGTCTATTTATCTGTCAATCAAAGTCTGGACTGGTTGTTCAACTTCTATCTAACCAGAATTTCGACTCATCCAATTTAGAAATACAGAGATTCCACTCTATAGTGCATTCTGACCAGTTAGATCCTTTTTAATTGTCCATAATATTATTCACAGTAAGCCTACCAGTGTTTTAGGATCATATTGGGAAAAATTGTGTGCACACATGGGAATCTAAATGCATTTTCAAATGCATTTCCACTTACATTATTTTTTTTTCTTTACGGTCATGAGCTCAACATCATATTGGGAAAAATACATGCATTTTGCATTGGGAATAGGGCCAAGTTTCTGCCCTGTGGATACTGATAAAGTTTTTGTAGACAAAGATACATTAAATAGTTGTTAGAAATTAACTAAGGATCACTGTGACTGTATCAAAGCCATGAAGGCAAGGTCATAGCCACCTAGGTAGACAGAACAAATTAATCCCATAGTGGCAGAAATGACAAAAGTTGTAAGGTGTCTATCTCAAGTCCAATTGGACATCTTGTTTTTACTCCCATTCTGAGCTATTCTCAGACTCAGATTCCAAATCATTCTCATACTCCCATTCCAATTCATTATTATACTCAAATTCCAAGTCAATCATACTCACCTTACAAGTTATTTTTTAACTCACATTCCAAGTCATTATCATAATCACCTTCCAGAAATACTCATACTCACATTCCAGTAAATCTATTAATTTATAGTCATTCTCATAAATACATTCCAATTCATTCTCATATTCCCATTCCAGGTCGTTCTCATTTTCACATTCAAAGTCATTCTCATATTCACATTCCTAGTCATTCTTATACTCTCATTCCAAGTCATTCTCATTTTCACATTCAAAGTCATTCTCATACTCCCATTCCAAGTCATTCTCATATTCACATTCTAAGACATTGTCATATTTCCATTCCAAGTCATTCTGATATTCACATTCCAAGTCATTCTCATTTTCACATTCCAAGTCCTTCTCATATTCACATTCCAAGTCATTCTCATATTCACATTCCAAGTCATTCTCATACTCCTATTCCAAGTCATATATTCACTTCCAAGTCATTGTCATACTCCTATTCCAAGTCATTCTCATACTTCCATTCCAAGTCATTCTCATATTCACATTCCAAGTCATTCTCATACTTCCATTCCAAGTCATTATCATATTCACATTCCAAGTCATTCTCATATTCACATTCCAAGTCATTCTCATACTCCTATTCCAAGTCATATATTCACTTCTAAGTCATTGTCATACTCCCATTCCAAGTGATTCTCATATTTGCATTCCAAGTCATTCTCATACTCCCATTCCAAGTCATTGTCATACTCCCATTCCAAGTCATTCTCATATTCGCATTCCAAGTCATTCTCATACTTCCATTCCAAGTCATTGTCATACTCCTATTCCAAGTCATATATTCACTTCCAAGTCATTGTCATACTCCCATTCCAAGTCATTCTCATATTCGCATTCCAAGTCATTCTCATACTCCCATTCCAAGTCATTGTCATACTCCCATTCCAAGTCATTCTCATATTCGCATTCCAAGTCATTCTCATACTTCCATTCCAAGTCATTGTCATACTCCTATTCCAAGTCATATATTCACTTTCTCATATTCACATTCCAAGTCATTCTCATACTCCTATTCCAAGTCATATATTCACTTCCAAGTCATTGTCATACTCCCATTCCAAGTGATTCTCATATTCACATTTTAAGTCATTATCATACTCCCATTCCAAGTTTTTAAAACATTAAGTGACTGTTCCTTTTCTGTGACTGGGAATCGGAATGTTTCAAGTCACAGTGGGGTTGAACATTTAAAGCTGAACAACGAAGATAAAAAGCTTTTGAAATTTTAATAAAAAAAAAATGTGTGTTGAAAAAAATGTTTTGAAACCTTCCCACTTCATATCCCCATAGAGCTGACATATTTGTAATAGTTTCTGCGGTAAATCAAGTCCCACAGTAGGTATAAATGGCAGATTAGTTATATTGGTTGTCATTGTTTATCTGTACTCGCAATGAGAAACATGCAAAGTCCCGGAGGCTGAACAATACTTATCGAATCATACCTGTACTTTTGTGTATACTGTGTCTACAGAAATTTCAACAGAAATATACATCTGTGCATCCAGTGAAGTATTCAGCAACGGGACTTGATTTTCTGGAGAAACAATTACAAATATGTCAGCTGTGTGGGGATATGAAGTGGGAATGTTTCAAAACATTTTTTTCAACACACATTTTTTTTTTCATTAAAAGTTCCAAAGCTTTTTATCTTCGTAGTTCAACTTTAATGAAGCCTTATATTGTATCAGCATACGTCACTATTACAGGTAAAGCCATGCAATGTACATCATATTTGCTAGATCTAAATTCTTAGTGATTCATAAAATACTCCTAGAAACATGTAAACAACACTCCTTACAGCAATATGAGCTTTTGTCAGCCCAATATTGTACATGCAGATTTTATGCAATATTTTATCTCATAGACATTCTAAGCCAATCACCTGGTGGTTAAAAGAACAATTACAATAAATTAATCAAGTATAGCCCGTTGTATCCATTCCTATGAATCGGTCATTATTCCGACCATTGCTAATTAACTTTCGAAAAAGCTTTACGAAGATTACGGATTGTCAAGGAAGCATAAGATAAGATAATTTGTCAAATTTCTCAGTATCAAAAGAATATTTAAACACCCCACATAATCATTTTTACCATAGTCGATCTTTACCTGGGTTTCAGAGTTATAATGATTTTAAATTGCACTGTATATATATTACATAAAACATACTGCATAGGTACATGAATATTTTAAAATTGTTATTTCTTTTTTAGTATCCAGTACGTCCATCTCACATGACCTATGATTATTCTAATCATGTTGCAGCAAGAGTCAAACCAAAGCAAAAGAAAGTGAGTTTTCAGTAATCATCATACCTACTGGGTTGCTTATTCTTTGCATAAAGTGATATTACTTTTTTTTCTTTCATTATTACAGTAAAATTGACATTTTTTATGACATATGTTCTAAAAAGTCCCCAAGACTTGAAATTGTTGCATATAAATAATTACCAGTATATATTTAATCATGGAAAATCATGTTAACAAAAGTGTTTAATTCAGAGAAAATCTAGAATAGACCTTATCTCAAATGTATGGATTTTCTGTACTGCTCAGACTAGTTTGTAGTTGTCAGTCCGTAAGATAGTTTTGTGGTACCATACGTGCCTACAAGTTCTGTTCCTAGTACCACATCATACTTACCACTTCTTTTATAAAGGTAGCTGACTAGCACCTGTTCCTTTGCCAATTAATGTGAAACTCACTTGATGATACTTTAACCCTTTTAACCCTACAGACCATAATCAACTGGTCTTGATATAAAAGAGGATACCATTAAAATACTGAGGGGTGAAAGGAATGTAAGTGAGATCCTGTGTCAATACAATTTTGCATGGAAACATGTAGAGGCTCAGTATGAGATTTATATCACAAAGCGAGGACCGTTGTTCTGCTGGATGTGACTTCACAAGATGTGGAGATGATCATATTTGGAAATATTAACTCATTTTGTGGAAGCTTGTCCACTTTGGTTTTTCTTGTCTGTACAATTCTTTTTCTGTTTGTCTTAGCTTTTAAACATTGTAACAATTTCATTGTCACTTTCTAAGCTTGAACTGGAGGTTGGTATTGATATTAGAAGTCAGAACTATGCCAGAAGCAAAGGTGAACAAATTGCCCTGAATGTAGATGGTGCTGCAAGAGGTACTACTGATGGATACTACACAAGGTATGATTATACTGTGATGTCATTAGAATTGATTGTGATGGATATAACACGGAAGTAAAATACGGTTGAACCTAGCCTAAAGACCACCTCACTTATGAGACCACCTCACATTTCAGACCAAAAATTTCCAGTCTCGTGATAGATAAGTACAGAACCTCATCCAAAAAACCACCTCACATTTCAGACCGAACATTTCCAGTCTCTTGATAAATAAGTACAGAACCTCACTCAAGAAACCACCTCACATTTCAGACCAAATATTTCCAGTCTCTCTATGAATATCCAATAAGTAAAGAACCTCACTTAAGATCCCACCTCACAAATCAGACCAGGGTGAGTCAGTCAGTTAGGTGGCCTTAATTTAAAGGTTCCATTTTATTAAAGTGAAATCATTAGAACTGAGTTCAAAGCATTTTTGTCAGTTATAAAAAGCTATATATGACTTTAAAGTTTCTGTCTCAGAAACCAATCTTTAACATTGAAGATTGAAGATTCATGCTACAAATCCAAGCTATGGATGTAAGACTGTAATACAGATAGTGTTGTTTCTTTTTGTAAGTGCTCAGCATTTGAAATTGACGTCAAGTCTTTTGAAATTGAGACTTAAAATTGCGGTTCACTGTCATTGTAGATTTATGTTAAAAGAACTCTCATGATATTGACTTGCGTAAAAAATATTCACGGCATGTAAAGCAGATAACACAGCTAGATAATTGAAAAATTCCTGGCTTGATAAAAACAACATTGAAGTTCACAATGACCTGGAGACCATATACAAATCTATGTCTGACTGCTGTATATCTTTCATCATTGCAGTCTTTATTGAAATAGAAATGCCTTTTCTTCTTGTCCATATTCTATTTTTGGCTCTGAAATATCTGATTGTAAAGCCTGACTGTCCGATTAATTTTTTTCAGTGACAAAATGGATAAGCAACTGCTTTCATCTGTTCCTTCATCTGATACCAGTGGAAGATATGCTGTTGGAATGTTTAAAGAAGGTTGTTATGTAATCAGATTTTTTGTTTGTTTGACAGGTGTTTTACGCCACATTCAACAATTTTTCAGTTATACGTTGATGGCCAGTTTTTAATGTTAGAGGAGAGAAACTAGTTACAATGTACCCAGGAAGAGACCACCGGCCTTTCACAAGTAAACTGGCGAACTTTTTCACAAAAATCAGCTTATGTTCCAGCAGGGCTCCAACCTGCACTGACCAGAAGTGAGAGATTTCATGGTCCATGGCCTGATGCTCTAACCACTTGGTCACGGAGATCTCATTTAATAAGAACCATAACATAAAAATTTGGTCATAAAATTATGCTGGAAATATAAAGAAATTGTTTGGGACCTATGATACGCAGTTAACTTTCAAAAGAAAAGTCTGTTAAATTTCTAGTACTTTATGTAAAAGTCCACAACTTTTAATCAGTTTATTTATCAAATGATTGAATTCAGTTATGCATTTTGGACTTGCATTTACTCCTACATATGACCACTGCAAAAGTATTTGTAAATTTGATGCTAATGTTTTGTTAAAATAAATTCAGTTACAAGTTTATACATACAATTTTTTTCCAGGTTTTGGGGTTGTTCAATTTGTTTTTGTTTTTCTTAATTTTGGCAGTATAACTGGTTTGGCAATATATCAAGTTTTACTATTTTCAAGGTTAAGTCATTTTCATGTCTTTAATCTCTGTTGTATATCATATCCTGTTTACAACTAACTACCATAAATTCAGATATTTTGGCTGTTGTTTAAGTTTGGACAAATTGTCCACCCTATTTAAATGGCCAAACTTAAACTGTCCAAAATACTTACATGTTCGACAGCATGAAAATCTGGATCCGTATCTAACATTAACCTTGAAACATTTCTAATGTTAACTTTCATCATTTATGCTTAGACTAAATCTTTGTCAGGGCATTAATACATAGGCTTTAGGTTTATATATCCCATTTACTCATAATTATTTCATGAGGTGTGATAATTGCTGTGTAAAAACACAATGTGATGATTTTTTCTGCTCTCCTGGAAGTGAGATTTTATACTTGTAATCTCGTCCCCGGATGGCTACTGGTTTTAAAGCGAAGGGGAAATACAAGCGGATACCAGTTAATGACACTCGATGTTCGAGTTATTCCTTTTGTAATCTTAATATGAAGTAAACAAGCAACCGTGGGATAACAGTTGCTCTCACAGCTGTTTATTCACCTGGTCTGTTGTTACTGTCAAGGAATTTAACATTGATAAATAAATATTTGTACCGGATAATGATTGGCGGATGACGATATGCAGGTTTTGGAATAATAACTGGGGAATTATATGTTAGGAAATTTGTTTTAAAAGAAATTGTGGCATTATGCAAGTTTTGTGTTATAACTGGGGGCAATATATGGGGGGGGGGGGAGATCTGTATCTTTATTTGTATATACATGTATGTATATTATTTTATATTTATTTATCTACAGTAAAACCTGTATATAGGGGCCACCTAAGAGACCAGAAAATATTGGCCATTATGTGCAGGTGACCCTTAAACACAGGTTCAATTTAGTTGAAGAATGCAGTCAAGGGACTTGAAAAAAATGACCCTTATAAACAAGTTATCCTTATATAGAGGTAGCCGCTATAGCAGGCTTTGCTGTAGTTATATTTAATAAGATGTGAAATGAAAAAAAACTATTGTCTACTATGTGGAAAAGCAGTTTACCATCACTTTAAAATGATGAAAGCCTTTTAGTAAATCATTAGTATACCTTTGTGTATTTCAGGAGAAATACACCTGACGCTTTTACATGCTTTTAGTAAATCATTAGTATGCGTTTTTCATTTCAGGAGAATTACACCTGACACCTTTACATGCTTTTAGTAAATCATTAGTATACCTTTATCATTTCAGGAGAATTACACCTGACACCTTTACATGCTTTGGTTCAGTTAAGACCAAGTTTCAGCTACCTGGACAAAGCAGATCTCAAAATGAAAGTAGACGTTGGACCAGGTGGCGATGCAGGAGGTATGGAACCTTATGAAGTTGTGTACTCTATGTTAAATACCATTTTTATACATAAGATCTGATTCTGCACTTTGCAGATATACATGTAATTTCATCATCAAGTAATATTGGCCTCGAGTATTACGACACTTGTTCAAGTAAATTCCACACTTGAACTGGCAATTTCAACAGCAAATATTGATTAAGATAAATTAATTAGTATCTCGTGATGAATATTAATTTCTAAAAATGAAGTTTAACAGATGTTTTTCAAAGTGCTGAAAATACTTGCTAACAAGTGCCAAATTTACTCTGCCAAATTTACCTGACACCCTTTACAGAGCTCAATCTGGCACATCATATCTCATAAAATGATATGTTTGTTATTACTTTTGATTTCAAGCACATGTTATGTGACAATTTTGAATAATGATGTCAACATAAAGAGCTTTTTTCACAAATTATAAACATTAACATTCAGCCACACATTTACACACATTCAAATAGAGATGTACGGTATTGCTAGTCCTATGCCTGGTTACTTTGGATAAAACATAAAGTCTCACGTAAAATCAGCCATCCCTGAATATGAACTTTATTTTAACATTCCTTTACACAGTTTGGAACATACAATTTATCATAAAATATATGGTTTAAGGTATGAAATAATTTTAAAATATGTCAATTGATTACTTTGATACTTAATTCTTTGTTCATTAAAAGTGAAAATTCAAGTAAGCTTTTCTTTGCACAATCTTAAAAGTTTGATCTTATTGCTGTTGTCTGATGCACATAACTTGATGGGGTGGAGAACCTTTTAATTATAATATGGGTGTTTCTACTCACTTTTTGGTTATGACAAGCTTACAGGGAAAAAAAATCTTATTCATATGTGGATATCAATAGATATGGTGTCATGTAGGAATGAGTACTCTTGCCAGAGTAATTTTAAATTGTTATCATTTATTATCTAATATTTTAACTTTTCCGGGTCAGGGAAAGTTTCACAAGACTCCACTCTGCCAGGTTTTATGGATTTTACTATAGTTGATAGGTTTCTTTTACAACTGTTACTGTGGGATAAATGAAAGACATATAAATATATGAATACTCTTATGGCAGGTGAATCATCCCAAGATGAAGAGGAAGAGGCTAAGCCAGTCACGATGAAATTTGCTCGACAAGAAACGGAGGAAGCAAAGGCCAGACGAATGGCATCGTATAATTATTTACAGAAAAAGCAAGAGGAGGAGACCTGGATACCTATGCGCTTTCACAACATTGATGTAAGTACATGTATCATTTTCTGTCAAACCTGACAGAGAAAGTGTTCCTTATTCTTATACAAAACCTTTTGATATTTGTTACAGAGACCTTAGTAATCACTAATGTAATATCACATGATTGGTCACATGTTAATGCCAATATTCATAACTTTTTTCACCCCAATACACACATGAAGTGGCCTATGTCATTGATAACTACAAGCGTCCAATGGTTTTCAAGATTTATGGTGTGAATCATGATTACAGACTTTTACAACTTGATTGAATGTTTTCTCATTGAAACTGATATCTGTTCATGAATAAGTATCTGTTACAAATTGATATAGAACATTCTTATTGTCCTTTCCCAGGATTTCATAAATTCTGTTTATTATGTATTCCATCATCAGATGTTTCTATCCCCCCCCCCCCCAAAAAAAAGAAAAATCAATGCATTGTTTTAAAAATTGCATCCTTTAATAAGAGCCATTGTAGTGATAAAAAGCTGAATCATTGAAGGCACTTTGCAAGTCCCTTATATAAACAGAAAAATGCCCAATTTTATGCTTTTGATTATTCATATTATTGTTTTTAACTTGATCTAGTTGATTAATGATCAGCTCATTACATGATTACCAAAAAAAATTAGTTTACATGAAAATAAAATTTTGATCTTGCACATGCACATAACAATAAACAATATATGTAGAGAACATTTAAGGAGGTACATCTTTGTAATGCCCATGTCACAGGCATTGAGGATATTATAAATTGGTATTCCTGAGCTCTGTAATCTTCTTAAATGGCTTACATCTCAGGCATAGCATTTCTCAAACATATCTTGTTTTCTAAAAAATATAAAACAAATGCTGGAGATGAAATTTTATTAAAAAAAAGTTTTGTGTACATTTTTTGTTTTCACTTTTTAAGATGCTTTGATTTCTTTTTACTGTTCTAACAGGATGGCTTCTCAGAAGCAGAAAGGCTTCACCTTGTTAGCAACAAAGGAGAGGAACTGTCAGAATTCCAGCTGCAAGCTAAAGAGTACCTTCATACCTTGATACCAAGGCCAGATGAAACTCAAGAGTATGTATGCAGACATTTTGAAATAAAAAAAAACATTACTGGTCAACCGTACCAGTGAATAAAGGAATTTCACTGGTCAAAGAAATTTTTTTACTGGTCTGTATATATACAGAATTGAAAAGAAATGGAAAATTACTGGTCATTTGGACCAGTTATCAGATAGATTTCACGGGACTTTAGTAAAATTTACCGGTTTTTCTGGTAAGGCCGCTGAATTTCAAAAACTCTGTTTATGCAATAGATTACTGTAAATTTGATTATATTCTTGAGAATTTTTTTTACAAGTCATAATTTCGCTAGAGCTGTTGCTCACAAAAATAAAATTCTCGCTTTATTTTCTAACCTGAAATTGAAAGTGAAACTGAAAGTCACAGTGCAATTTTGAATTTCAGCTAACTGACATAAAAGAAAAGGACAAGTCTAAAAAAACTTTATTTTGATTAAGACTTAAAATCAGAACACAGATGTACTGAGAACAACTTATGTAATACTGTATGATAATAGTATGAAAGGACCATTCAAAATTGCGAAAATATCTCTGGAATATGGTAAATCTATAACCTATATTTTGCGAAAATAAAGTCTCTCAAAAATTGTTCAGATTGACAGTATCCCACATAGCTGTAGTGTCAATATTTATTTTATTCACCATGAATTACGGTTGGGCTGTGTCTTTGATGTAAAGTCACCAACGTAAAATATATTTGTGTGAGTTAAACTGTGTAGACTTTGATTTTTCTGTGTTATCATAATGTTGGGTGTTAGGGTTTGCCATAACTATTATCTGTTTTTACCTCTGAAGTATAGCAGAAGCTGTTAAGAGTAAACTGTGTTTCATTAATCAGCTGAAACGTTTTACAGTAACAGCATCCCTCAAACGTTTTGACTGTCATGAATAATTTTGCTTTGATTCATATACGGTGAAATATGTTTTCTTGAAATTCATGGCACTGCTGCTAATTAAGATATCTAGAATTCTAGATAACCAAAATCTTTATTAACACATTTTTTCTGTCCATAAAAAATTGGGCCCAGTCATTCAATTTTGACATTCCTGGATTCCATTGTATTTGACATGTCACACTAAGTCTACTCTGTCTTTTATTTGCAGAGAAAAACCAGCAATGCCCAGTAACGTTCTCTCTCTCACTCAGTTACGAACCATGCCACTACCAGACCAGATCAAAACTCTACTTACAAACGGTAAGTTTACAGAAACATTTTCTATGGCGTAACAAAGAAAAATTGGTGTGAATTTTTCTGACTTGCGCTATATATATATAGATAAATGTTATATTTATCATGTTGTGATGATTCGCTATATTCAAGAAGATATTCTTGGTATGATATATGGTTAAAAACATTACAAAATTTTCTTTGCTATAATTTTAATTTGATCTCGCATATTTCAGTCGACTTTCTAATGTTTAGGTATCTACAAAGTTTATTTTACTTCAAGAAATTTATCTTTATCTATGTGATTTTATTTTTAACGATACCCTACTGGGTTAATTTAAAATGTCACCTGAGGAATATTAAGTAAGTTGAAAATACTTCCTTAATAATTTTTTTAGCAATTGTACCTATCTCTCTGTTTATTTCCCTCTTGCTCTCTTGTATTTTTATGCCACTGTCACTAGGGGAAAGGGCAATTAATTGTTACCCTTGACCGTCCTACCATCAGTCTGTCTGATTGATTTTTGTTTCGCATTCTAATTGCTTCATCCTAATCTTAATGAAACTCATACACAATGCTAAAAACCACAAGAAGTAGACAAAGTTTGAATTTAAACAGTGAATCATTTCCCGTTGTAGAGGCATGCCCCTTTATAACGGTGAATATTTTGTTTCTGCACTCTTACTTTTCTTTACCTCATCCAAATTTTATGAAACTCATACACAGTTGTGAGAATCCAAGACAAAGAAAGAGTTTGAATTTTTTTTGTTTCCACTCTTATATCAAATTCTCAGAAGTATTTTCAAGTTTTACAAGTCAGCTTGAGCAGGGGCATTTGTATCCTCTTTTATTTAACCCTCTTATTATTATAGATTTTTTTTTTTTTTTTTTTTTTTTTTTTTTTTGTGAATTTTAGCTAAAGTTATACGATTCGCTCAACTGATGGCTCTGTTGCCCCAGGGTACAGATTCGATGGCCGCTCTACGTTCTCTGCAGCAGGTGGCTGTACTGGTTCAAGGTTGTTGGGTTGTTAAAAGGTTTGTATTTTATGGTCAGAGTTACATCTAGCTCATTAAAAGGTTTGTATTATATGGTCAGAGTTACATCTAGCTCATTAAAAGGTTTGCATTATATTGTCATTTACATCTAGCGCATTAAAAGGTTTGTATTATATGGTCAGAGTTACATCTAGCTCATTAAAGGGTTTGTATTATATTGTCAGTTACATCTAGCTCATTAAAACGTTTGTATTACATGGTCAGAGTTACATCTAGCTCATTAAAATGTTTGTATTATATTGTCAGTTACATCTAGCTTATTAAAAGGTTTGTATTATATGGTCAGAGTTACATCTAGCTCATTAAAACGTTTGTATTACATGGTCAGAGTTAAATCTAGCTCATTAAAAGGTTTGTATTATATTGTCAGTTACATCTAGCTCATTAAAACGTTTGTATTATATGGTCAGAGGTACATCTAGCTCATTAAAAGGTTTATATTATATAATCAGAGTTACATATAGCTCATTAAAAGGTTTGTATTATATGGTCAGAGTTACATCTAGCTCATTAAAAGGTTTGTATTATATTGTCAGTTACATCTAGCGCATTAAAAGGTTTGTATTATATTGTCAGTTACATCTAGCTCATTAAAACGTTTGTATTACATGGTCAGAGTTACATCTAGCTCATTAAAAGGTTTGTATTATATTGTCAGTTACATCTAGCTTATTAAAAGGTTTGTATTATATGGTCAGAGTTACATCTAGCTCATTAAAAGGTTTGAATTATATTGTCAGTTACATTTAGCTCATTAAAACGTTTGTATTACATGGTCAGAGTTACATCTAGCTCATTAAAAGGTTTGTATTATATTGTCAGTTACATCTAGCTTATTAAAACGTTTGTATTATATGGTCAGAGGTACATCTAGCTCATTAAAAGGTTTGTATTATATGATCAGAGTTACATCTAGCTCATTAAAAGGTTTGTATTATATTGTCAGGTACATCTAGCTCATTAAAACATTTGTATTACATGGTCAGAGTTACATCTAGCTCATTAAAAGGTTTGTATTATATTGTCAGTTACATCTAGCTTATTAAAACGTTTGTATTATATGGTCAGAGGTACATCTAGCTCATTAAAATGTTAGTTTTATATGGTCAGAGTTACATCTAGCTCATTAAAACGGTTGTATTATATGATCAGAGTTACATCTAGCACAGCATATATTTGAACAAGTTGCCATTGTAATTAAAGAAGTATACGTTGTAAGGGTCACATCTTACTGCCTAAATTTTCAAAAATTTTCAGTATGGAAATTAAATAACAAAACAAATGGTCAGGTTATGCATCAGATACAGGTTGTCATTTTGAGGGTAATTTAATTCTTTTGCCATAATCAAATTGCAGATAAGATCATGAACTAAACATTAAGGTGTATTTGTTATCTCTGACATCATTTATTTATTTATTTATTTATTAATGCTGTCTAGAATATCTAGAATTGAAATCAATTGAGTATAATGCTAGTTCTGATGAATTGTTTGCCAGTTTTAATCGAACATGAAACACAATTGATTTAATTTCTAGAATTCAATGTTATCAGTATCAAGAATATTATAAGTAATTAAAACAATTCATTCATTATAGGCTACATATATTTTAAAAATCAACAGAATAATTCCACGACTAAACACAGGTATAATACAGGTTACCTTTTTCATTTATTGCTTACTAGAAGTTAAAACCAGGTAACCCCGAAATAGATAACAATCAGAGATGCTTAATTCCATCCCTGTTTTTTCTAGTGAAGTGTTGTATCCAAAAGAAGCATGTAGTCCACATAGCGGTGTATCTGCAGAGCTTTTGTGTAGAGGTAGAGATTATGTGGTAAGTGGTTTAAGAATATTAGTAGTAGAATCTGCTGTTAATGTTAAAATTCCATTACATGTATAAGTATCGAACAAAAGATACAACTACAAACAGTGTCTTAATGTTAGGACTTTGTTGGGCAAATTTCAACATTTAGATAGAGGAGTTTGTAATCGTGTTGTAACCGAATCATAGTGCCTCGCTGGCTTTCTATGCTAGGCAAATTTCAACATTTAGATGAAGCAGTTAGTAATCGTGTTGTAACCGAATCATAGTGACTCGCTGGCTTTCTATGCTAGGCAAATTTCAACATTTAGATGAAGCAGTTAGTAATCGTGTTGTAACCGAATCATAGTGCCTCGCTGGCTTTCTATGCTAGGCAAATTTCAACATTTAGATGAAGCAGTTAGTAATCGTGTTGTAACCGAATCATAGTGCCTCGCTGGCTTTCTATGCTAGGCAAATTTCAACATTTAGATAAAGCCGTTAGTAATCTTGTTGTAACCAAATCATAGTGCCTCACAGGCTTTTTATCCATAGCTGCTGATATCTCCATAGACCATACAAATGACAAATTGATAGTGAAATGTAAAACAACAACAAAATAAACAAATATTATTGTTTGATTGTGTTACTAATTATCTCCCTTTACCTTGCAATAATAAACTACAGGTGTATGACATTTGTTACCATTACCAAGATAAATGTTATCGTTTTGTACCAGACTTGGTTTTCAGTGTAATGCTTGGTAGCAAATAAATATGCTAGTGTATTGTTTTTCATTGTTGATATGAAAGGAAAAATAGTACTGTTTACATGGCATTTCTCGCTCCTGTTTAATTTTTCGCCATTTTCATACACAGATGAAAGCAAAATTTCCAGGTAAATAATTGAAGCATGGATATGCATGCCATCCATGTGACTTTTGTGGTGTAGGGTGATGTTAAAACTAGCCAATTTTGTTTTCCAGACACAGCACAAAAGTAATGGAAAGCTATCATTTTTTACTATTTATTTCTTTTAAAATCACATTTTTTTCAAGAGAAATCTTGTAAAGCCATTTCTTATCACAATTCAGTAGAATTTTCACCAGCAGATAGAGAATGTTTCCAAGTCTCAGTGATTATTCTGCTGTAGTCCTCTGATTTGCAATTTCAAACATTTGACAATTCAAACAGAAAGTAAAAAATTTGACATCCCAATTATACTTACCAATAATATACGGACATTTCATCACAAAATTTCAACTTTCTGTTTGAATAGATAAATCTTTTAATTTCTAATTTAGAAATTGAAAATAAAAATATATAGTGAAACTGGATTTAATTCTTTGTTCAACAGTGAACATTGTATTAAAAAGCAATCAGAAATTGCTTTACAGTATTTTTTTGAAAAATTGTGGTTTTATATGTCTCAGGGTCCGTTATTACAAGAGAATAGTTTGAATGTATTTATTCAATATTTACAGTTGGTTATTCCACATATACAGCCACTTGGGCTTTTGATATTACATCAAAGTAATAAGATGTATATCTTATCTAGTAAATCTCTCGATTAGACTTGATGTCTTATCTCTACATAAGTTTTGATAAGAATCAGTGTTATAGGGTGGAAATGGTTAAAGGTTCGATTCTATATAAAAAATTTAGTTTTACCCAAATTTCACATATATGAAATATATATTAAAAAATGATAGTGTTCCATTATTTACGTCTCGTGTCGGTCTGTCATAAAATGGCAAAAATAACCATGGGTGGAAATTTCCAGGTACAATCGCATTGTATAGTTTTATATCTTCTGTAGATGTGGAGGTTTACCCAGTCAAGACATGTCACAAGGAAAGATATTGCATCAATTGTGAAGGTAAAAATTGTTCTATATTTTGTCCTCACGCTCATTGCTAAAGTTAAACAGAGTCACATTTACATCATTTCTACCTAAACATATTGCCACTTGTAAATGGTGGTGAAGTGGTGACACAAAAGTTGTCACTTTACATTATCACAGGGTACCCATAAAACATTGTCAATTTACAGAGGAACAATTACTTGTACTTGTAGTGAGCTATCAGAGAGAATCAGTGCTCCAGATAAGCTGCGTATTTACGTATTTTACGCATAAAAGATAAATGGATACACAAGCAAATTAAAATCCATGCATAAAATACCCAATGCAAATCAAAACTGAAGTGTAAAATTTAACACATTGTATCTGAGACCTGCTGAGAGATAAAATATTGAGTTCACGTGTTCTGAATGGATCATGGTCATAATGTGTGTTAAAGCTCTGTAGTGATAATGCAACTAAGCTGACCCAAACCCAGATGTTTAAATTGTGGACTTACATTGTACAGACAGTTAAATACAGATTAATTAATGGTAATTTAGCAACCAAACCTTTATAGTAAAATCAATGGCAATCATAATATGGCAACAGAATTGGAAAATACCCACTTGACAAAAAAATTGAGGATAAAAATACCCACGTGATTTGGAAATGATGGGTATTATACCCAAGTGCTCAGAAAGTTATCCGGAGCACTGGAGAATCAGATGATGTGCATATCTATGTTATGCTTTCATGAAAAGCCAGATAAAGTAATATAAAACTTGAGTTGAAATCCATATTTTTGTGAATGAAAACTTAAAAAGTTAAGCTACATTTACTTATATTATTGAATTAAAGTGATATGAGCTGTCTTTGCGTTTATTTTTGTACATCATAATTTCATACCTAAATCAGGCAAAATTGGTCATTTTCGTCGTTTCAAAACATTCGTTTCTGATATTGTCCACATGCCGGGTATATCAGGTGATCTCGACCCATTTTAACTTGTCCCAATGCATTCTCGGCTTTATCATTCTTGACACATATGATCATGAACTGCCCAACTCTGCCAGGCATGGCATCATGATTGTAAAACATGAGCTACGCAAACTTTTCACAGTTATATTGTTTTGATTTTGTCAATGTCAGCATTCAGGGTAACATTAAAGATCGGGTAAATTTCTTTTAATGACCTGATATACTTATTCATTTATTCATCTGATTTTCTGTAGTTATTTTAAAATAGCGTTGAAAAGCAAGTATGTTACATAATACAAGCACTTTTTAATAAAAATCACGTACTGTATTTTAAAAGTATATATAAAACACATGAAAATAGGCCAACTTTAACATATTCCGAGGGCTTAAAGGACTGAGATCCCCTGACCGAATTACGAAGTACATTTTATATGGCGAAAGAGTTTATCTGAAAGGTCATTGCATACTGAAATACAGCTGGATTTTTTAAGGTACGGGAAAACTTAAATTCTAATTAAACAAATAACTTCAGAAAGAAGATCTACAATGTTTTACGTGTTTGATAATGTATTTGAACACACATTGTAACATATTCTCGACTATATGTCATAGGACAATAATAATCATTGTGACAGCTTAGATCACTTTAAGACATTGATTAAAAATTAGTGTAATTTTAGCACTGCCTGCAACATCTGTGTGTAATTTTACAATTAAAAGCTATATGTATTTCAATTCAAATGTAGAATTACTAATATAAAATTGATTTTGCAACATATCTTAATTACATCCCATTGATAAGATATACAGCAAGCTGACATTACGATAATACATGAAAAATGCAATATGCATTTGAAATTGTTTATCAATATTCTAAAGATCCCCTTAAAGGTTCAGCAAAGTCACGGTACTTCTTGGTGCAATGACATTAAAAACAAATTTTCTGAGAGTATTTATGGATCATATGTGTCCCCCTACCAGTGAAAGAATTATTAAGTGAATAGTGAGTACCGGTAGTTATAAAAATTAAATGGATACAGGCTGTCATTTTGATTAAGTAAAATATATTCTGCGATTAGACCCTAAACTTGGATTTTAAAAACTAAAAAGATATATTGTTGTAGAAATTTTAACATAACATGTATATATTGCTTAGAATGAATCAACTAAGCTGACGATTGATATTCCTTTACATTCATGTATAAATATTCAATGTTAACTTGGCCATTGTTCACAATCGATTTCTTTTCAAAAATTACAACATTGTAAGAATTCTTTTGCAACCATGGATTTTTTAAGATCATTATATTTGTATAAAATATCAGATATTTGAAACTTTTAATACAAATGAAAAATTCCATTTTGACAGCTTGTATGCCTTTAACCAAAACTGTAATTGAAAACATTGTAATTAACTAGACAGATGGAAAGACACAGACAATACCTTTAGTCACCTTCATCCTGATATCACTGGTAATGACAAAATAACATATAAATATTTGTGATACTTCAATTTTTGATGGTGATGTATCCATATAAGTGAGTCCTGTACTTGTGGAAACTTATGCTTGGGATAATTTACACTAAAAATGCAATGAATAGTTTTTTGTGTAAATAACCTGTCACGTACCGGTCCCACAGTTGTGCTAAGAGTTATCATTTGATACAGCACTGCCCACAGTAAGGTGTGACATTACATAAACAAAATCCTGGAAAATAACAGAAATATCCTTTTTTACAGTAATGAATTCTTGATTAGGCATAAAACACCAGTGAAACAATCGATATCTTAAAATTTTGTATTTAATCATGTTTAGTTGCCAGCTGAGGATGTCAAAGAGATATTGGAACAGATATCTAAAATACGGGTCAACTGTGGCTGGGAGTTTCTGTTTAGTTATGATTCTGAGTTCACCAACAGATATCCAGATATTGTTCAGAGACAGAAAATGTTATGGGACGCTAAATATCAGGGTCTATGCAAGCAGTTGAAAATTCCAAAGGAGCATGACAAAAAATTCAAAGAAAAAGGTATGTTTTGTGAAATACCATCATTGTTTTTAGAGTTACTCCTCTTTTTCGATTTTTTTTCTGGGACATATAAAACCTATTTCTTTACCTAGACTCTCTATATCTAAGATGGAGTGTCACATATAAAAATTGTGTGCCTTCCACCCTTATTTTAAGAGAGTTATTCTCCTTTTGATGGTTTCATTTTTATGGGCCATATCGGTTTCATTTTTGCACCTAGGCTTGGTTGTTTTTGTCAATTTATACAACCTGGCAATATGCCCCAGGTGGGTGACTATTGATTCTACAAATTAGCCTTGTTTACATTAATATTTTTTCATTTAACAGAACAAGGAAATCCATCTGTTGAAAAGCCAGGAAGACAGAGACGGAACTCTGCCAGATCTTCAGGTACCAGAAGAAAGAGAACTTTAAGTGGAAGATCTCAATCTGATTATAGTGATGTTGAAATGGACAGCATGAAATCTGATCAAGAGATAAGCATGGAAGATGAAGATCATAACTCAAAACATGAAGAGCCCATGGAAATAACAAACTCAAACCATGTCACAAATGGTCCATCTCTAAGTGCCAGTGCTAATTCTAACTGTGATATTTCTAGTATTTCTGTTGAACTACGGACTGAGTTGGTCAATTTTGTTCAGGAAAAACTATTAAGTCGTTTTGTTTTGACTGCTAGTGAGTTAAGGAGACTTTTCCTTATGAAAGTGACTCAGTGCCCTCCAGGGCATATATTGGGAACTGGTGTCTCGGACAAGCTTCTTGGGGAATGTGTTCTAGCAGTAGGAGGGGTACAATTAGAGAATCAGGCAAGTAGAAATTCTACCATTTCCACTATTTTGGTTGCTTATAGAGTGTGTGTCATTTAAATGAAATGTGACAAATTTCAGATCTGTTTATTTGTTGACAGATAAATTTAATCTACATAGCATGTTAAGTTGACAGTAAAATCTCAAGTCAAGCGGAAAAGTTTTTGTTTTCCATTTTGTGGATTAATATGTATATGTAGTTTTCCTTGTTAGGAGAGCCATTCTTGAGTTATTTATTATTTTAAAGGACAAATTTTGTCTCTGTTGCACTTTCTCTGTAGAACATTTATGCCTTTATATGATCCATTATATCCACACCCATTGTTTTGATACAGATTTGTTTCCATTTTTTTGTGAAAAATTTATGTTTGTTTCATTTTGACTTTTAGTGGCCACCAAATGTGTCAGAAGAACGAATATATGCCTTACCTAAAACTGGTGATAAATTAGATCCAGTAAGTATTATCACCACACCTAAAACTGATAATAAAATCCATTAAATAATACCAATAAAATTTAATGTCCTCCAAAGGGAAGTATCAGTATGCGAAAAAACACTAAAATTTCACAAATTTTTGGCTACTTGGCCTTTATCAAGTGAAAGACGACAATATGTATATCAGTTACACAGTATGAAGTGTGCAAATTGCACTGGAACTTTGTATTGTGCAGACTTAATACTATGTAAATTTGTGAAATTTGAGTGTTTTTCTGGGGTTTTTTCGCATTAAGTAATATCTTGTTACTTAAAACTGTTAACAGGTAAGATCCATAAGTGTTATTACCTGCCTAAAACAAAAATCTTTGCATATTGAATACCTGTATGGAACAAATTCTTATACTTTCACCAGTATTGATCTCGGTTTGGATATTTTTTTCGGAACAAGATTTTAGGTACAGTTTTCATATGAATTGGAGAAAGTAGTGACAACAGGGGTCATGAGGTAACCTTAAAGGTCCATGACTGGCAGTTTATGCTCAGCAAGGTTGTTACAACCTATTATTGGTTTACTTCGACTTTTCATCGAGGGCTATCCTGTTAGCAGTGAAGAGGAGGTTGCATTCGCAAAATATAGTCCAACTCAAGAATTCAACTTTTACAGAAAGGTCAAATATTTTGGAGTTTACAAAATGAAATTAAATCTAGTTTGAATAATCATTAAATGAAATACCACATGATTCTACTTACTTCTGCCTTTCGAAATTATACAATTTGATTTGTTGTTAGTTTCAACCAAACGTCATCAATCTGTTTATAAATATGAAATTCCACTATATAAGATTCCAGTGATGATGAGCGTAAGTATATTACTCCGCCTTTCATCGTATTAATATTGACAACTAGCGAGCTTCAGGCATACAGCGATTTTAATAGAAATAATTACATATCGCTGATACCAAAATGAAGCTAAATCAATTTCTATCGAACTCTCAAGAATATGTTTGTTTTCTAGTCCATGGAAAAATGAAAATAAAAGCAGAATAGAGGAGATAGCATCGAGTAGGAGGTGCTTGTTATGCAAATGGCGTGTGAAAGTTCCTGTCCATTTTGAAAACTATCAAATTAACATGTTTTTTCAACTAATCACTATACATAACCTGCCTTAATGAGATTCTTGTGCATATTCCCTTTATTTATACACCCTATATGGTGACCACATGCCCTACATAACCAACGTCAGCTCAATTTCAGTGGAAGGTAACTTGTATACTTTAGGTATTGATATCGCAAATTGAGGTATCTCAAACAATGAACATTACAATTTCGAGGTCTCGTTTCTGCGGAAGTAGGGGAAAATCATCATGTCCATTGTGGGTGTTTACAAAACTTTTGAAGTTAATCATAATTAGATTGGGATGTATAAACATAAACTTTTTGTGTAATTGATCTGTCCATATTTCAAACAGAAACGAGGTCTTTAACAAAAAACAACAAAAAATAAAAACATTTTATCTATTGCCGAAAGCGTTGATGTCTATAAGTGAAATTGGTGATAGATTGTTTTGCTACATCACCGCTTTAGGCCCGAATTATGTTGATGAAAAATTATTTTTTAACAATAATTATTGGGTTAAACTGTCTGTTTCACCCTGTACAGCTATTTATACTAATTAATACAAAATAAAGAACGTTGTTTGGTTATTTATTTAGTCAAGGCAGAGTATATGCTGGTGTACCGTGGTAATAGCCCCTAAATAGGATTGTTTACGTTCGATATTACAAGTGAAATCACACACATTAATCATAAAATATCTTTGTAAAAGATTGAAAAAATGAAATGTAAGGTTTGTAGCTTTTATAGTAACTCAGACTTTTTTATGCCTAACAACATTGGAGATTAATTTGATTTATCATACTAACTCAAATAATTGCAGCGCCCTATCGGGGGAATATAACGACTGGCATTTTTCGGGTTATTATCATACAGGTATATGGATTACTAGTATCTTGATGTTGAAATATTATATTTTCTATTCTCATAGTACTGGTACATTTAACTGTAAACAGTAAAACAATAAGTGTCTATATGTTTGCTGAAGTTGTCATTTTCAATTGTACCATGCATAAAATAATAGTATGGATTCGTGTGTTAGAACATGTGTGATAAATAAAATAATCAAGTTACAATTGAAAAATAATCCATATATACACCATGTATTGATTTGTATTCAAAGGTAATTTTGCAATGACTCTATCGACTAAAGATAACCATAGAAATATTAAATTCTGGCAAATGCCCATTTAAAAAAGATGTAACACAATGTATTTATTTATGTAAGGTTAGGTGTTTGTAATGTTAAATAAACAACTTCTATAAAACGCAATGAATGAATCAGTAGTTATCAAATTTCCTGTATCTAAGATATGATTATGTTAATCATCAACTTTATTTTATGATATTTTTAATCATTCGATGAATTATCTGATTAAGAGTATAAAATTTCAGGTCACATTACAGGGATATGTTATAGTAATTTTCTGGACATATTGTAACTTTTGACATTTTCATCAGAAAAGGACTAACAAAAATGAAAAAGATTTCAATTGATTTACAATGAGAGTACTATTTCGGCATAGTCTCAGCACATGTTGCAATCGAGTGTAACAGGACCCGGTTATTGACCCATGTTTGTAATCCAATAGCACCAAGTCTTCTGCTGTGAAGGTTAAGTCATTAGCAGTCAGGGATTTGCTGTACATGCACTGTTCTAAAATTAGAACTTAAGAATTAAATTAATTTTAAATGATGGAGAATAAGAAGCTAACTCGCATTTGTCCATCAATCCTTAAAGTTGTGATAATGATGTTGATCTAAAAAAAAAACAAGGCTGAAAATCAAATATGACCTAAAGTGTCTATATGCATTGTATTTTGATGGCATAACTTAATTTACTTTAATACACAATACAACACAAGTGAATATAAAAAGTTAACCTCTGTTAAATATAATTTAGCCTTTTCAGCATCTTAATTATATCCCCTATACCTTTAAACCCCTTACCTAATCAATAATAAAATATGAATATTCAAGTAACCATCTACAACTATGTTGGGACAGTTAGATTAAGGCATTCATGTTACCTATGATTTATAAATACCACTGTTTACATGATCTTACTTTATATCAGGCTGATATCAAATGATGTATAATATTGTAAAACCCCTTAAAACAAGCATATATGAAAACCTGCTGAAAATGTTATAAGACAAAGTGAAACTGAATAAGTAAATGATTTAATCATTATATCAAGACATAGAGTTCTGTGACAGGTGAGTAACCTTTTTCTTTTGTAACATGCCCAACTTTCTTTATAAGAATTCTGTAAATTTGAAATAAAATCACTCAAAAATTCTTTATTCTAATACAAAATATAGATAGATGTCATCAGCGATACCTAACATTTTTGAATCACATTGTCTATTTAGAAATAGAATTTTATTAATTCCACTTAACATACATGTATCTTGAAAAGCATTCAATTAAAATTACCTTCCACATGGAGTTTGTCAATAAATAAATAAATAAAGAGACACTTGATTTGTTTGTCTTTAGCAGAAAGATTCTGATTATTGAACAGCTACATGTAACAAGTTGAATCTATTTATAGCAATTGCAATGCTTTAATACTGTGGATAACACAAACTGACTTGGTCAGCCTTGTGGTATGCCTAATTAAGATATTATGGTCAAATAATGTAATTGACACTTCAAACATACTGCAAATGGCTGCAAACGACTGCTAAAATCACTGGCAGTCTTTCTAAAATGCTGGCAGACTTCTTGCAGTATCATGGCAGCATGCTGGTAAAAATAAATCTATGGTCCCTTATATGGATATACGGTAAAGAGGTCATTATAATTTTTTTAGCATCAGGCGATTTGATTTTGGTTTTGAAAACAAAGAAATTTAGAACCCCCAAATGTGTCTAAATGTTTATATAGATTGGCGCCCTCATAATCATAAAACCACGGTCTGGAATCACTCTGCACTTGCCTACCCGTGGTTTCATGTACCCAAAAGCATTGGTAGCTATGGTCTGAGTTTACCAACATTTCACAAAGAAGAAAACATGTTGCCATACTGGTAGCAACTAAACAAAACACAAAGGACAGAAAATGAAAGGAGATAGAATCAATAAAGACATTGTGCTGTGCATTTAACATCAGAAGTAGAGCATTGAAATGCTTAGTTGAAAACAAATTTATAATTTGCCACCCTTCTTTGAGTATCCTCTGGAGAAACTTCAATCTATCAAGGCTACCGTATTTTAGATATTTATATAACACTTCTGTTCAATCTTGGAGTCTCAGACTAGTCGGAGAATACCAATATTTTCTTTTGTTTTCATCTATTTAATTTAAGAGTGGTAAAAGTACATGTATAGAAATACAGTATTTTTATTTAGAAAAGTGAATAATTGCAGTTTTTGGTGAAATAATTCCCTCAATTTCACATATATTCATGTTTGACATGCTTTCCATACCGATGTAATAGCAGTGAACAGTGAGCATGCGATGACTAAAATTAGGGGTGTTTGTATCACATTGTTTGTATCATTTTCTGACTAATTGCTGTGTATGTGAGCACTAGTTTTGATTAGTATGTCTTAAAAATTTTTAATTTGTGAATCGGAGAACTTTAACAATATTTCATGTTGTTCATTTTAAGCGGTCATGGGCCTTTAATATGGGTCCAGGAAGCTAGGTCTATGGAAATGCTTTGATTTCAGTAAATAATTTACAGATTAAGAATAGTAAACGATGCCTAATATTTAGAGGTTATGCTTGTGTACAGGTTATATTCTATAAATGCGGAAATGTTTAGAAGTAAGGGGTAATATTAAAGAATTTTGTGAAGTGAGAAAGTTGACAAACTTGAGCATCACACTATTAGTGTAAATATTCCATCCATTTAAAGACCTGTAGCATATCTGTCAAGTCTGCCTGTAGCCCTTTTCACAAAAAATCCTACAATAAAAATGATTGTTAGCCATTTTCAGTATTTCTTTAAAAGCTATGTATTACACCTGCATCTTATAATGTATCAAGTTCACTGAACAAAGAAATACAGCATAATATTCAGTTTTGCAATGTTTTTTTTCTCTCATTTTTTTAGTCACTATGTGGTGCTAATTGTAAGTTTCCTGTATGGCTGGTGTTCCTATGAATCACTTTGTGTATGCTCTTAATCAGGGCACAACAATCACATTTGTCAGGCTGTCCTGGACAACAATCACATTTGTCAGGCTGTCCTGGACAACAATCACATTTGTCAGGCTGTCCTGGACAACAATCACATGTGTCAGGCTGTCCTGGACAACAATCACATTTGTCAGGCTGTCCTGGACAACAATCACATGTGTCAGGCTGTCATGGACAACAATCACATTTGTCAGGCTGTCCTGGACAACAATCACATGTGTCAGGCTGTCCTGGACAACAATCACATTTGTCAGGCTGTCTTGGACAACAATCACATGTGTCAGGCTGTCTTGGACAAGTCCATTTTGCTGTGTGACAAGTAAAATTGCTTCTCACTTGTCTGTTGGGACAAGTGAAATTGTTGAAGGCAAAAATTAATTCAATAAAAGAAACACAAAACAATATCTTGAAATATTACATTTGACTTTGGACAAGTGGTTTTTGCATTCAAAACAATTAGATGTCAATAATACTTCTTCTCCTGCAGGACAAGTGAAAATTTTTGATTGTTAAAGCCCCGATTAATGCTTTAATAATGACATAAAGAAAATTGTAACTGTGAATGTTTTTAAATTTTTAACTTTAAATTTACATATTTTCAGGCTCGAACAGTATTACTCAACTTATTCAACAAAAATCATAAAATAACAAAGAAACTATTTATTAATACGGTAGAGGATGAAGGAGGGATGACACTGTCTGAAAATGATTGTAAATTATTGCTGAAAGTAAGTTCATTTCTTGTATTGTAATTAATCATTGCCATATTTTATATTTAAATTTCAAACTTTTCAATGATTATTGGAATAAAGGGTTTCATAGAGAACAAATAATTGATAATAATCAGGGTTGGTCCAGGAATTTTCAGAGTTGGGGCATAAAGAATTTTTTTTCATTCTCTCTCTGTCTATCTCTCTCTGTCTCTATCTCTCTCTGTCTCTCTCTCTCTCTCTCTCTCTCTCACTGCCTTTGAATCCACCACTGATAATAACATTCCCAGTTAATTTGATATATGATTGTTTAAAGGGATATTACCTGTGTTTACAAAAAATCAAAAAACAAAAAAAAAAAGATATTAATCAATTGCAAATGAATAAATGCCAAATTGGGTTTCTCAGGCAATTTTCCAAAAATATATAGGAATTTAAGAATTTGATTGTTGATGTATAACTCTTTTTTGTTATTGTATTATTGATTAAAGTAATAAAAACGAAACAATTTTTAAAATAAAATACAGCAAATGCCCCTTTAAGTAAAATATTTATATGATATTGCGCGAACTTCTCAGAAAAAATCTTCAGAAGATTTTCATGTTTTTCTTCTTTTATTTTCCCATTTTCCTTTTCTTTCTTACTATTCAAACACAAGTGTGTTAAATTTGAAGCAGTTCTTCAAATGTTAAAAATTTTAATTCTTCACAATCATGACCAGTTTATTTCCAATTTTTAAAGGTTTTTTTATTAAACAAATTAAAAAAAATTTTTCAATAGTAAACTATTTGCCTATTTTTTTCAGGATTATTGTCAAGTCAAAGGGTTTATGTGGTATTTGAAAGGGACGTGTGTTGGATCTTGACACAAGCTCTGTCATAGGCTTTGGGAAATTTAATGCTACAAAACAGAAGCTGACATTTGAAAGGAATTGTTCTTTTGTTACTTAAATTTGTTACAATAAAAGAGATTTAAAAAAAAAGTTGTATTGTGTAATTTTAGTGTGAAATATACAAGGTTAAATTTCAGTGATATGAAATTTATAAAACACAAATTTCATCTGAAAAATCTTAAGAAGGGTTTCATCTGAAGAAATTAATTTCATAACTACATTTTTCTGTGAATTCAACATGAACTCATGCAAGTAAAACATACATATGACTTTTTTACGCAAACTTTGCAGGCAAATGTCATACAATAAGTTTACCTTCTTGATGTTCATTAATATTCTCAGCAGGCAAATGTCATACAATAATGTACTAAGTACAGTAAGTTTACATTCTTGATGTCCATTAATATTCTCAGCAGGCAAATGTCATACAATAATGTACTAAGTACAGTAAGTTTACATTCTTGATGTTCATTAATAATCTCAACACCGTAATTTGATCATTTAAATGAATGTATGAATGTCCAAAGCACTAGAGTTACTCTGTGAGATTTACAAAAACTGAAGGGCCTCTGGTAATGGCAATTTCTATGACAGAATAAAGTTTCATGACAGTTTGTCAGACTACGTGAAAAAAATATGAATTATAATCATCGATACCCAGCCATATTTTGTAAAGCTGTCACAGGCAGCCAGAATATCTCCAAAAAAATATCTTGAAATTTTACTAATCTTGAAGTCTGAAATATTGCTGAAAAACTTTATTTATTGTCTTGAAATAAATTTCTGTGGTTGATCGTCAATTTTTATACGGTGCCCCTTAAGTGACTTAAATACAGTATAGTTTTTATTATATTGTGCACAGGTTTAGCATATATTTGATTGTGTGCAGTTATATTGTGCACACAGTTTTACATTCATTATATTGTGTGCAGTTTAGCTATATTGTGCCCACAGTTTGACTTAATTGTGAGCACAGTTTACTTATATTGTATGCACAGTGTAGCTCTGTTGTGTGCACCAGTTAGTTATATTGTGCAGTCTAGTTATATTGTGCACAAAGTTTAGATATATAGTGCACACAATATAACTAAACTGGGCACAGTTTAGATATATTGTGTGCACAGTGTAATTATATTGTGCGCACAGTTTGACTTTATCTGAATAGTTGGCAAATTTGTTCAACATTGCATACTCATGCAAGTAAAATATACATATTATTATTATTTTTTTAGGCTGACTTTGCAGGCAAATGTCATACAGAAATGTACTAAGTACAATAGGCCTACATTTTTTATATGCATTGATATTCATCATGGTAATTTGATCATATAAATGAATGTCCAAGGCATTAGAGTTACTCTGTGACTTTTACAAAAGCTGAAGGGCCTTTGGCAACGGGATAAAGTTTCACCACAGCTTGTCAAACTACGTGAAAATGTGAATTAGAATCGTCGATACCCAGTCATATATTGTAATACTGTCACAGGCAGCCAGGATATCTCAAAGTTTTATCTTGAAATTTCGCTGATCTTGAAGTCTGAAATACATGTATTACTGAAAAAAATTAATTGTTATCTTGAAAATTTCTGTGGTTGACCGTTCACTTTTAATACGTCACCCCTTAAGTGACACAGATACAATTTATTTTTTATTATTTTGTGCACACAGTTTAGTTATATTGAGCACACAGTCCAACAAATATTATATTGTGCACAGTTTAACTATAGTTTGCCACAGTTTAACATTCATTATATTGTACTCACAGTTTAGTTATTTTGTGTGCAGTTTAGCGATATTGTGCCCAGTTAAATCATATTGTATGCAGTTTAGATATATTGTGTGTACAGTTTAGCTATATTGTGCACACAGTTAAGATATGTTGTGCACACAGTTTAGTTATATTGTGCAGTCTAGTTATATTGTGCACAGAGTTTAGCTATATTGTGTGCACAATTTAGCAATATTGTGCGCAGTTTAGCTATATTGTGCACACACTTTAGTTACATTGTGCACACAGTGTTAACCATATCTGAATATTTAAGAAGAGGCCAAATGGGGCCTTAAGTCGCTCACATGGCAAAAGTATTCAATATTGCATAAGAGGTCAAAATGTCAAAAAGATGATATTTTCTGTTTAATTAGTTGATTTTCAAAGATGTTCCCAGTTAAGACTCTTTTTGGAGCCTCTATGTGTCTTAGTCCCTTTTCCATGCAATCATTGTGTTGCTTAATATGGGGATAATTTCTGCAGAATTTGTTTGTTTACTTACGTGCCTGTTACCTAAACTTTTGACCCCATGACCTTGACACTTTGTCATACTGGTTTAACTATATTGTGCGCAAAGTTTATCTATATCTGAATATTTAAGAAGAGGCCCAACGAACAACTATAATATATCTTTGGATACAGTATGTCTATAGTAAAATCAGTATAACCTGGCGATTGGAGTCTTGTAAAACCAATTTTATTTAAAAAAAATTGTAGCTGTGGACTTGACAATGATGTATACCAAATTTGAAAGAAACCTATCATCCATTCGGTTTATGAGAAGATTACCAAGTTTTGATCCCTTTTTGCCCCCTTTTGACCCATGTGGATCATAGGCCCTTAATATTTTCGAAAACTATGTAGCTGGAATCAGTCCATTGGTTCTTGAAAAGAAGTAACACAAAGTTGAAGAAAAAAGTATTTTCTGTTTACCTAGGTGCCTGTGACCTTGACCCTTGATCCTGTGTCATTGAAACATTGTCATAAAGATTATTTCAATAATTCCTAATGATTTCCGTATATCTTTTTAGACAAAAGTTCGGTCAGTTTTGGGATAATAAGACATTTGTATAAAACCATACCATGGGTCATTTGAAGTGCTTGTCATACGATCGTTTATGATCAGTTTTCAATTTAGGATTAATAGTTTGACTAAGTATCAAGGTCATAAGGTAGAAGGTCCAAGACACAGACACAAAATAAACACAAAATATCGGTTTAATAAACTTTTAGACATTTAAAAAAAGAAAATATTATGGTTGAGCAAAATTTTGCAGGAACTATCCCTATATAAAGTCGCATTTTTGCAAAGGGGCTAGTACACATAGCGGCTTCAAAAGGAGTCAGAACTGGAAACATTTTTCAAAATCAACTGATTATACAGAAAATATCATTTTTAGACATTTTGACTTCTTATGCAGTGTTGAACAAATTTGCCAGATGAGCGACCTAAGGCCACGCTTCTTATCTATTCAGATACAGTTAAACTGTGCACACAATATAGCTGAGCTATGCACAATATACATGTAGCTAAACTGCACACAATATTACTAAACAGATCAGCTCAACTGCGTACAATATAGCTAAACTGTGCACAATATAACTAAACTGTACATAAAATAGTATTTGTTAGCCCACCATCAACAGATGGTGGGCAGTTCTAATCACCCTGCCTCCGTGGTCCGTCGTACATTATCCGTCATCCGTCCCTATACAATTCTTGTTATCGCTATTTCTCAGAAAGTACAGAAGGGATCTTTATGAAATTTGAAATACAGGTTCTCATTGTTTAAGTCTGATATCACTATTTTATTAATAAATATGTGAATTGAAAATATCGATATCTATTTTAATCCACTACCCCTAAAGACACATTTGGATTGGTCTTAGTTATTGATTTACAGAAGATTCCATTGTTTTCTAGAGGTTGAGATAAATGGGAACTCAACTTTAGACAGAAATGTTCATTTGTTTTAGCCAAGTGGGAATCTCCACCGGAGTGTTAAGAATCTCGATTCTTACCACGAGGGTTGAGAATCCTCTTTCCTCTCAACACACCCATGTTTGATAATTTTTCTCCCATGATTCATAGAAATGTTTTTTATGTAAATAAAATATGACTGCTTTTAATATTCTGTATTCTCATTATACAGAAGTCACGTAATAAAGTCATATTGTGAAGTCATAGTGCTTGAAGCTTTCTACACCCTAGGGTGTGGACAGAAATTCTGGCTTGGCAAAACGGCAGATATGTCTGCCCAAGGCTGGAGAATAAACATTCTTGCGGCCAACACGTTAACAGGGTATACTGTATAAAGAGAGATAAAATATTTACAATCCAAAAACTGAAAATACGTACGTAATCCTGTATGTTACACTTTCATTACCAGCGCTCTAATAATTTCATTTCTCAACGGAATTTCACGAAACTAGATACAAGGGTTAACTGTGGTAATATCTCGATCAAGTTCGTATTTCGTAAACTGAGCTCTCTAATTTACAGAGTTATTGTCCTTTGTTTATTTCGATGAAATATTTTTGTCAGCGCTCTAACAATTTTATTTCTCTACGGAATTTCGCAAAACGTGAGACAAGGATTTGCTCGTTTGTCGTAATATCTTGGACGAGCTGGCGTTTCGTAACCCGTGCTTCCTTATTTACAGAGTTATTGCCCTTTGTTTATTCCATGGAAATATTTTTGTCAGCGCTCTAACAAGTTTATTTCTCAACAGAATTTCACGAAACCGTAATCCGAGCTCTCTTATTTACAGAGTTGTTGCCCTTTGTTTAATTCAATGAAATTTTTGTCAGCGCTCTAACAATTTTATTTCCCATTTCTCCCATTTCACGAGACGTGATACAAGGGTTTACTATGGTAATATCTCGGACGAGTTCGCCTTTCGTAACAGGCGCTCCCTTATTTACAGCGTTATTGCCCTTTGTTTATTTCATCGAAATATTTCTGTCAGCGCTCTAACAAGTTTATTTTCTCAACGGAATTCCATGAAACTTTAGGTTAGGTTTGGCTGTGCAAATGTGCATAATGTATATTTTGACTTAATAAAAGATGGCGTTTATGACAAATTGAGGTTTCGATTGGTAGAGATTTCAACAATATATGATTTTGATGAAATTTGGAATTTACAGGTATTAAGTAATTGCGATTTAAATGATATGGGTTCCATTCCTGTCTATGGCAAACTGAGGCTTCTGATTGGTCGAAATTATGTTGGTTTGAATTTTGTGGGGATTATTATACAATACTTCCATTACATGTTACTAATTGGACAAGGAAACCCTGTAGACGTATTATAAGAGCACTGAATGAAAGAAATACGTAAATACTGTCTCAATTTTAAAATATTTTAATACTCAAAATGATACATAACAATATAACAAAACTATAATTCAATTTATAAAGAATGTTAAATATCAAACTTCATATATTCAGGTTGTTTTATTTATTTGCCTCGGTATAATTACTTTATACAGTTTAGTCTATGGCAATCTTTGTACACACATAAAAACGATACTCGAAAACCTTAAAAGCCAAATTTGAATATTAGAAAATCGTTTGCCAGCGTCTTATAATATTTAGATATAAATGTAAATCTTGTTTAATATTCAGTCAAATATTTACATTATGTATATTTTGAGGATATTCGTCGCTACTCTTGTTTACCTTGCAATTTATTATTGATATGTTTGTTTGATTCTTTACAACTGCATAAACTGAGATTATGAATAGCTGTACTATGTAGTAAGTTTAAAATACAAAAGGCATATTTATATACATACATGTATATTTAAATTCTTAACGATAGATATTTTTGTTACTATATAGGTCAATATTACTCTCTGGTATCAAACAGTCATTTCACTTAGTATTCTGATTCAATTCTTTTTTAGCTCACCTGATTCGAAGATTGAAGTGAGCTTTCCTGATCACATTTTGTCCGTAGTCTTTCCATCCGTCCGTCTGTCCATTAACTTTTCACATTTTCGACTTCTCCAATACCCCTGAAGGAATTTTGATGAATCTTTAGTGGAAAGCAAGTACTCAAGGTCTTCTACATAGTTTGTTCATTACACCCAGATAAGCCACGGGTTGGGACAAAATAGGCCTCAGGGGGTACCCCTCTTTGAAAATCTTATTCTTCAGAACTATTGCATCATTAAAAACTAATTGCATCTGAGTGATCTACGTAGATGTATGATTCTTTTTTTTAATTTCGTAAAAATTGGAAAATAAATTATTGATGTTTTTTATGTCATTTTTGACTTTGTAATTATTTTACACTTTTGTATGATTTCTTTGATTTTCTCCCAATTTATTGACCATGATGCATACATTTTATGTGTTTTACCTTTAATTAGGTAGATGAATGCTTTCCTGAAAGAATATTGCTCAAAATTGATTTTTTTTTAAATTTTATGATTTTTTTTTGAGACTGCAAAAATGAAAATTGGTAACTCTTGACACTGTCAGCTTTTTCTTCAGAACCCCTAAAGGGATTTTTATGAAACTTTATACTAAGCAAGCACCCAAGGTCCTCTATCAAAGTAGTTCATTTCGACCAAATTGGTTCAGGCTGGGGCAAAAGAGGCTACAGGGAGTACCCCCTGTTTGAAAAAACTTCTCTAGAACTGTTGAATGGATTTAAAAACTAATTGCCTCTGAATGATCTACATAGATGTATGATTCAAGTTTGTTAATTTCATAGAAATTAGAAAATTGTTGACACGCTTTTGACATCTTTTTACACAGTCATTTCAATTTATTTTATATGATTTCTTTGATTTTCTCCCCATTTCTTCATCATGATGCATTCATTGTATGTGTTTTACATGTAATTTACATGTAATTACGTACAGAAATACTTTCCTGAAAGAAATTTGCTGAAATTATCTTTTTCTAATTTTTTTTATGAATTTTTTTAAAAAGAGGTGGATCCAGGGTGAGGCAAAATATGTCTCGGAGAGTACTCTTCTTTGAAAATCTTCTCCAGAACTGCAGCATGGATTGGAAAACTAATAGCATCAGAGTGATTTACATGGATGCATCATTCAATTTTCTGTTTTGCGAATCAATTTGAAAATTAATTTTTTACACGTTTTTACCTTTTTTCTGACTTTGTCATTTTTTAATTTAAGTCTCCTCCACTCCCATGGAGATTCCCATATTTGAAAGATACCAACGCAGTGTAAGTCAGCGATGTGACCCATGGGCCTCTTGTTTTCTCTTAGTCACCAAAATGACATATTAGATAATGTGAATCTGTTTTTCCAAACTATTTTGAAATCTCTTAAATGCGCCGTCCACTCTGGAACTTATCACTGATCCAGCAGGAATGTTTGGAAATGTGTCAACAGAACCAACAATAGCAGAAAGAGCATACATATTACTGGGATCATCTGTGGGATGCCAGACAACCAAACTACCACAATCGCCTTCTTCTGCAAAGAGTTTTTCTTCTTCATCACCGTCACCCTCTAATATTATGATATCGCATGGCTGGTTGTCAAGATAGTGAACGCCCGTGTTGGAAATGATGTACCCATTTGTAAGGCCCGTCGAACCACCTCGTTTAAAAACATACTTGGTTTCAAAAAATGAGCTGGGTTTGGTGTTGAGAACCAAAGATCTTTCGCAGCCTTCTCTGTCCAAGTTTCTTTGATCAAACTGTGCCCTCTGGGTAGGTAAAATTTCAATCACGCCAATATCACTCAAATTTGCCCTGTTTTCTTGAGGCTCACAACCCCAAATACAATTTCCCAGAGGGATCGTCAAACCGTTCCCTACTTTGATGACAGCAGTCCTATTTTTGGCTATGGCGTGAAATGCTGTTATTGCAACAAGGCTTGATGGGTCGTCATATTTGCCAAAGAAACCAAGAGTAGCGGACTTAGTATACCCTTCCCGACAAATTTGCGATCCAGGAGCAATATTTGCAAGGGGCTTGATCATGGTGTCGCCATCGATCGATATTATTTCGATACGGTCGAAATATGGTTTCAGTAGTTCCCTAATTGCGGTTGTCACCTTAGATTCTGTTTTATTAGAAACGTACACAGACAATTTCCCAAAACAATATATGTATGCCGTTAATCCACTCGTTTTGTACCTGGAACATAAAATATATAACAAATATGTTGTACATAGTTTAAAAAGTACAGATACATGTAAATCATATACACTGCCAATTACTTGTAATGAGAAAGATAAATTGATAGGTGCGGGTATAGATCTATATCCTTTGAAATCGTAAGAAAAAAGTATTTAGACTTTTAACTAAGGTTTCCAGCCTGATACGAATATCAATAGCGATGACAAAATTTTAAAATGACCTTAACCTTTAATCTGGACCCTAAAGCAACATTAGACCAACATCCTATGATAAAAGACTTTTATGTCACAACCCAGAAAAAGATTGAGAAACGATTGTATCAAAACTTGTACAACTCCTAACTTAGAAGTAAAATGTCATTTGGCGGTCAAGCGCTGTGCAAAATAATTGAAAGTCACGTGTTAGGACTTTAAACCGAAATCGCGACAGGCGTTAAACTTTGATTTCTCTTACTGCATCGAACTAAGCCCTTTCACATATCTGATAGATAAAGGACCCTCGGGGGTTGGGGTGGGTGCTCGATTCACCCTGAGAAAAACATTCCGGCACAGTCTTAGAACATGTTGCAATCAAATGTACTAGGACAGGAAGTAGTTATTTCAAAGATAGGGATAAAAATTACTTGATTCCCGCAAGGTTATAGCTTAATTGCAAAGATGAATTGTAATTTAACGCTTACTCCTGCGGATTTGTACTGCAATTCCCTATAGATAGTTCCGAAATAAATACTCCAGGGGAATTTATAAAAACTACTGCAGCTGCCATCACCGACTATCTAACTCCTGCTATGTTTGCGAGGTCACTATTCCAGCTGCACCACCTGTTCGGGAGCGTGTTTGTTTTACTGTCCAGGATATTCCAGATAAGTGCAACACCAATCAAATGCTCTGTAACACTGTCCTGAACAGGTTCTAACTGTACCCGCCTGCAAAATACTTACTGTCTCTTACAGAAGAATGTAAAACTTTTAATAACCTATGTGAGACGTATTATCTCCTACGTAAGGCTTAGTTAAGGATTGTAGTGCTGTATAGAATTTTTTTCCATAATCCATTGCATTTATACTCGATGCAGTCCAAAAATAAAAAACAATCCTTATATTTATATATATTACCATTTTCTGTTAATCTATAGTCAGCTGGTTACGTAATTGGCTTTGCGGTAGGAGTTTTTTTCATATGACGTAACAGAAGACGAGAAGTAGTTCAATTTTTCTGTCCGGGAATACTAAATGTAATTAAGGTTTATTTTCTATTTTCATATCATTTTGAGAGAAACTAGCGATATGGAATATTTTTAAAAAGTAAGATTTGTTGTTAAGTTATTTTAGAATATTCGTCTGCTTGGTAACCGGAAGATGCAAATGTCCGCGCCCACGAGTATGCTGTATAATGTATTTACAACGAATTTGCTTTGAATTCTGATATATTATTGATGGGATATACTACAGAAAGTTTCAGTGTGACTTACAAGAAGTGAAACAGCTCATATTCATTCATGACAACTGAAAGTAGCCATTTAATTGACATTTTTACCAAGCAGCTGGGAACCATGATGACTGATTGGTACGTAACCTACGTAAGTAGGCCTATTTCATACGACATGATTTCACACGATGCGAGTGACAAATTGTTTCTGATAGGAATATCCAGTGAAGGCAAAAAAATCGACTTGTTTATCAAGAGATGCTTGACATAGTTGCACTAGGCCTTACTCTCTTTTTTCCTGTTGTAAATATGAAGCGACCCTTTCATTTCTGTGCCAGACGATGGTCTGTGGTTCTGGTCATAACATGACCTAGATATATCGCGATATGGGCTGTAGGCTGTACAATGTGCTACAGAGGTAGTCTCGTGTTTCCGATTTCTTTCTGTGATTTTTATTTGTTTTGTGGTAGGACTAACGTATAGCTTTTAAGATTAAATATATAAGAAATAAACGTGTGATATTCTATTCTTTATTGATTCGTTCATGTATTCTTACGCTGAATAGTAAAGCGGTTAATTCTCTGGGCACGCGACTGCATTTACCAGAATATACAATATTTCGCTCTATTTTCTTGCAATGAAGGGAAATGCAGTCGGTATGTAAATATTATCTCTTGCGTAAGACTTTTTCCTGGCTATTTCACAGACAACGGGTTAGCCAGGAAATTGCACTTCAAATGATAATTATGTTGCAGAAACAGTAGTGATCATAGGATACAACATTAAAAATGGTCTCAGCTCTGATGTCACTATCATCTCTACCTGAAAATTACAGAAATCCATTTACTAGTATGCAAAGATAACGGCATAATATTTTCTGTCATTTTCAGAAACATAATGTCGGAAAGTGAAAATAAAAAGGTACCAATTAATAATCGAAACTTAAGTCTTCTAAAACACGATGAATTAGATGTGCAAATGGTCTCAACATTAAGAACAATTGCGAAACCCAAACGGGATAGGACCAGGTGTCGTGAAGGAGTCAACATCCTCTGCTGGCATGCCATACCCGTAACGGTTGCAAATGTTCCATGGAAGCCTTTTTTGTTAGATGAACGCGTCAAATTCAGTGAAGAGGTCAAGTTCGGTTTAAAGGTCAAGTTTAGTGGAAAACACGAGGGAGTCACGGTCTGTAGTCGTGCTCCAGAATACTATCCAGTATTACTGAGAGGGACTTCATAATGTTTAAAAAAAATTCTATATCAACCATAAAACTTCTTCAACGACGATTTCAAGCTTTCAACAACGTAACCTTGTGTAAGTAGTAAAAGTTGTGAAATGAAAAGGCAAAGAAAATGGAATATTACTACTTAGGAAATGGGAAGTTCGTGATATGGAAATTGAAATCGTCGTGTTTATCATAAAGGGAGGAGTGAAGTTGACCGTCATTTCAAATCGACAGGAGTAAATCTAGGTAAGATGCAGATGTTTTGCTTTCTATTGTCTTATTGAACTCTAGCTCAACAGGATACATCCGGTCGAGGTAGTTCTGAAATTCTGAATTATTTATGGACAGGACGTCATCGATATACTTGTTAATAAAATTGAATCGTTTAATTTGGAGAGCAGATACTGTATAAATTCCGCTTTATCTGAATACAAAAAGATGTCAGCCAAGAGAGGGGCACAATTGGTACCCATTGGAATGCCGACAATTTGTTAGAAAAATTTTCCCGCAAAAACCAGAAACCCCAGCATCTTGATAATATCGTCTTCAGTGTAATATCACGTATCTGTGATAGAATATGACCCTCCGTGTATCGTGTCAGAGTTTATGCACCGATAATACAATAACAATTTACTGGATGCTTGTGTTTTATGATATTACTGTCCTGTGCGTTATTGCCGTTTATCTAGATTTGTCTGTGCACCTTATTCCGGTGCGTCGTCACCCCAAACATATAATATATTTAAACTACCTTTACTAGTGCGTATTCCTATGTCATGTCCGTGCACTTTATTCAGGCGTATCGGTACCTAAACCCCACGAGTTATTCCACTGACGGCCTGTGCTTATACCTCGTCAGTACACTTTGCCAGTGCGTGCCTTGCCTGTGCGCTGCCAGTGCAGCTCTTGCCTGTGCAATTTTGCCAGTGCACTGCCGGTGCGCCTGATTCCTTATGCTATTTAAGACCCGTACGTAACCCTTGTAGTAAAAAATATATCCCGCCCGGTCTTTAAATTAAGATGCAAATCGCTCTTCTCATAACTTCCAAAACTGCATTCCATTTTATACTAAATTTGAAGTCATTAAATGGAAGATTCAATATAAATAAGCAGAAATGCAGGCTGTTGTCAGAGCATGTGTCTGTTTCGTGCAATGTTGACATCGCCTGTCACAACAAGGCATTAATGACGGTATCCTGTTTCCTCTGCAATGTATTTTTTGGTGTACATAGAATTTTTTTTACACAAAATGACCTATACAATATTTGGTCAACTCTTACGTAGGAGATTAATAGAATCTACCCTTACCTTGAGGGTATGACAAAAGGATCTCAATCCGAAAGTAAGATTCTTGAATGGCAATCCCGAAGCTTTTTCACACTGCTCCTTTCTAGGAGCCTTTATTTACGTTATAAATTGTATCGTGACGTCATAACGCGTGTAGCTTGTCATCCCCCGCCGCCCTGTGGATGACAGCCGGATCATTTTGCACTAGTTATAAGGATAACTCTGTGAATATGGGAGAAAGAAAGTCTAACGTAGGAGAATTTTTTTCTAGGGTGATACTAACACGCTGCGATAAAAGCCTCGGCTAGAAATATAGTTTCCCATTAATGTATCTTTTCACCAACCATTTTCATGAATGGACAATATCACGTTGACATATACCATATAAATATGCATATACATTTGTATCTTATTTCAATGCATTTACTGTGGTTACGTAATCCGCCAATTCTTCGTTAATATGACTAGCAATACGCATCATTTCTAACTTAAAAATAATTCGTCCACTTGATTTAACAACATTTGCCCAATCGTCAAACTAACTTCACAGCATACCATTTACTGCGCAAGTTTGGTTCACGTTTCGTCAATTTACTAATCGTTATCTTCACGGACCTAAATACGACAATACCTACCTCCATAATTCGTTCTTCAGATCTTCAGTTAGTTCGTTCGATAATGTCCTCGCAGACAAAAGTGATGCCATATCTCCTATCATATTCATCAGCTTATCAATTTCGTCTATGATCTTTGGTTTGGATATTTCTTTTACCTCCGTGCTAGCTCTAGTAATTTCAACTTTCCACGATTTCAGAACATCATTCAAACTTTCAAAAAGCGCGTGCAGTTTTCCTCTAAGAACATTTTTCAGTTCATCAAACAGTTTTCCATTGTTGTAGACAAATACTTTCTCTTTTTTTGCCGGGTTGTTACTGTCGCCATAAATCTGACTTTCGGCTCCTCGCATCTCAGAATCTAGTACATATATAACAGTCATCCCTGTAGTGTTCCCAAGAGAGAACAAAACGTCCTTTGACTGAAAATATAACGTGGAAGTTATGCCAAGACATTTATAAATTTGTTGTGCTGAAAAGTATAGGGGGCCTCCATGGCCGAGTGGTAAGAGCATCGCGCTTTGAACCACGACGTCTTTTACTTCTGATAAGCGTAAGTTCTACCCTAGCTGAAACCTAAGAAGATGTTTGTAAGAAAATTTGCCGGCTTACTCTCAGAAGGCCGTTGGTCTCATTCCGGGTACATTGTAACCAGGTTCTCTTCTCCACCACAAAAAACTGGTCACCACTATGTGAGTGAAAATGTTGATTGTGGTGTAAAAACTATTCAAAATACAAACTCAAATGTTGAAAAGTTTACCTTTTAACCATTAATAATTTCGCTAATACAAGATAACCATGTGTTTTATTTTTGTTTACCTTTGATGATAATTTGACGTCATCGTTTTCACTGACTCGTTCTGTTTCTAAAATACATAGAGTTACTGGTTCATGGGCCTCAGGTAAGATCGAAGCTCCAGCTGCACAATGGTTCCAACTTGGTACTCCATTGTCTATATACAAGTTATTATAATGTTAAATTATATATATATATATATATATATATATATATATATATATATATATATTATATATATATATATATATATATATATATATATATAAAATACTTGAGCTCTACTTATGCATTAGCGATTTAATGTATAATCTTCAGATGCTTAACTACATATAAACAGTAAATCAACAATATTTCAAGACGTCATAGATATCGTGACGTGACTGCATTTACCATTAAACATGAAAGCGCTAATGCTTGAGTAGAGCTCAAGTGTTTATGTCAGACTTTTTATATATATTTTACCGGATATTGAGCAGTGAACATTTTCAATCAATCAATCTATATATATATATATATATATATATATATATATATATATATATATATATATATATATATATATATATATATATATATATATATTGTGTCATTAAACTTTCTTTAATGAAAAAAGAAATAATTTGATTCACAACAATTCACAAATCAAACATACTTAAAAGCGGAACATTAGAGTAGGAGTAATACGTACCTTCCGTTGACAAATGGATTTTATTTCTGTCATTGGCGTCGGATTGCAGCACGTAATTACTCCCAAATATTGTTTGCAAATAACTGTCAACATCCTGACCCCAAAAGTGTGTAACCCTGATCAGATTCTCAGTGTTGTTTATAAGTTTGTTAATTACAGTTTTGTCCCCAAAAGGTATCCTTCTGGATGCGGCAGCTATCTTGCAAAATTTGAATTTCCCATACTGTATTTGTGATAGATAATCTGGTAGTCTATCCAAACGGACGTAATGGTATTCGATGGGGGTCCGATCGCTCATCTGTCTCATAGAAAAGAAATATATAATTATACAGGTATATACATTGCATTTTTAAAAGGTATGTTTTTAATTTTAAACAAAGAAAATAATTTTGTGGTAGTTGGTTGTATTTCTACAAGAATACTAAATATTAATGATGACATGTACTTGTTCCTGTAATTTTTCCCATTGAACAAGAAAAATAAACGCAAGTATACAAATATTATAAAAGTATTATCTTTGGAGCTACATGGTATTCTCTCTCTCTCTCTCTCTCTCTCTCTCTCTCTCTCTCTCTCTCTCTCTCTCAAACACAACGCCGAAATAAACTCAACCGGTTTCATTATTATCATCAAGGAGTTTTAATAATGAAACCGGTTGATATTGTGCGTTTTGATTTTTTTATCTAAGTACTTGTGTTAATCATTTTAATAATAATAATAATAATAATAATAATATGCATCATTTTATTGGATGAATGTATATTTTGTTTTCCAGGGGCATATAGAAATATATGAGAAATGTGCGTTTTCGGACTTAAGGATTAATTTTATATAATTACAAATATATAAAAACGCCTGTACAAAGTTTTATTAGACAGGACCTACCACAAAACACGAAGTATATATAAGCACGGTTAATAAAGGTAGACTGTTTGCTTGACATGCGTAATTCGTGTCAAATAATTCGTCGTATTTAGTTTTCGCATCATGGTTTCATCGCGAGTAAAGGGAAAATAACCAGTTATGTTTTGCTTCCTCAAAATTGCTGGTCGTTGCAATCAGGGTCGTGTGAGTGTTGTTGTAGAAAGCACCCATTATTTACATTCTTAACTAGAAATACTGTGAAGAATGTGATCTGATACAATGATCAGTTGATCAAGTGTTAATCGTTCAAAAGACCGTGTACAAATATAATCTGTAAAACTTGGACAGACAGATTCCTATAGAAAATTAAGACGTGGGATCAGGTGTCACGAACAAATCCGATTCAGATATTTACTACTCCATGACACCTGATCTCACCTTTGGATTTCCAGAGGTCCGTGTTTGTCCAAGCCAGAATTGTACATGTATCCTGGACACCCTGAAGATTTATATTTCGGTATCTGAGATTAATGTATTAAAACACAAAAGTATAGAAGATTCTACAACAAATATTGAACAAGATGATTAACACATCGGAACGAGTAAAACGGCAACTGTACACACAACCATTGTATCGACAGTATAGTTGCAAAATATGATATTTTAGAGCTAACAATTCAATAGAAATTAAGTTCCTAATTGTTTAGTTCATGTATGAATTCCAGATAACAAAACTCTTTTTATCTATTTATTATCAACTAGGTTCTAAATGCGTCTTCTGAACTAAAACCCAGGTATTCAGATCGATTTCGTAAGTTGTGTTCACTGTATCAGTAAAATATCAATCGAAAACAAAAAGACATTTCGACGAACTATGTATAAAAGTGTACTTAAAACAAAGATTTGACAAATAAAGAGTTACGGTATTATTCGGTAGGGTTAAGTGAATGAAAAATAGCGTAGAAAGATGAGAGAATTTTTTAGATTTTGGAAATACTTATATTAAGATCAGAACCTTTAACAATAATTAATCAAGAATTACTGATAAATTACCATTTCAGTATGTATGTCTTTCCATGTTCTTCAATGTAACCAAAGTTTATTGACTCCGTAAAGGTTACTTTAATTAGAAGTATATATATATATATATATATATATATGTGTGTGTGTGTGTGTGTGTGTGTGTGTGTGAGTTTGTGTGTGTGTGTGTGTGTGTGTGTGTGTGTGTGTGTGTGTGTGTGTGTGTATGCTCGTAACGCTCTCTTACCTCAAAACACACATAGGTTGTAATTTATAATGCAATCTACTATGTCCATAATGTGATTGGCACACACGATAATGTTGAATTACGAAGGATTTTCCAAACATAAAGTGAATAAAATCATACACAAAAAATACCTTTGTAGGGAAAGAGAACGGCAATTATTTCAACAGTGAAAATTTTAGTCTGATACAAATACATGTAAATACATTACTCTTACATTTTATACTGTTAAACTGTTATAGATAAAGACAGTTGTGAGAATAAGAAGTATTTTCGATAAAACTTAAAATCGAGGTATGATGTGATAACGAGCGTTTCACGATAAAAGAAAAATCCACCGCATTGAAGTCGGTCCGAAGTACAGATGGCACTTAACCTATAGATTGTAACATTGCCATAGAAATGAAATGTCTTTGCGAGATGTAAAATTCTGAATGCTGTATCACAGATTGATGATTAACTAAATACTGAGCAGCTGCATCTATGTAAAGATTATGTTATCTTACCATTAAAGAGATATTCGGTCACTCTCTAGATATCTTGTACTGTCACTCTGCCTGAAAAGAAATATAACCAGATTATCTTGTCTTGTCACTCTGTTACCTGAAAAGAAATATGTAGATATGTAAATAAACAGAAAATATCCCGGTGAAATTCAAAAGATCATTATCAAATTTTACCCAAACTGCAGTGTCATGTACAACTTTCACAACAGATACTTTCTTTCGTAATTCGGAACGATAAAGTCAAACTAGGCCTCCCCTTTATTTCTGTGGAATACCTTGATTTGATATATTTACAGATTATCTCATGACCAATATTAAATGTCAATCCAACATTCAGATGAAAATATAACATCATATTTACAAATCATATATACAAAGTCAGGTTCATTAAGTTTCTTATGTAAACATCTATTTACATTCCAAGATATGAAACTTAGGTCATTACAGAGTGACCTCCTTTCGCCGTATCCCTATTTAGAGTCTATATTTCTATGACCGGCTGACGTATCGTGTAATGAATCTTGAGATTCGCGATTCATGGGAAGTTCTGTTTACTGGGAGTGCATTTTACGTCTATCGAATTCCTCCCTGTTCGGACAGGTGTTACGGTCCACCTGTAAATAATCTTCTGCGTCGTATATCTCGCCATCAACGTATAGGCGATTGCGCACTAATTTAACTCTGTGTCCCTCCTCTCGAAATCTGTTCATGATCGGGTACAAATTAATAATAACTGTGCACCAGTCAGGGTTCATGAGGGGGGATTGCACAATAAACCAATTACTCTACTTATCAAATGAATTTGCACAGGCTTTAGATAATAGCAGGGATATCCGAGTTGTTTTCTTTGACATAAGCAAGGCTTTCGATAGAGTTTGGCATAAGGGGCTTCTTTTCAAATTAAAACAAATTGAAATTCGTGGGAATTTATTGGAATGGATTAGGGACTACTTACAAAACAGGAAACAAAAGGTAATTATAAATGGGAAAGAATCGGGTTTCTTACCCATAAATTCAAGAGTACCCAAGGGATCTATCTTTGGGCCATTATTTTTCTTGATCTATATAAATGATATTGAAATTGAAATTGGGTGTAATATCAAACTGTTTGCTGATGACACCTCGATTTATGTAATTGTGGAAGATCCAATCCTAGGTGCAAAAGTTTAAAACGAAAATTTGGCAAAGGTGTACAATTGGTAAAAAAAAATGGTTAGTTCACTTCAACCCTAACAAAACTGAAAGTCTTTTGATTAGCATGGAGAATTTACATGTAAATCATCCCAATTTGTACTTCGACAATACCCCTTTAAAGGAAGTGCGATCACATAGACAACTGGGCATTACAATAAACAATAACTGCCACTGAGGAGATCATATTGACCTTGTAATAAATAAGGCTATCTCTAAATTAACTATACTACGCAAATTGAAATTTGAACTAAATAGGAAAATACCTCAAACAATTTATTTTTCCTTTATCAGACCAATCCTGGAGATGGAGATTATTTTCGACAACTGTGCGGAATAGTGTAAGCATAAATTAGAAAATGTCAACGTTGAAGCTGCACGAATTGTGACAGGTGCAACAAAATTCGTCAGTTTGGAAAAACCTTATAATGAATGTGGGTGAGAAACATAGCAAAAAGAAGGGAAAATCACAAACGTCTGCAATTTTACAAAAATGAAACACAATTTTACTCCCCAATGCTTAAGTAATTTCGGCCCTCCCAACTCTGTAATATTCACAGCTACAACACAAGACATTCTTACAATAAGTAGAACTGCGTATCACTATAACAGTTTTATCCCTTCCAGTATAAGATTTTGGAATGCACTTCCAACACCTATGCGTGATTCAGACAGAGTTCAATCCTTTAAACGAGCACTCTCACATCTAAATTCTCCCAATACTATTCCCGATCATTTCAATAAAGGTTGTCGTAAGTAGCAAGTTTACCATTCTAGACTTCGAATGAACTATTCAGATCTTAAATGTTATCTTAAAAAATTAGAGACGGATTCCCTCTGCTCGTGTGGCCAAGATCAAACTACCGATCACTTCATTCTTAAATGTCCTAAATATACACACGGACTTACTATTTTGTTTCAAAATGTATGACATATACCAAGCATAGAAATTCTACTATACGGTGACGAATCCAAAGATTATTACTATAACAAAACCATTTTTCTAAATGTTCAAGCATACATAACAAATACAGGAAGGTTCTTCTAACATGGAAAGATTAAGTGCAAATTATAAATTTCAAATCTATAATTTTACATATATAACTAATTAAAACAGATATAAAAAAAAAACACCAGACGTGTGTTCGCTTCCCCTTGGATACTTTATTAAAATAAGTCAGAATGTTCTCCGACTCTTTGTTTGTTCATTTATTGTTATTGTTCAGGGAGAGGAATTAGAATAAGCTTAAAGCTTTGTTTCCAATCCCTAATTCTGTATAAGATAATTATGTAAACTGTTTCTATCTTATGAAATAAAATATATCTTAAACTGATAACCACAAATGGTAAGTGGTTATAATAAAATAACTGCGGTGATGTTCCAACAACTCATAAAAGGCAAAATGAGTTAATAACTTTGCATACATATATTACTTACCTCGTACGTAAATGTCGAAACAGTTGTTTCACTGTGGAACAGCTTAATAATTCCGTATTGACATTTGTTTATTTACTTATATATAATACTAAAACGGATGGCACATGTCTGTCAAGTGTAATCATATACAGTTTATAAAGTGGTGTGAGCCTAAAACCCCAGACATTGACAAATAAGGTTAAAAACATATACGTTTTTTAATATAAAGTTGGAAAATTTACATAAATACATTACCAAACTTTTTTTTGGATGTTTTGTTTTCTTGTACAGCAATAAAGATATGTTGATATGAGTGCATAACATCAGAGTTTCCGTCTGAAGATCTGCGATAATGAAAGGGCAAACGGAAAAATGATAATTTTCATTGAAAATTGCGATGTTCTAAACTTAGGTACATGAGGACGATTTGAAAGTATGTATATGTACATGTATATTGTCGGCATGTTTAAACATAATTATGACAACTTATTTCACCATTATTCGAGTTTTGGACTTCATACAATCAAGTGGTGTTTTCCACTTGTGCAATTTTCTCCCAATCTCCCAATGTACATAATTTTACATATCGGAATAAATGTTTAGATAGTGATTCTGTTGTAATACTGTACAAAAAGCTCCAACCGTCAAACGAACGTGTGTGTGTGTGTGTGTGTGTGTGTGTGTGAGAGAGAGAGAGAGAGAGAGAGAGAGAGAGAGAGAGAAAGCAGCATAATACATACCAATATAAAACTATTGTTTCAACATATATTATAAACATAATACCAAAGTTAGCTTAGCTTTAGACAATTTTCGAATTTAAATAGTGTTAACAGTGCCAAATATTACTTTAGTATAAGATGAACAGCTGGTACCGAAATACCAGGTACTAGGTTTATGTATACATTCGGGGACTCAAACGGTCCACCAGCAGTGGCAACGACCTAGAGGTTATAAATATTATAAACATAATACCAAAGTTATAAAGCTCAAGACGATATCGTTTCTGTCAATTAGACTTCATCAGTTGAGCTCCAATTTGAAAAGTATGTGTATTTTCTAAAGATAAAGTGGTATCATACAAGGCCAAATAATATCTCAAAAAGTATAGCCGAAATCCGTCTAAGAGTAACCACTGTAAAAAATGACTATCTTAGCTTTAGACAATTTTCGAATTTAAATAGTGTTAATAGTGCCAAATATTACTTTAGTATAACCTGACAATTCACAGCTATACAGAAGAACTGGAGTGACCATTTTGTCAAACATATCAATTTAAGTATCAATAGATGAGTACAATCTTCTTGACTTCCTTGTTATTTCATAAACAGCCCTTGTTGCTCTTTGAACGACATGTTTTCTTGTAGCTAAAAATGGGCCATTACCAGAAAACATTATTTCCAAATATTTAAAGCTCTTTGAACGACATGTTTTCTTGTAGCTAAAAATTGGCCATTACCAGAAAACACCAGAAAGCTCTTCAAAATTTCTATTTCATTGTTGTTATACATAAAAAGACAGATTTGCAGGTTGTCTCCCCTTTCCAAAAATTAAAACGTTTTTTTCAATAGTTACCTGTAATTTCCAATCATTACAATATTTTTAAAGCAGTTCAATTGCTGTTGAAGATGGTCTCTAGTCTCAGATATTTAAACAGTATCATCAGCATACAGAATTACCACGAGTTTTAGGTAAACGTTAGTCTCATTTTCAATTTCTACAGTTAAATAATTTAATCCTATTATATTTTTTGAATGAAAATTTCTTGTAGATCATTAAAGTAAAGGGTAAATAATAAAGGCCACAAATTTTCTCCCTGACGTACTCCATTTTGACAGGGAAAATATTCAGAAAATTGTTATTGTAGCATATTTTAGATTTACAACCTTTATACATATTAATAATTACTTTTAAACATTTTCCTGAAACACCGTTAGTCAATGATTTTCTCCATAGACCTGCTCTCCACACTTTATCAAATGCAGCCTTAAAATCAATGAATATACAATAAAGTTTCTTTTTCTTTTAGAAATACAATTCAACTAAAGAATACAAAGTGAACATATTATGTTCTGTTGAATAATTAGCCCTGAAACCACTCTGATTTTCCTTTATAAGGTCAACACTATCAACATATTTAGTTGTTCTACTACACAACACAGAGGTAAACACAATACCTATACAACTTAAAAGAGTTATTGGTCCGTAATTCTGTGGATCAGCATGACTACCTTTATTCTTAAAAACTGGTTTATATAACATGCTAACCAAGCCTTTGGTACAATTCCAGTATCAAATACTAAATTGAATACTTTTACATACAATGACATCATAATATTAATTGAAAATTTCAAATATTCATTAATGGCAGTGTCAGGGCCAGGGTACTTATTTTTTTTATTGACTTAACAACTTTAAGTATCTCCTCAACGGTAATAGGTTCATTTATAAAAGAACTTTCTTCAAACAACACATCAAAATCAAGGTAATTATCACCGTGCTAAATTTACATTTTAGACTGAAATTTATATTTTGTGATATTTGGACTTTTTATCTAAAAGCAGTTTCAATTAGGTGTACATAATCTTATTTTTCCATTGTTAGAAAAGTGAGAAATTCCATTAGCATCTATTGTGATTGTAATCTATGAAACAACACATTTAATATCTTCAATAGAGAGCGACCATGAGTGTCACCTGTCACCACAGGATAATACTTCCTTCAAATAATACATCGCTCTCGCAGTTGAACATAATACCCTATACCTTAAACCACTGAACATATTTACAGTCTGTATTGATTATGCTGATATGGTTTGATAGAGATATTCTAAAATAAAAAACAATGCCATCACATGTTTGTCTATTTGGGCATAAAAAGTATATTCTGGAAACTTAATAGTCTCGAGATCATACGTTTTGGCTTCGGTAAATCAAAGTCTGAAATTCAGGATAGTTTAAACGCCTAGAAATACCACATACATTTAGTGACAAAAGTTTCAGTGTACATGTATTATCAACTAAGCTGACTTTTTCTGAACACGTTTCTTCGTGTGTACTAGAAACTGAAAGTAAATCAGTGTTAATAAGAGAGTCACAGTCTGAACATTCACTCTCACTCAAATCTAATTCACCCCCACCCTTGGTTTTCCTATCTCCTATATCCCCGCTTACCCCTGTTACTTCCCTGACCCCTTCCGCCGGGTCTTGGAACAAACACTGGAGCCGCCGCTGACAGAGGGCTAGAGGCAAAATTATTGTCCGAGAATGACATTTCATCGTCTGACTTTCCTTTACCGTCGTATACTTCGTCAGGCTTAAACAATTTTCCATCAATGTACAGTTTATCATAGACAAATTGCGCTCGCTTCTGTTGCCGTTTTGCCGATTTGTAATATGGGTAGATTTTTTTCCTTTTTTCATAAATTTCACGAGGAAACTGTTCGTTGATTCCGTACTTTCTGTTTTCGTCTCCTTTAAGATTTGTAAAGGGAGCTCTCCGCATAGCTCTCTCTCTCTCTCTAAACTGAACAAATTTTGCAATTATCGGTCGCGTTTTTCCATTTGTTTTCCGTCCCAAACGGTGTACTCGATGGAAGTCTATTTGAAGTTTTTCGAAGATAAATGTTTTCAACAAATCTTCAGTTTTCATTCTCCGATTCAGATATTCCATGGAAAATAAGGTTATCCCGAATACCTCTCGCCTGAAGGTTTATGTGACGAACATTTAGGTCATCGATCTGATATTTCATTTTTTGCAAATTATTTTTCAAAGTTTCATTTTGACTCTCAACACCTTGTATACTGTGTAGTTTGGCTTTTATTTCTTTGTTGGTTTTTTCAATTTCAACTAACTTATCACTAGTAAATTCTACACCGTTCGTTAATTCACTCACCGATTTTTTCAGATCCGTAACGTCAGAAGTCACGTCTACAAATTTATGTTCAAAACTATTCATTTTAGATTCAATTTTGTCCAAGTTAGTTACCTTCTGGAACATTTAGTCTAATTTTTGCGCTAGGGTGTCTATTTTAGGACCATAATCAATTTGAGTTATAAATCCTGAATGTTGTGCCACTGACGAATTTTGCGGTTGAAAGTCAACAGGTGATAGACTGTAATTCATTGTGTTTGTTTGTCCTTGCGGATATATGTCAGGTAAATTCTTGATTTGTTCGTCGTTCTGAAATGTACTCAGTATATTCACCTTACTACGACATTCTTCAATGCTACTAATCACATTTACGTCTTTTTCCGTTTTTGTCTATTTTTCGATTTTTTTCTGCACTGTTCGAACTCATATGCACAATTGATTTGGTCTATAGAAAAACAATTCTTCTCGTCGACATCAAAATAGCAAAAGTCCAGTATAAAACACGGAGCCAAATTTACGTGTGTGTACACTTTCGCGCATGCCTATCACATCGAGATAATTATAATATATACAATTTTATCTGGGTATCCCTGTAAAGAAAGGGGTCCTTTACACCACTGTATTTAAGTTGTTTTTGTTTTGTTTTGTTTTTTGTAACCTTTCATACAGTAAGACAAAATTCCAAAGTCGAACGCAAATATGTTGAATATTATAAACATAATACCAAAGTTATAATGCTCAAAACGATATCATTTCTGTCAATTAGACTTCATCAGTTGAGCTCCAATTTGAAAAGTGTGTATTTTCTAAAGATAAAGTGGTATCATACAAGGCCAACTAATATCTCTAAAAGAATAGCCGAAATACGTCTAAGAGTAACCACTGTAAAAAATGACTATCTTAGCTTTAGAAAATTTTCGAATTTAAATGGTGTTAATAGTGCCAAATATAACTTTAGTATAAGATGAACAGCTGGTACCGAAATACCAGGTACTAGGTTTATGTATACCCTCGGGGACTAAAAGGTCCACCAGCAGTGGCAACGACCTAGTGGTTATAAATATTATAAACATGCGAGTGTCAGCAATGCCTAACATTTTTGAATCACATTGTCTATTTAGAAATAGAATTCTATTAATTCCACTTTTCATAAATGTATCTTGAAAAGCATTCAATTAAAATTACCTTACACATGGAGTTTGTCAGTAAATAAATAAATGAATAAAGAGACACTTGATTTGTTTGTCTTTAGCAGAAAGATTTTGATTATTGAACAGCTGCATGTAACAAGTTGAATCTATTTATAGCAATTGCAATGCTTTAATACACACTGACTTGATCAGCTTTATGGTATGCCTAATTAAGGTATTATGGTCAAATAATGTAATTGACACTTCAAACATACTGCAAATGGCTGTAAAAGACTTCTAAAATCACTGACAGCCTTTCTAAAATGCTCGCGGACTTCTTGCAACATCCCGGCAGCATGCTGGTAAAATTAAATCAGTGGTCCCTTATATGGATATAAGGTAAATGGGTCGTTATCATTTTTTAGCATCAGGCGATTTGATTTTGGTTTTGAAAACAAAGAAACTTAGAAACCCGAATGTGTCTGAATGTTAATATAGATTGGCGCCCTCATAATCCTAAAACCACGCTCCGCAATCACTGTGCACTTGACTACCTGTGGATTCATGTACCCAAAATCACTGGTAGCTATGGTCTGAGTTTACCAATATTCCACAAAGAAGAAAATGTCATACTGGTAACAAATAAACAAAACACAAATGACAGAAAAAGAAAGGAGATAGAATCAATAAAGAAATTATTCTGTGCATTTAAGAACAGAAGTAGAGCGTTGAAATGCTTTCAGGAAGGGAATGAAGTTGAAAACAAATTAATAATCTGCCACCCTTCTTTGAGTATCCTCTGGAGAAACTTTAATGTATCAAGGCTATTTTAAGTATTTATATTACACTTCTGTTCAATCTTGGAGTCTCAGACTAGTCAGATAATAACAATACTTTCTTTTGTTTTCATCTATTTAATTTGAAAGTGGTAAAAGTACATGTATAGAAATAAAGTGAATTATTGCTGTTTTTGGTGAAATAATTCCCTCAATTTCACATACATTCATGTTTGACATGCTTTCCATACCGATGTAACAGCAGTGAACAGTGAGCATGCGATTACTAAAATTAGGGGTGTTTGTATCACATTGTTTGTATCATTTTCTGACTAATTGCTGTGTATGTGAGCACTAGTTTTGATTAGTATGTCTTAAAATTGTAAAATTTGTGAATTGGAGAACTTTAACGATATTTCATGTTGTTCATTTTAAGCGGTCATGGGCCTTTAATATGGGTCCAGGAAGCTAGGTCTATGGAAATGCTTTGATTTCAGTAAATAATTTACAGATTAAGAATAGTAAACGATGCCTAATATTTAGAGGTTATGCTTGTGTACGGATTATATTCTATAAATGCGGAAATGTTTAGAAGTAAGGGGTAATATTCAAGGATTTTGTGATGTGAGAAAGTTGACAAACTTGAGCATCACACTATTAGTGTAAATATTCCATCCATTTAAAGACCTGTAGCATATCTGTCAAGTCTACCTGTAGCCCTTTTCACAAAAAATCCTACAATAAAAATGATTGTTAGCCATTTTCAGTATTTCTTTAAAAGCTATGTATTACACCTGCATCTTATAATGTATCAAGTTCACTGAACAAAGAAATACAGCATAATATTCAGTTTTGCAATGTTTTTTTTCTCTCACCTTTTTAGTCACTATGTGGTGCTAATTGAAAGTTTCCTGTATGGCTGGTGTTCCTATGAATCACTTTGTGTATGCTCTTAATCAGGGCACAACAATCACATTTGTCAGGCTGTCCTGGACAACAATCACATTTGTCAGGCTGTCCTGGACAACAATCACATTTGTCAGGCTGTCCTGGACAACAGTCACATTTATCAGGCTGTCCTGGACAACAATCACATGTCTCAGGCTGTCCTGGACAATAATCACATTTGTCAGGCTGTCCTGGACAACAATCACATGTGTCAGGCTGTTCTGGACAACAATCACATTTGTCAGGCTGTCCTGGACAACAATCACATTTGTCAGGCTCTCCTGGACAACAATCACATTTGTCAGGCTGTCTTGGACAACAATCACATTTGTCAGGCTGTCTTGGACAAGTCCATTTTGCTGTGTGACAAGTAAAATTGCTTCTCACTTGTCTGTTTGGACAAGTGAAATTGTTGAAGGCAAAAATTAATTCAATAAAAGAAACACAAAACAATATCTTGAAATATTACATTTGACTTTGGACAAGTGATTTTGCATTCAAAACAATTAGATGTCAATAATACTTCTTCTCCTGCAGGACAAGTGAAATTTTTTTTTTTTTTTTTTTTTTTTTTTTTTTTTTTTTTTTTAATATTACATTTATTCTGAGTATAAAGCCAGGATTTTACATGCTCCTATACATCTCCACCTGGCTAGGGAGTATAGAGCTTGGCTGGCTTTCACTCCACATTTACTCTAGATCACATACATTCACACTTTTGTTCATAGGTGGAAGGAAAGAAGATAGAAAAAGGGAGACTTCAAATATTTTAGGATATTCACATACACATGCATATATATGTTTAGTAATATTTACATATACATTACATACATTTGTACAGCCTCATATATCATCTAGACATTTACAGAGGTTCATTTATATATATATAGATGCATTATGTCTCATATTTTTTTAACACACCATAATGCTTAAATCTGTGGGGAAAAAAAAAAAAGTTACTCTGTACTGAATATACCTTTCCAGTCTATCCAACTTCTTTGGAATTTGCAAAAATTTGAATTTTTTTTGGCACTGAATTGTTCAGCTTGAAAGTGATGATTTAAAAAATTTTGAAGACTTTTTATATGGATCATATTTTTTCTCTTTGAGGAGTAGTAAATATATTGTTTACTTGCTAAAATTATGTTATTTAATGGAATATTTTCTTTATTTGTAATTCCAAAAATTATATCATATAATGTAAATTCTATTGAAATATTTGTTTTAATTTTTATTATGTCTGATAATTTTTTCCAAAGGACTGTGACAAAATTACAATAAAAAAACACATGTATTAAATCCTCAGATTCCTCGCCACAGAAACTCACAATAATCATTTTCAATTTTCTTAATTTTCTTCAAATATTGTTTTGTAGGTAGTATTCTGTGTAGGATTTGATACTGTAGCCAATGAAGGGATGTGTCATTTGTGATTTTGTAGGGAAGTTTGTAAATTTTTTGCCAGTTATTGTGGTAAATGTTATTTAAAAGTATATTATTCCATTTTTGAATAGCTGTTGGAGATAGTGTTTTGTCCCTTAGTATTTTATACATATCTTTACATCCTTTACAGTTCTTTAGTATAAATTGCAGATGATATGGTATGAATGGTATATTTGAGATTGGAGTATCATGTTCAAGGTTATTCAGTTTTATAAATGCTCTAATACTTCTTAAAGACATAGTATCTACGATTTCCTCAAATATTTCAATCTCAATTGTTTGGGTCAAATATGTTAATATTTGGAGATAAAAAACGAAAAATTGTTGAATTAAAACACATAGAAGTATAGTTTTATTGTATTTCACAACTTTCCACGTTTTTTTTTATTTTTTGTCGGTACGACAAAAATTCGTTTGCAAGCCCCGCCATATTCATATAACCTTAGCGTGACCTGTATTTCCGCATGCGCATTACCATTGTTGATAGTGAAAAAGCATGGCGTCCAAAGCAAAAACAAATCGTGGCCGACCTGTTAAATTGACAGATTCAGCTAGAAAAAGAAATCGGAAAGAAGTTCTGGCGAAATACAACAAGACCAAGATAAATATTGGAAAGGAGCATGATCGATGGATAAGCCTCAAGGACCGTCTAAATGTAGGATCTCACGCCGATCAACACGTGCTTACCTCAGCATCCATTGATTGATATCGATACGATCTAGGTCATTGCGTGTGCTTCTGGGATTGTTTCTGTGCATAATTAATGAGTTTGATTCTTACAGACGACGACAACAAATCAGCATTTATCCGTTAATTACGCTAATCATACAAAAAAGTGTCGACGTGGAAGATCATTATTCAGTCATATCTTCGATATTTCCGCAAAATTGCCGACTAAAAAAATAACCATTTTCGTAGATACTATGTCTTTAAGATAGCATGATATTTTAGGAAACATATTGATTGTATATTAAATTTTATTTCAAAACCAGACTTTGTTAGTAGTGTGCCATCTTTCGCAAACATATCATTAACAAACCTAACACCTTTGCTGTACCAAGTTTGAATAAAAATACTCTTTTTTTATCTATTTTTTTTAAGTTATTATAAAATAAGGGCTCAACTTTTACAAAATTCTGAAACAGATGACACTTTATTGTTTTGTTTATTTAGAATGGAATACATCATTCCAAAAAGCATTTTTATTGGATTTTATAAGAGTTTCTATCATATCATCTCCATATTCAGCAATATATTTAGATACATTTTTGTTATATGTAGCATTTAAAATATTGTTCCATGGGTTGTCTTGGCTACAAGTAATTAATCTCCTTATCCATGTACATTTTAAAGCAGGTATGAATTTATTTAGATTTATCATTTCTAAACCTCCGTCTTCTTTATTTTGCAGGATTACACCCCTCTTAATTTTATTCCACCTTAGAGCTCCATATAAAATTGAAGAATTCTGTGTGCAGAGCTTTTAAAAAAAAAGATTTCTGTTGGGTTAGGTAGAGCAATAAATAAATGGTTCAGTTTAGGTATGAGTAAGGATTTTAATACTGTTATTTTAAAAACGAAACAATTGGTGACAGAATTCTACGACCCTAGTGTTTGATTTGCTGTTTGATCTTTAATACTTGTTTATCAAAATTTAATTTTGCTATTTTAGATAGGTTTACTGAAAATTCTATCCCTAGAGAATTGAATTTGGTATCACCCCATTCTAATTTCCATTTGTTTCCATGATGAAAAATTTTTTTTTACTGAATTTTTTGGAACCTATCCATATGATTTTTGTTTTGGAACTAAAGGGTTATGTAGAGACCTGACATTTTTGCAAAATTCTCCAGCAATTCAAGGCTTCAAATAGAGATGTTTCAGAACCATCCAGGAAAAGTACTGTATCATCTGCATATTGGGAAATAACAAAAAAAAGTCTTTATTATTTATTTGTATACCTTTAATGTTATCATTATTTTTTATGCAAATTGCAAGGACGTCCGCACATAGTAGGAAAATATATGGTGCCACTGGGTCCCCCTGACGACAACCGCGACAAATATCAAGTTGCTCTGATAAAATTCCATTTAGATGTCAATAATACTTCTTCTCCTGCAGGACAAGTGAAAAATTTTGATTGTTAAAGCCCTGATTAATGCTTTAATAATGACATAAAGAAAATTGTAACTGTGAATGTTTTTAAAATTTTAACTTTAAATTTACATATTTTCAGGCCCAAACAGTATTACTCAACTTATTCAACAAAAATCATAAAATAACAAAGAAACTATTTATTAATACGGTAGAGGATGAAGGAGGGATGACACTGTCTGAAAATGATTGTAAATTATTGCTGAAAGTAAGTTCATTTTTATATTTTAATTTCAAACTTTTCAATGATTATTGGAATAAAGGGTTTCATAGAGAACAAATAATTGATAATAATCAGGGGTTGGTCCAGGAATTTTCAGAGTTGGGGCATTAAGAATTTTTGCATTATTTTTAATTTCTTTAATTCATTCTCTCTCTGTCTATCGCTCTCTGTCTCTGTCTATCGCTCTCTCTCTCTCTCTCTCTCTCTCTCTCTCTCTCTCTCTCTCTCTCTCTCTCTCTCTCTCTCTCTCTCTCTCTCTCTCACTGCCTTTGAATCCACCACTGATAATAACATTCCAAGTTAATTTGATATATGAACTTGTTTAAAGGGATATTACCTGTGTTTACAAAAAATAAAAAAATTAAAAAAAAAGATATTAATCAAATGCCAAATTGGGTTTCTCGGGCAATTTTCCAAAAATATATAGGAATTTAAGAATTTGATTGTTGATGTATAACTCTTTTTTGTTATTGTATTATTGCTCAAAGTAATAAAAACGAAACAATTTTTTTTAAAAAATACAGCAAATGCCCCTTTATGTAAAATATTTATATGATATTGCGCTAACTTCTCAGAAAAAATCTTCAGAAGATTTTCATGTTTTTCTTCTTTTATTTTCCCATTTTCCTTTTCTTTCTTACTGTTCAAACACAAGTGTGTTAAATTTGAAGCAGTTCTTCAAATGTTAAAAATTTAAATTCTTCACAATCATGACCAGTTTATTTCCAATTTTTAAAGGTTTTTTTTTTTAACAAATTTAAAATTTTTTTCAATAGTAAACTATCTGCCTATTTTTTTTCAGGATTATTGTCAAGTCAAAGGGTTTATGTGGTATTTGAAAGGGACGTGTGTTGGATCTTGACACAAGCTCTGTCATAGGCTTTGGGAAATTTAATGCTACAAAACAGAAGCTGACATTTGAAAGGAATTGTTCTTTTGTTACTTAAATTTGTTAAATATAAAAGAGATTTAAAAAAAGTTGTATTGTGTAATTTTAGTGTGAAATATACAAGGTTAAATTTCAGTGATATGAAATTTATAAAACACAAATTTCATCTGAAAAATCTTAAGAAGGGTTTCACCTGAAGAAATTAATTTCATAACTGCATTTTCTGTGAATTCAACATGAACTCATGCAAGTAAAACATACATATGACTTTTTTACGCTAAGTTTGGAGGCAAATGCCATACAATAATGTACTAAGTACAGTAAGTCTACATTCATTAATATTCTCAACACCGTATTTTGATCATTTAAATGAATGTATGAATGTCCAAAGTACTAGAGTTACTCTGTGACTTTTACAAAAACTGAAGTGCCTCTGGTAATGTCAATTTCCATGATAGAGGAAAAACACCTGCTTTGTTTACAACATGGGCGCAGACATTTTGGACACCCAAAGTTGTGCGGAGGGTAAAATGAGCCCAGAGATCTGATTGGTCATTAAATCAAAAAATTAGTTTTGCCATTAATAAGTGAAATTAAGGTGGTAAAAAAGATACATGAATATTGGTAGTACTTTGGAAATTATAAGGTTGACGGATGAAAATTGAAAGGGAGGGGTCATTTTCCTTTGGTGCGGAATACTACGAGTTGTAAACAAGTGAAAATTTGAAGTAGAAATGCAACGGCAACCTATACTTTTGATTGCATATTTTGGTATCAAAAATATTGATCTTTCAGCACAGGGTACTTATTTGACCCAGATTTAATAAACATGGGAGTGACAGTGACCTGAAGTTTTGTAAATTAGCATTGAGGCCTATGGGAAAATATTTGGTGGTGTCTGTCCTAGAATAAAGTTTCACTATAGCTTGTCAGACTATGTGAAAAAAATATGAATTATAATCATCGATACTCAGTCATATACAGACAGCCAGGATATCTCAAAAAAGTTTGATCTTGAAATTTTGCTGATCTTGAAGTCTGAAATATTGCTGAAAGACGTTATTTATTATCTTTGATCTTGAAATTTTGCTGATCTTGAAGTCTGAAGCCAATTGGAAATCTCCAAGAAGAATTTCGATTCTTACCACGAGGCTTAAGAATCCCCTTTCCTCTGAACACACCCATGTTTGATTATTTTTCTCCCATGATTCAAACAAATGTTTTTTATGTAAATAAAATATGACTCTTTAATATTCTGTATTCTCATCATAAAGAAGTCACGTAATAAAGTCATATTGTGAAGTCATAGTGCTTGTAGCTTGTCTACAATCTAGGGTGTGGACAGAAATTCTGGCTTGGCAAAACGGCAGATATGTCTGCCCAAGGCTGGAGAATAAACATTCTTGCGGCCAACACGTTAACAGGGTATACTATATAAAGAGAGATAAAATATTTACAATCCAAAAACTCAAAATACGTACGTAATGATGTATGTTACACTTTCATTGCCAGCGCTCTAATAATTTTATTTCTCAACGAAATTTCACGAACCTAGATACAAGGGTTAACTGTGGTAATATCTCCATTAAGTTCGTATTTCTTAAACCGAGCTCTCTTATTTACAGAGTTTTGTCCTTTGTTTATTTCAATGAAATATTTTTGTCAGCGCTCTAACAATTTTTATTTCTCTACGGAATTTCACAAAACGTGATACAAGGGTTTGCTGTCGTAATATCTTGGACGAGTTCGCAATTCGTAACAGGCGCTCCCTTATTTACAGCGTTATTGCCCTTTATTTATTTCATCTAAATATTTCTGTCAGCGCTCTAACAAGTTTATTTTCTCAACGGAATTCCATGAAACTTCATACGAATTAATGTTTGGGTGTGCAAATGTGCATAATGTATATTGTGACTTCATAAAAAGATGGCGTTTATGGCAAATTGAGGCTTCTGATTGGAAGAGATTTCAACAGTATATGATTTTGATGAAATGTGAAATTTACAGGTAATAAGGGATTGATTTAAATGATATGGGTTCCATTGCTGTCTATGGCAAACCAAGGCTTCTGATGGGTTGAAATTAAAACATTGTCCGATTTTGATGAAAGTTACAAGATATAAGTATCAAGTGATTGTGACATGGTTCCATTGTAGTCTATGATAAACTGAGACTTCTGATTGGTCGAAATTATGTTGGTTTGAATTTTGTGGGAATTATTATACAATACTTCCATTACATGTTACTATCTGGACAAGAAAGCGTGTAGACGTAATGTAAGAGCACTGAATGAAAGAAATACGTAATTACTGTCTCAATTCTGAAATATTTTAATACTCAAAATGATACATATCAATATAACAAAACTATAATTCAACATATAAAGAATGGTAAATATCAAACTTCATATATTCAGGTTGTATTGTTTATTTGCCTCGGTATAATGACTTTATACAGTTTAGTCTATGGCAATCTTTGTACACACATAATAACGATACTCGAAAACCTTAAAAGCCAAATATGAATATTAGAAAATTGTTTGCTAGCGTCTTATAATATTGAGCTATAAATGTAAATCTTGTTTTATTATTTAGTCAAATACTTACATTATGTATATTTTGAGGATATTCGTCGCTACTCTTGTTTATCTTGCAAATTGAAAAGCTGACTTATAATTGAAATATTCATGTATTTGTTTGTTTTTTACAACTGCATAAATTGAGATTATGAATAGCTATACTATATAGTAAGTTTAAAATACAAAAGGCATGTTTATATACATACATGTATATTTAAATTCTGAACAATAGATATTTTTGTTACTATATAGGTCCATATTACTGTATGGTATCAAACAGTCATTTCAATTAGTATTCTGATTCAGTTCTTTTTAGCTCACCTGAATCGAAGATTCAAGTGAGCTTTTCTGATCACATTTTGTCCGTAGTCTTTCCATCCGTCCGTCTGTCCATTAACTTTTCACATGTTCGACTTCTCCAAAACCGCTGAAGGAATTTTGATGAATCTTTAGTGGAAAGCAAGTACTCAAGGTCTTACATAGTTTGTTCATTATGCCCAGATAAGCCATGGGTTGGGACAAAAGAGGCCTCAGGGGGTACCCCTCCAGTTGCATTATTAAAAACTAATTGCATCTGAGTGATCTACGTAGATGTATGATTCATTTTTTTTTATTTCGTAAATATTGGAAAATAAATTATTTATCTTTTTTATGTCATTTTGGCCTTTGTAATATTTGTTTACACTTTTGTATGATTTCTTTGATTTTTTCCACATTTTATGTGTTTTACCTTTAATTAGGTAGATGAATGCTTTCCTGAAATAATATTGCTCAAAATTGATTTTTTAAAAATGTTTATGAATTTTTTTTTCAGACAGCAAAAATGAAAATTGGTAACTCTTCACACTGTCAGCTTTTTCTTCAAAACCCCTGAAGGAATTTTTATGAAACTTTATACGAAGCAAGCAACCAAGGTCCTCTATCAAAGTAATTCATTTCAACCAGATTGGCCCAGCGTGGGGCAAAAGAGGCTACAGGGAGTACCCCTGTTTGAAAAAACTTCTCTAGAACTGTTGAATGGATTTAAAAACTAATTGCCTCTGATAGATCTACATAGATGTATGATTCAAGTTTGTTAATTTCATAGAAAAATTTGACACGTTTGACATCTTTTTACACCGTCATTTCAATTCATTTTTGTATGATTTCTTTGATTTTCTCCCCATTTATTCATCATGATACATTAATTGTATGTGTTTTACATGTAATTACGTACAGAAATACTTTCCTGAAATTATCTTTTTTTATTTTTTTTTTTTGATGAATTTTTAAAACTGCAAAAAGAATGGACAAAGAAGTGGATCCAGGGTGAGGCAAAATATGTCTCGGGGAGTACTCCTCTTTGAAAATCTTCTCCAGAACTGCAGCATGGATTGAAAAACTAATAGCACCAGAGTGATTTAAATGGATGCACGATTCAATTTCCTGTTTTGCGAATAAATTGGAAAATTAATTTTTGACACGTTTTTTACTTCTTTTCCGACTTTGTCATTTTTTAATTCTTAAGTCTCCTCCACTCCTATGGAGATTCCGATATTTGAAAGATACCAACGCAGTGTAGGTCAGCGATGTGACCCATGGGCCTCTTGTTTTCTTTTAGTTTAAAAAATAGTCACCAAAATGACATATTAGACGATGTGAATCTGTTTTTCCAAACTATTTTGAAATCTCTCAAATGCACCGTCCACTCTGGAACTTATCACTGATCCAGCAGGAATGTTTGGAAATGTTTCAACAGAACCAACAATAACAGAAAGAGCATACATATTACTGGGATCATCTGTGGGATGCCAGACAACCAAACTACCACAATCGCCCTCTTCTGCAAAGGGTTTTTCTTCTTCAACACTGTCACCCTCTAATATTATGATATCGCATGGCTGGTTGTCACGATAGTGAACGCCCGTGTTGGAAATGATGTACCCATTTGTAAGGCCCGTCGAACCACCTCGTTTAAAAATATACTTGGTTTCAAAAAATGAGCTGGGTTTGGTGTTGAGAACCAAAGATCTTTCGCAGCCTTCTCTGTCCAAGTTTCTTTGATCACATTGTGCCCTCTGGGTAGGTGTAATTTCAATCACGCCAATATCACTCAAGTTTGCCCTGTTTTCTTGAGGCTCACAACCCCAAATACACTTTCCCAGAGGGATCGTCAAACCGTTCCCTACTTTGATGACAGCAGTCCTATTTTTGGCTATGGCGTGAAATGCTGTTATTGCAAGAAGGCTTGATGGGTCGTCATATTTGCCAAAGAAACCAAGAGTAGCGGACTTAGTATACCCTTCCCGACAAATTTGCGATCCAGGAGCAATATCTGCAAGGGGCTTGATCATGGTGTCGCCATCGATCGATATTATTTCGATACGGTCGAAATGTGGTTTCAGTAGTTCCCTGATTGCGGTTGTCACCTTAGATTCTGTTTGATTAGAAACGTACACAGACAATTTCCCAAAACAATATATGTATGCCGTTAATCCACTCGTTTTGTACCTGGAACATAAAATATATAACAAATATGTTGTACAAAGTTTAAAAAGTACAGATACATGTAAATCATATACACTGCCAATTACTTGTAATGAGAAAGATAAATCTATGTCCTGGACATTCTATTGATTTATACTTTGGTATCTGAGATTTTTATATTGATAGGTGCGGGTATAGATCTATATCCTTTGAAATCGTAAGAAAAAAGTATTTAGACTTTTAACTAAGGTTTCCAGCCTCATACGAATATCAATAGCGATGACAAAATTTTAAAATGACCTTAACCTTTAATCTTGACCCTAAACCAACATTAGACCAACATCCTATGATGAAAGACTTTTATGTCACAATCCAGAAAAAGATTGAGAAACGATTGTATCAAAACTTCTACAACTCCTAACTTAGAAGTAAAATGTCATTTGGCGGTCAAGCGCTGTGCAAAATAATTGAAAGTCACGTGTTAGGACTTTAAACCGACATCGCGACAGGCGTTCCACGTTAAACTTTGATTTCTCTTACTGCATCGAACTAAGCCCTTTCACATATTTGATAGATGGGGGACCCTCGGGGTGGGGGGTTTGGGGGGTGCTCGATTCACCCTGAGAATACCTTTCAGGCACAGTCTCAGAACATGTTGCAATCAAATGTACTAGGACAGGAAGTAGTTATTTCAAAGATGGGGATAAAATTTACTTCATTCCCGTAAGATTATAGCTTAATTGCAAAGACGAATTGTAATTTAACGCTTGCTCCTGCGCATTTGTGCTGCAACACCCTATAGATAGTTGCGAAATAAATACTCCAGGGGCATTTATCAAAACTACTGCAGCTGCCATCACCGACTATTCTAACTCCTGCTATGTTTGCAAGGTCACATTTCCAGCTGCACCACCTGTTCGGAGCGTGTTTGTTTTACTGTCCAGGACATTCCAGACAAGTGGAACACCAATCAAATGCTCTGGAACACTGTCCTGAACAGGTTCTAACTGTGCCAGCCTACATAATACTTACTGTCTCCTACATAAGAATTTTTATCTCCTATGTAAGACTTATTAACTACTACGTAAAACTTTTAATCTCCTATGTGAGACGTATTATCTCCTTCGTAAGACTTAGTATCTCTTGCGTAAGACTTTTTCCTGACTATTTCACAGACAACGGTTTAGACAGGAAACTGCACTGCAAATGATAATGTTTTAATTATGTTGCAGAAACAGTAGTGATCATAGGATACAACATTAAAAATGGTCTCAGCTCTGATGTCACTATCATAAAACATAATGTCGCAAAGGGAAAATATAGATGTACCAATTAATAATCGACACTTAAGTCTTCTAGACCACGACGAATTAGATGTGCAAATGGTATCAACATGAAGAACAATTGCGAAACCCAAACGGGATAGGACCAGGTGTCGGGAAGGAGACAGCATCCTCTGCTGGCATGCCACACCCGTAACGGTTGCAAATGTTCCATGGAAGCCTTTGTAGTTCGATGAACGGGTCAAATTCGGTGAAGAGGTCAAGTTCGGTGAAAAGGTCAAGTTTGGTGAAAAACACGCGATAGTCACTGTCTTTAGTCGTGCTCCAGAATACTATCCAGTATTACTGAGAGGGGGACTTCATAATGTTTAACAAGATTCCTATGTCGACCATAAAACTTCTTAAACGACGACTTCAAGCTTTCAACAACGTAACCTTGTGTAAGTAGTATTAGTTGTGAAATGAAAACGCCATAGGCAGGAGAAAATGGAATACTACTACTTAAGAAATGGGAAGTTCGTGATATGTTGAAATCGTCGTGTTTGTCATAAAGGGAGGAGTGAAGTTGATCGTTCTTTCAAATCGACAGGGGTAAATCTAGGTAAGAAGCAGATGTGTTGCTCTCTGTCGTCTTATTGATCTCTAGCTCAACAGGATACATCTGGCCGAGGTAGTTCTGAAATTCTGAATTATTTATGAACAGGACGTCATCGATATACCTGTTAGTAAAATTGAACCGAGATGCTAACTGTTTGTTTCCTTTGGAGAGCAGATACTGTATAAATTCCGTTTTATATTAATACATAAAGATGTCAGCCAAGAGAGGGGCGCAATTGGTACCCATTGGAATGCCGACAATTTGTTGGAAAAATTTTCCCGCAAAAACCATGAAGATGTTGTCTACCAGACACTCCAGCATCTTGATAATATCGTCTTCAGTGTACTATCACGTATCTGTGATAGAATATGACCCTCCGGGTATCGTGTCAGAGTTTATGCACCGATAATACAATAACAATTTACTGGATGCTTGTGTTTTATGATATTTCTGACCTGTGCGTTATTGCCGTTTATCTAGATTTGTCTGTGCACCTTATTCCGGTGCGTCGTCACCCCAAACTTATAATTTATTTAAACTACTTTTACTAGTGCGTGTTCCTATGTCATGTCCGTGCACTTTATTCAGGCGCGTCGGTACCTAAACCCCACGAGTTATTCCACTGACGGCTTGTGCTTATACCTCGTCAGTATACTTTGCCAGTGCGTACCTTGCCTGTGCTCTCCCAGTGCGCCTCTTGCCTGTGCACTTTTGCCAGTGCACTGCCGGTGCGCCCGATTCATTATACTATTTAAGACCAGTACGAAACCCTTGTAGCGTAAAGTATATCCCGCCCGGTCTTTGTAATAAGATGCATATCGCTCTTCTCCCAACTTCCAAAACTGTCGATTTCTGCTGAAGCACTCCCTTTTATACTAATTTGACATCACCAAATGGAAGATTCCATATTACTAAGGACGATACCAAGTATGGCATCATCTATGCGATGTACCATGCATCTGAGAAACATCTACAGATTAATTCTGTTCAAATTCAATTCCAAACCATACATAGTAACCAACTTGACCTAATATAAATAAGCAGAAATGCAGGCTGTTGTCAGAGCGCGTGTCTGTTTCGTACAATGTTGAGATCGCCTGTCAAAACAAGGCATTAATGACGGTATCCTGTTTCCTCTGCAATGTATTTTTGGGGTGTAAATAGAATTTATTTTACACAAAATGACCTATACAATATTTGGTCAACTCTTACGTAGAAGATTGATAGAATCTACCCTTACCTTGAGG